>VZSC01017935.1:323358-346781 GCA_013398225.1 Steatornis caripensis | reverse complement strand
GGGGGGGGGGAGGAGAACAGCACTAGTGTTGTGGTCCAAAGGGGGATGTCTGTCCATCTGCCTCACTCCTTTCCTGCCCTCGTATCCATCTGCTGTCACCTACGTGGCTGGAGGACACCTGGGGAAGATGGGGTCCCCAGACCCACCGGGGGCGTACAGTTGGTCAGCTGGAAGCAGGACGTCAGTCAGCTTTGCACCAGAGCAAGGCAAAGGCTCGGTGCCCGTATTTCCCGAGTGACTCTTACAGGCAAACACAGGAGAAGGAAATCGTGTAGTTGGCTGTTGAGGGGGTTGAGTTGGCCACGAGCAGGAGGACGAGGTGGAGAAAATGAGAAAAACAAGTTGTGGGAGAGCTGTGTTAAGTGAGCTGGAGGATCTTGGGGCTTTTGGAAGAAGTAACGGAGACATATTTGGGGGCGATGGGTGGTTACAGTGAGGTGAATGAATGTGGTTTTGTCAGTATTGTTCGAGATGTGCGAACAAGTGAAATGTAAAACAAAATTTTAGCGGTGTAAGTAGGAGGGCAAGCGAAGCTTTTCCAGTACTGGAAGTGTGATGGACTGCTGTTCGTGCAGTCCAGCGGTGTCAAGGATGACACATTATTAGGAAAAAGGGAAAATATTGTGTCTGGAGAAAACTTGGAGAACTGCTCGTAATCAGAAGAAACAACAAGAGNCAAGCGAAGCTTTTCCAGTACTGGAAGTGTGATGGACTGCTGTTCGTGCAGTCCAGCGGTGTCAAGGATGACACATTATTAGGAAAAAGGGAAAATATTGTGTCTGGAGAAAACTTGGAGAACTGCTGGTAATCAGAAGAAACAACAAGAGATCAGGATGCAATATGATATGCAGTAATTACAACTGAGATACCGTTACAAAAGCAATAACCAAAATTGATGTGGAAGAGCAGACAGTGGGCAGGCAGACGGAGAACAGAAACCTAACGGGAAAGAAAATGGGGACTAGGAAAAAACAACAAATGGGGGGTAACTCATGGTGTGATCAGCACAGGCAGCTGCAAGCTGCGGTTGTAGGACGCAGGGAAGGGTAGAGCCCCAAGGGCCACATCTCTAAAGAGAGTGAGGAATCCCAAAGTTTCCTTACTATTTCTGAATTAGTATTTTCTTACTGCAGCTTAAATGGAGGGACCCAATAGCATAGATTTCTTCCGGAGTTTTATCAGGCATTTGAGGAAATGTTCTTTTTCTTGGTTTTCTAGCATTTACTGTGAGGAACAAATGATGAGTCAGGATTGTCCCTGAACCGGTTGAGTCGGGAGTGTGCCTTAGAGGAGAAACTCATTGTCCCGTTCTTAGTGGAGGACGTGGTGAGAAGTCATCTGCTCTTAATGACGAGGGCGGCACTGGCTGCTTTCAGGCCCTTTGACACTTGTGGCTGTTAGGAAGACAGTGTTGTCGCGTGCCGGTTAATGGCTTAGCTGTTTTGGTGGTTTTGTATCTCAGATCATCTCATCGGCTGCCAGTTGCTGATAGCCCTGAATTTCTCAAGCTCCATAGCCTGCTGATACTTATATGCTTTGTCATTTATTGCTGCCTTTGAAGGAGATCCTTAATGTCGATGACTCTCATGACTGCATGGTAAAGATTGCTGAGAAATCACCCAATTGTCACTCTTACCTTCTCGTCAGAGGCTTGTACTGTTAGGGATGCAGAAAGACAGCCCAGCTCCTCCTTTGTGCGCTGCTTTAGCCCGCTCTTTGATTTTCCCAAAAGTAAAGGTTTCTGCCGTTTCCTCTGAGAGGCTCTGCTGTGGCTCAGCAGGTGCATGTTGCACCTCCGCCGTTCACCGCGGACGAGCCTCTTGCCGTTTCGTGCTATCATTCCTACCTCCGTTGTATTTATCTCCCTCAAAAACACTCCTTGATAATTGGAGATTATGCGTTTTGAAAGACGTAAACTGTTTAATTACCGCTTTTACATTACACACTGCACATAGTGTCAATGTGAAGCTGGTATGTTTATTTCATTTTTCTTGTAAATCACGTCTCAGCTTTTGATAATCATTGCTCTGTAAGTTCTAGAAATTGGGGTTTTCCTGGGAAGGCGGAAATAAATGGATCGCTCCAGTCCAAAGTCCCATGCAAGTGGTGGAGAAAGATGTACTGTATTAGCCAAATATGATGGTCTTTGGGTTTAGAGAGATTAAATTCAAGATGATTTATTAGGGAGGTCTGTGTAGTTATTTGTAGTTTGTGTCATCGGTAGGGATTTATTGCTGTTCCGATAAATTTATATTCTTCAAAATAGATAGGCTGTATTTTCCCTATTCCCAACACACAGATGCGAGTGTTGCAGTGGGGAACAGAAATTTTAGTGCTTTTAATATTCTTTGTATTGTGCTTTAGAACAGTTTTGCTTTTTAGTTGAACATTCCTCTAACAAATCAATACGTTTTTCTGTAGACCTTCAATTTTGTGGAACTTGCTTTTGCTTACTTACATTTTTGTTGGTTTTGTTTACACTTCTGGTATTAGAAGTCTCAATATCCTAGAATTTCAGAAATGGCAAATGGTCTCTCTAAACTTTCTGATAATTTAAGCATTGTCGGAAATAGCTTCAGGGTTTTCCTACCTGCATGTTTGTCACCAGCACAATGTTAATGCTATTGATGTGGCCAGAGAAAGTCCTTCACCCGTTCAGTTTTGCAGCGCGGTGAAACCGTGCTTTTGCAACCTCTACCCATGAAGGAGAATGAGTCTAGTAAAACCTTGGATGGGATGAGGCCTTTGTGGAAAACCTTTTGCTTTTTAAAAAAAAATTATCTAAAAAAGAAATTACCACATTCTTAGGGTTTGCTTTGTAGTGCCTAAGTGCTTAAGTATCACTTACTTAGATGAGTATTTGCTCAGTGAATGTAGTGTGTCTCATACCTCTCACATAGCTACACTGTAGTTCCATAAATACTTTCAGAACTGCATAGTTAATGAATAAAAAAATACTTCATTAACGTTGGCCTCTAAGAATGTGAGAGAACGGATATTTGGATGGAAACATAGAGCTAAGAGTTACAGATACCTGGATCCGAAGGCAGGGATTACTATCGCCTTCATTCTGTTGGCTTAGGGTGAAATACAAGTGCGTGCAAGGCTCATTGCAAAAGCGGTACAGAAATTCATGTGAGGAGCTCTTAAATTTCTAAATCGGTAGGTTCAGGATGGACCTGTTAAGGACTGTATGATTTATCCTTAGCACGGTTTTTTGCTAAGCTTTGTATAAAGGAGAGGAACAAGGCTCATGCAACTTTCTCCACTGTTGGAAGCGAGAGAGTGTTACTCTGCAGGATTGTACGGTGAAGCGGTTGCCGAAAACAGTTTTTAATGCAACTTCAGTGGCCATTTGTAATCACGCCAATTCCAACTTTCCGTTTTTTTTCAGGAAACTGTCAAAAATACAGCTCCTATTAGTTCTTCTGTAACTTAAATTTCCGTTTGATTTCTGCTGTAGTGTAAGCTCTTTGACTTTTGTCAAGGCCCTCATTTCTTCTCATGAATATTAAGTGCAAAAATATTGAACGCGTCAAGATTTGTAATTGGGGGGAAATGCACGTGTGCTTTTCTGTCTCCACCAGCTGGCAGGAATGATGAATTTTTCTGCCTGGCATTGTAAGAGGAGAGCTCGGTGGAGCTCAAATTTCTGTTTTCTGTGCATGATTTTATTTTTTTTAGATTTTGTTTTGTTTCTACAAAATATTGGTTTATTGAGAGGTGTGTTACCCTCGATTGACATATTGACATTTCCGGGAACTGTGGTTATTGTTTTGAGAAATACAATCCTACACTGACAGATTCCTATCATTATTTGGAACCGTTGCTGAGGGTTAGTGAGACAAGTCTCATAAATAATGAAAGTGAATCATATTGGGGAGAACAGCAGCGAGAAACGGCGGAGCGTACAGTGCTGACACTGGATAATTTTTGCTCAGCCATGACATCATGCGGTGTTAATGTCACGCGTTACGGTGGGGACGTTGACTTACGGTGTTGAAACCCCATTACGTGCTGGTAATTAACTTGTGTCGCTAACTACCCATCGGAGTAATGAGCAGTGCAGGGGATAACTAGGCTAACGCTGTATTGCCTCCCTGCATACCACCCAACCTCCCTCGGTGTTTTGCTGGAGCAGCAGACACAAATGTAGTGGCCGTGCAAGAAACACACTTGAACGTGGAATATTTTTTACATGGCTTCTAGTAACCGAAACTATTTTTTCCCCTCCGTAGTTTTGCAGACTTTATTATTTGACAGCTGTGGAAGAAGTTTCACACTGGACTGCATCTGACTTGCAGTTTTACAGTGAGCAATTGGCAGCGAAGGTAGAAACGAGCCCGGTTCTGGAGGAGTTACGTAAGGTAAAGGCTCATCAGCCTAACTGTGGCTTGACCTGGTTTTGGGACGCGTTTCTCAAGTTAGCAGAGAGCTCTAATTAACCTCCTGTTAAAATAAGTTAAATCATTTCGTTTACTCTGAGGTAACAAATTTCTCCCTGCTGTTATTTCTGGAAGCAGGTAAGCTTAATATCAAATGCCCTTTGCATGCCAGAAATGTGTTTCCATTATTATTTAACCTTATTCCTACAATGATGATGCCCCTGTACGCGCTGTGAAAATGCCAGACTTGAAGAGAGGCTAACATACATTGCCATAATTATTTTAATGAGAGAGAATGGAGAAGACACTTCTCTGCCATCTGTCAACAGAAAGCAGTCATATTGCATGCTGGACTTTATTCACTTATAAATTGTTCTTCAGTACTGAATACTGAATTCTCTATTACTTCTTCTAGGTCAACAGCATTTATAATCTTCCCTGGTTCTCCGTGAAGTCTGCAAATTATTACTCCAAAGACGCTCATTAATTTTGTGGTCTCGCATATCTAAAATTGAAACTTCCAGTGCGTCGTTTGCAGCTTCGTGCGTTCGCCCTCCTCCGGTGTTGTACGCGCGGAGGGGGACAAGTGGGTNATTTATAATCTTCCCTGGTTCTCCGTGAAGTCTGCAAATTATTACTCCAAAGACGCTCATTAATTTTGTGGTCTCGCATATCTAAAATTGAAACTTCCAGTGCGTCGTTTGCAGCTTCGTGCGTTCGCCCTCCTCCGGTGTTGTACGCGCGGAGGGGGGCAAGTGGGTTGCAGAAGCACGTGTGCCACTTTTTAACGTGAAAATCCCATAATCAATACATACTCTGAAAAACGTTGAGGATACTTTGATTTTTATTTAATTTATTTCTCACGGGGCTTTTATATTTAAAAAAGAAAAGCCCATGTAATGCGGTTTGCCGGCAGGTGGTTGGAAAACCTGAGGGAAAGGAGGATTGGCAGGTTTTATGTTTTTCCATACGATTATTCTCTTGCCTGTTTTTACTGTTACTTTAGCGGCAAGGAATTTGTTTCATACAAAATTACTAAAAGTCAGCAGTTTTATCCACCCGCGTAATAGCCGCCTTGATGATGCTGCGATCTTGCCAACGCAAGAGCCCGTCGTATCGCACTTGACTTTTTAAAATACGATCTCTGAATAGCCAGAATGAAGACCGTAGTGTGACATGGTATGGCTGTGGCTATGCTTTATGATGGCATTTATTTACATCATCCTTCAACATTTGCCTGTCGGTGATCAGCTGCGCTTAGTGCATAGAAATGGCACCGGGCTGGCCTTGGACAGTGCCTTAGCTCTGCTCCGAAGCGTAGGAAGTGCATAGGTGTTTCCGCGTTTCAGAATCTCCTTGTTCCCTTTGGTTGTGCGGTCATAGCTCTAGGTAAGTTGGAAAGACTTTACCGTGGAAAGGCCAAAACTCCCAAATAACATTGGCACCATCCCCACCTGTATCTATCTTTAATAATTAAGTTGCTGCAAGTCACTATAACATCATTACGTAGAAAAATAGTACAACTGTACTTAATTATTTTTGAAGACACAGTGGCATATAACTTTTCTTGTGCTCTTGCTGCTCCTGCTTGGAATGAGACTGTGATGCTTGAAGGGAACTTGACTTGCGTTTGTAGACTGTGTGATGTTGATATGTCTCAAAATACTTACCCAGCCGAAGAATAGTCTGAAACTTCAAGTTACACGTAGATGTAAAGTAAAGCAACCCAGTGAAACTAAAGTTTTAGTGGTTTGGTTTTTCAGTTAGTCTACAAAAAGACTTGAAAAGTAGAACTGTGTGGCTAGTCACGAGCTGGAGCGTGATAGAAAAGTATTAAAATTAAAACTTTGTAAAATGTGTATGGGAAAAATACTCAGTTTTCAGCGGTTTGCTTTTAAATTTGCTTTATTTAAGCAGAGTCTAAACTGAAAGTGTAATTTTATTCTAATACAAATCAAGACCATGTATGATCAATTTAATAATTCAAAATTAGCATTGGCTTCTCTGAGCAATCCTGCTGTGTTTTTGGATGGGTGCTGCAGTTTGAAAACCAGGGAATAGTGATACTGGTTCTCTTTTAGCTCTGATTTTTGAAATGTGAATCTTTTTCTTACTCTTCCTGCTCAGCCACTACAAATCAGGCTTTTCATAGACTGTGTGATATTAATCTCCATGGGGCGGACACCTCTATGCAGGTGCTATAGCTCTCCCCCTCCTCCAGTTAATTCAGGTTTTAATCTCACTTCCTTTGATTTATTTACTTACGTCATGTGTAATGTGTCTGGCTTCTTGCCCTCGCTCTGCTTTCCCTCTTGTATACATTGGATGTGTTCTTGCTGTTTCACTGTTGTCTTCACCTCTTGCGTTTGTTCCTTGGGACACGCTTGTTTGACGTTGTGTTCTCTGGTGATGAATTTCCTACAGTTTGCTTGCTCTTGTTTAACTTCCGTAGTATTACACAAATTGCTTTTGGTGTTTGCTTCGCTTGAAATGTATGAATCAAAATAACGGAGATTGTGATACAGGAGAATACAGGCGCCGGCATGGTGGATCGTTGTTTTGTTAAATTTCCCTAATGGCGTCATCTCCTCACCGCGGCCTCCTCCCCTCCCGCAGTGGGCTGTTGGGACCTTTATTCGCTCTGAGAATGGGCCATTTTGATGGAGAAGAGGGCAAAAGGAGACTTAAGACAACTTAGCGGGCTTTGTCACGAAACGGCAAAACTTGTAGCCTTTTTTTTTTTTGGCAGAGTTAAGATGTTTATGCAGGTAATGTGTATAGTAACATCAGTGCAGGCTTTGCTTTGCATCTGTAGAGATCGAAATACCCGCTGTGTTGCTGAGGATTGAAGAGGCATCCAGGGTGGCGGGGATAGGCTGTACCGTGGTCCTATGTCACGGAGTTCGTCTTGTCCTGTTGCTGAAGTGCCTGGCGGTGACAGCAATCTGGAGGGACACCAGGTCACGGAGCACGTGTCCGGTCAGCCTCTGATGCTCTCCAAAAGCTTCGGTGACCTCTTACATCAAAGCTTGATACAAGATAATTTCAAAACTGTACTGTTGAATGTGACTTAACCTAGGCTGAAGGACTTGAGGAGGTGTCTTACACAAGGGAGTAAGAAGCAAAAGCACAGCTGCTGTAGGTGAATTCACTTAAATATTAATTTGAAAATGGAATACAGTCTCCAGCAGCAAAGCAAAAGCTACGAAACACAAAGTACCCACGGTTTTGTAGGCAGGTACCGCATCTCTTTGGGGTTTTTTTGACTTGAAGTGGACCTGTAATCTTCACCTAAGCAAAGGCCGTGTGGTGTTTGAATCTACAAAGCTGAAAGGCGCTTTCAGAGTCTACCCAAGCACATGCAGACAAAATCCGAAATTTCCTTAGAAAAAGTAAAAAGCCTCTCGGCTGTGCAGGGATGTTAGGAAAGCCAATGCACTGCTTGCTGCTCTTCTGACTCGCGTTGTGACGTGGGNAGGCCGTGTGGTGTTTGAATCTACAAAGCTGAAAGGCGCTTTCAGAGTCTACCCAAGCACATGCAGACAAAATCCGAAATTTCCTTAGAAAAAGTAAAAAGCCTCTCGGCTGTGCAGGGATGTTAGGAAAGCCAATGCACTGCTTGCTGCTCTTCTGACTCGCGTTGCGACGTGGGGTGAGGGTTGGCAATGCTGGGTTTAGCTTCAATAGTGTGAGTTAAACTGTAGGTTAGGAGGAGCGTGGGTGTTCTGGCAGCAGCTCAGCGACTGCACTGACAAGGAGGGAAAATGCAATCGCTGTGAACAGCAGCACCTTTTAGTAACTTCCCATTTTGCCAAGTGAAATACTAGTTCTGCAACAAAAGTACTGAAATGCTTCGTTTTCAGATGGAGCTCGCTGGTAGAAGAGGCCTCTCGGTAACTGTTAGTAATCTCATTCTGAACTATGCTTCGAGTAGTTTAGATGAGCTTAGCTGTCTTAAAAAGAAATGATGAAATAGCAGCATATCTCTGTTTGCAAAACTTAACTGAAGTTTCCTAATGCTCCTGTTCTTCCCGGCACCGTGTGGGGCTCGCCGGGCAANGCCTCTCGGTAACTGTTAGTAATCTCATTCTGAACTATGCTTCGAGTAGTTTAGATGAGCTTAGCTGTCTTAAAAAGAAATGATGAAATAGCAGCATATCTCTGTTTGCAAAACTGAACTGAAGTTTCCTAACGCTCCTGTTCTTCCCGGCACTGTGCAGGGCTCGCCGGGCACCCGGCACGCAGCAGCACAGAGTGCAGTAGTACTAGTTATGTTGTGTTTACCATAAGCTACGTACTCTTTTAGTTTATCTGTGCTCCTGTTGGATCAAGTTTTTCTTTAGGAGACTGCCAGTGGTTAGAAAATAAACAGGCAAAAATACCTGTTTGAATGTCTTAAAGAATTGCTACGAGCTTGGTGAGGGGTGAAATGGGCAGGCTCGCTCCGACACGCAGGTGGTTGTTACACGACTCAACCTTGCTGGAGCGTGGATTAAAACAGTGCCCGTCTGATGCTTTCCACTAACAAGGGCTTCCATTTTCTTTGGGACCCCTCCTGCCCTGGTGCTCCGATCCTCAGGGGAGAGCTGCTCCAGCCCCGTGGCAGGTCGCAGTGGTTGAGCAGCAGCCTGCTTGAGGTTTGAGGGCTGGGGAAACAAACGGTGCCGTTAATTTGGGGAATGTCAGCTAAACGCTGGCAGGTTAGCTGGTTACCTAGTAATTGTGTGTGTGTGTGTATATATATATTTTTTTTAAATTGCAGTCTAGGAAAGTATTTCAGATTGTTTCTCCATGCTGTCAGTGAGCTGCCCGGATTCACTGGTTTGGTGAAGCCATGTGATTTTTACCCTCCTAACCCATCCGACCACCTCTGCTGCACAGGCCTTAGTCAAATGCCTCGGTGCTTCCTTGCAGAGGAAAGAAGANTTCTCCATGCTGTCAGTGAGCTGCCCGGATTCACTGGTTTGGTGAAGCCATGTGATTTTTACCCTCCTAACCCATCCGACCACCTCTGCTGCACAGGCCTTAGTTAAATGCCTCGGTGCTTCCTTGCAGAGGAAATAAGATCTCTGTTTATCATCTAGTCAAATGCCGATCTCGTTATTCAAGCTACATGTCCGAGGTCAAAGATAATATCACGTCTTCAGCAATACGGATGATCCGAGTACTAATTTTCTTAAAGTAAAAGCAAAGTTTGTTTTTTGTAGGGCAAAAAAAGGAGAAGATAGAAAACTTGAGGTTAATTAGATTATTTGAAGTATAACATCAGGGTTCTTGGTACAGAGCCGAGGTAGAGTCCGAGTTCATTTTGGTTCGGGGTCAAGTGATACGGAAATCTCGCCACGTCTGTCTCCAGCCTGTCTGTTTGGGGCCTTCCTCACTTCAGGGGAGACAGATCCAGGGTAAAACACCACAATAGTTTTTCTTTGTACTGTGTAGTTTAATATTTCAATGAGTACAGGTGCTCTGGTTATTTTTGCAGTAGCATTTGGTCCCTTTTCCTGCTCCGTGGTCCACTCGCGTAAAGTTTGGTATTGAAGCAACGTTTTTGCCCCGATTCACTGAATGGATTTTTAAAGTGCAACACCCAACTGTTGAAACTATTGCATCTTTTCCTTCAACACCTTGTCAAATCAAATGTCTCATTACCATGCAAATAGAAATCATTCCTATTGCCAGGCAGGCAAAATGTTACTGTACACATTACAACTCGAGCCACAGCGTAACGCCAAACGCGATGTTGGGAACAAATATGACTTGCTCGATCCCCGCGGCAGTGGTTTGATGGTCTGCGAGTGAGGAGGAAATGTCAGGCTGAGTCCCGAAACTAACAACTTAATTCACATTGCAGCCCGGTAGTAAGTCCATCTAATAGTATAAATAAGATGTGGTTGTTAACCGTTCGTGTGCCATAATGTTTAAGGATGTAGAGACAGGACTGAAGATTGATTTTGTTGAAGGCGCCGAGTTTGTCTTGCACCGGGGACACTTAGTTGGGTGAGCAGACGTGACACGAGTGCCTGTTGAGCTACGTGTTGTATATGGGGTTTTCAGGTACTAAAACCGCATGTATTCTGTGGGTGCTGAGTGAGTATTTGTTTAAAACTTGGGCCTTAGGATCATCAGCCTATGTTCCTGCCTAGAGATCAGTTACAGTTATGAAAAACATTTGTGTGTTTCACAAAACTGGTCGCTTGGTGCAAGTGACCTGAACCGTATGCTCACTCCTAAGTTAGTTTGTAAAGCCCAATTCTTTCTGTATTACCTAGTTCGGAGTAATTAATTGGCAAGGAGTCGATAGTAGTTCGTTTTGGCAGCATAGCCACTTCTTTGGACAAAAGTTTGAATAATTTCCGAAGCCTCCACCACTTTCTCTATTGTTGTTTATGCTTTTTAGGAAAAACCCCTTTGCATGCAAACAACTAGCAGTTCTTCTACTGGTGTCTAGGCTTCAACGTAAATATTTAAGCTGTCTGGCTTTGCTGTTCAAAACACTAGAAATGGGTAATTCCTCCAAAATAAATATGCAGTTTTGAAGCCGATTTTTGTGCAGATGACGCTGAGGAGGTGGTAGTGGTGACAAGCCAGCGGCTTCTCATCATCTTGTTCTCAAAATTAATTTCCTCAAAAGTGCAAAATTGATTGGATCCACGCTAAATGTTTGCATTTGCCAGTCGTGTTCCATTCTTTCGAGAAATGTTCATCCCGTGTTTTCTGTAGTTGTTTCCATCTCTTTCCCATAGCAGAAAAACAAAACCAAGAAGCCCTATGTCTTAGAAGAAGTGGTTTCCAGGGCTTGGTGACGTTTGTCCTTTCTTTGGAAGAGGGAAATACTCTTTTCGGACAGCGTGTCCAAGAAATGTTTTTGCTTCGTATGGTGAGTTTTCTTAGAAACAAACTGTTCCTTTCCCAGGCATCTCCCCTATGTTCTGTTCTAATTTATTTGTTAGGGAGATGGTCTTACCTAATTAAGGTACCCCTCTTGGTTGCTTTTTAAAAAGAGGATGTGGGATTCCAGGTCCCATGCGCAAGGTCAATTTTTTATATATATATATACACACATATATATATACGTATATATATTATATATATATCTCAAAGACAATACCTGACTAAATGAACAAAAATAGGCCACAAAGGAGGCGTGTAGGTACTCTGTTAGAAACTAAAGAACTGCTCTAAATCTTTTGTCCCGCTCTGCTGAATTGAGATTTTTGTTTTAAGTGATTACTGTTTCCATAAAACCAAATGTTATTTGAAGTGATATTCAGAGTGTCTTCAACTGCTAGCATAGCTTTGAGATGTAGAATACGAGTTCGCTCGTGATGAGACTTTTCTGCTAAGCTGTGCTAAAATAGTGGATTTTGTTGGGAAAGAATTGGCTCAACAGGTGGGGGTTCTTCAGCTGTGCGTATATGACGAGAGCGCTTTTTGTATTTTTTGAGGCTCCTCTTGGTAAGAAAGTCACAGTTTGGAGTTCTGGATTTGATAACTGTAGATATTAAACATGGGTTAGAAAGTCAGAAATCGCTGTGAGAGCCTTGTCCTCTTCAATCCCCAGTGCCAGAATATTTTTCTGGGAAGCAAAATTGCCCTTTTTCATGAAAGAGTCAAGAGTGTCACCAGCTACGGATGAGTGCTATCGCTTCTCTCGTGAGACTGTTTCATGGAACTTTTATTCTTGCCTCCAAACTGTGGCACAGTTCCCTCTTCACCTCTCAAATTGAAAGAAATAAGAAGCTTTCTGTCTTACATTTTAAAATCCACCAGTACTTCTAGTCCTCTTTTGTCAGACACACTTGGGTATTTTTTTTTTCCTTTTTATTGACTAAAAATAACTAGAGGCATTATCCTTCCGCATGAGGCTTGCTCACTAAGTATTCAGCACGGATTTCTGCTGTGCTTGACTGAGGAACCACCAAGGAACCTTCGACCCTCCAGAACGCACAAGTGTAGCATAGACCTCACTTGATACCAAATGGCTGATGGTTGGATCTTTATGTGGATTCTTAGACCTACAATTTTTTGTAAAGTATCTGACTGATAGCTTAACCCTGTCTGTATGTCTAATGTCTGCATTTACTTGCAGTTAATTCCACAGTTGTGTGGTTAATGATAATTTCACCCGCACAAACTCTGGTTGCACGGTCTGCAGTCTGCTGTTGAGTTTCTTCTTCTGCCACGTGAGGCATCAGCGTAGCATGAGATTCGGCAGAGATTCATCTCTTCCAACGAATGAGATGTTTTTAGATAAATAAGTGAAATACTGAAATGTCTGATACCAAACAAAACATTTGTTTTTGAAGTCATATGGCCATATTCTTGAGGATGCAGCCGAGTCCCTGTAGCGCTGCGCTGTCGAGTCATCTGAGCGAGGCGTCGGGTTAAAGCTTGGCTTTCCCAAGAGAACAAAACTCTCATGCCCCTTAGATCTTTAAGCCCTATCTGTTGGGCAGTAATAACCCTAAAGTCTCTGGCCAAAACCGTTCCAGTGGCAGAGATTACTCAAATCTATGAGCAAGATACATTTCATATAAAATCCAGCGATGTTGGTGTCTGTAATTAGACTTTGATGTTTATTCTGGTTAAAATGGGTGCTCTAGTAATAATGAGAAGATGCAGATGGCTCCTAAACTCTTCCACAAGTAGAAACTCCCCTTTACATGGTCAGAAAATACTTCTTCCCAGAAGTGTTGCCCTTAATTCTGACCCCTCGAGTGCAAGAACTGATGCAGTGGAGGTGAAAGGAGGGGATTTTCAAGTTCAGGGTTTATCAGAGTGTGAGTTACGGGTATCTTTTTTCAAAAAGAAAGCCACGCTGTGTGCTGTGACTGTCCCAGCTGTGCTGGCTCGCGGCAGCGTCTGAGGTGCTGGTTCCAGTTGGTCAGGAGCGTTGGGTGCTGGGGCAAATCGTGGTTACCAATACCACAAGAACCGCCGCTTTCCTTGCGAGCAGCTTGGTGTCAGTTCTGCTGTGTCCCACAATCGCTTGGGCTGAGCAGAAATAATAGAAATGTCAGATGAGCATTGTTGGATCCCAACAAAAAAAGTCATTTCAAGCTTCCCATGTTCCTCAGACGGATAAACATTGGAACACGATGTGACATTGGAATCCGAGGGCAACAAAGAAAGTGTAAACAATTTTTTTTCCGATATTTGTTAGTGGGAGGAATGCGGAGCGCTCAGCTCCAGCAGGAAACCCAGCTTTCAGGAATGGGAAGTAGGGTTGGCTTTCCAGTTTTGTGACGGCCGTGTACAGATGCAGAACTGGAAACCTCCGTATCCTGTGCGGCTGTAACCCCAAGTCACAAATAGAGGGGAATCGCCGACTTAAAACACGACGAACCGAGGGTGTTGGAGTTGGCTGTACGTTCAGTTGGGCGTAGGCGGCTGAGTCTGAACTAAGTTTTTATAATTATGCACCTCTGAAAAATAAAATCTGAGTGTAAACCCTGGCATACTCTTAACTGTAATGGTGTGAAAAACACTGTTCTGAGGAGACAAAAATGTGTATTGGTGCATTTTGGACTATTCCCACGTGGCCTGCGCAGGCAACATGAGAAGTGGCAGCGTAACTGTAAACAGAGAGGCCAAGGACCCTGAGCCTCTGCGTCGCAGGCGGCTCCAAACACCGCTGCTGTTATTCACAGAAAAAATTACTGTCAAAAAAAAACCCACTTTGTAAAGCTGTAATAAATCCAACAGACCGAGCGTCTCTTCCTTGCTATGTTACATGGAAGCTGTGTATTAAATGAAATATCCAGGATGCTTTGGTTTGTTGTATTTTGAGAAAGTCCAAGATTTAAATCCCACCGTTCCTTTGTGAACGTGTGTCTGTATCCGTGGGGTTTTTCTCGCAGTATGAGGGATTTCTGCTTCCCACTGCTGTCAGATAGCTCTCTCTGTTTTGGGGGGTCGGGAAGGGATGTCTGCAGGCTTAAACTGCGTGGGCACCGTTTAGTGTTGGTAAAGCAGTTGCTGCGTTTTCCGGGTTTGTTCGTTTTGTCAGTAGCACGCGTATTCCAGTGTCAAGTAAGGAAATGTGGGGGTTTTAAATGAAAAAGGCTCGTTGTTTTCCTGTCTCCAGGTACCATTATATGGGGTTTGAACCCCAGGACAGTGAAATGGATTCAGTGTCACTGAATTACATTGGATAATCCAATCCAAAAACCCTTAACTGCCATAAGAGTTGAAAATACAGCATTAAATTTTACTGTGGCTATCTGTTTTAAGGAGAAAATTGATCTCCTTTTAGGCTTTGTAAAATAGATTAACCCCCAGGTCAGGTTTATCATATGGATTCAGATACGTTAGTACAGCTGGCCCAGATGTAGAGGCTCTCGTTGAAGTATTTGTGTATCCTCCAATCTGGCTGTCTTTGGAGGGGGAAAACGGTGGTGGTGAGAAAACCAGGATACAAAAAAGGCCTAGAAATCACAGTTCCATATATTTTTGTGAAGGGGATTTATTCAAGAGGGGATCTCATTTACTTTACAACCGGGGAGCTGTGCTGTCAGCGTTTCCAAGTGATGTCTTCCCTTCTCAGGAGCCACGAAGGGGCGCAGAAAACTTACCAGACACAGCAAAGAGCGAGTTGAAAGTATTTTGGAAATGTCTTAACTGTCCTCTATCCCTCAGGCTTAAGGTGGTCTCCCGAATGCTGTCTCTGTAGACTCCGGATGTTCTTACTTATATACCATTGCTGTTCTCACATGTGGCTTCATGGATGTATTTTTATGGTTTTTTTTAATGTAAAAGTATTTTGAATGTACAATAACTGTGAAGAAGTTCACAGGTAGCCGACTTTCCCAAAGTAACCTCATTTTAATGTGTGTTAAGGATTACTATTGCCTGATTTCTGGGCGTGAAAAAGTTGATCTTCACCTGTCAACTTTCAAGACTCATTTCAGCAAATTATTTTGACTTCTTCTTGCCCTAATCTCACTGACATAAAAGAGGGGATGTTATATTCCCAGAATATTCATAGGAAAACAATACAATTCCACCTGCATTGAATGGGGGAGTTCAGAGAAATGAACACTTCTTTACTTCCTGCGTTTTTTGGTAGGAGAGGATTTGTGGTATCAGGGGTATGGTTTTTCTATTTAGACTTGCATGAGGCAGAAGGAGAGCTCCACCTCGAAACGGTGGAACAAGTGGAGTGGTTGTGATTACGGGAGGTATGTAAAAGCTTAAAATATGAGGAATACCATAATAGTGTTCAGATTAACTACTGAGTTTGGTATTTCCAGTAACTAAGGTTAATCTTTTCTACCATACTGTACTTATAAAGCCACATCCTAGATAAAGCAAAGACAGAGTGGTGGGCTCGTCTTACCAACGACAGATGGTGTACTAAAGGTAGTGCAGTTCTTGAGCACACATGGGTTATAAGGAAACGTCTAATTTCATTCTGATGGTCGAAGAGGTACAGTGTGATCTTGCCCTGAAGTAGGGAAATACCAGTCGAGGAAATGTGACAAAACATAGATCCTCCTTAGGAGTGCAGATAGGCACTTGGAAAACTGGGCTGACGAAGGCTGACAGCTCTGGTTGTACCCGGAGCTGCCGAGGTTTTATAAACATTATTCATTTTTAATACACTTTCCAATTGCCTCAAGTGAAATATCAGAGAATTTACTCACTGGCACTCTTAATTCTCCCCTTGTTAACTACCAAATAAGAGTCTGTCATGCATTTGCTTTTCTTCATTTTAAAAATTCATAAGACTTCAAATCAGGGTACAAAGTTACCGCCAAGACAAAGCGTTCCCATCAGCGGGACGGAGCAGAGTCCGGGACGTCGTGGGATGTGGAGGCTTTAACTCCTCAGGCACCTGTTTGGGGAGAAATGCAGCGAAACAGTCACAATGAGTTGATGGTTTTGCGACACGGGAGGGTGCGGGGGAAGAAGCTCTTGGATTTTTATTCTGGTACAGTGGTACTGAGTCATGATACAAAGCTGTATGACAGAATAAGTGTGACTGGCTGTGGGAGCGGTGATCCACAATCCCCAAGAAGAAACGGGAAAATCTGTGGAACGAAGGCAGCGCCCTTGAAGAAAACCGGCGTTAATCACCTCAGACGGGGAGCTGAGTTCTTCCAGGAGAGAAGTTTAAGACAAAACTGCTAAGATCTGTCACTAATCAAAGGAGAGGGAAGCTTCAGTGGAGGGAGGAGGAAGATCGTCAGTGAAACGTGCACGGCTGCGTCGCGAGCTGGGTGTTCAAGGACCTTGAACACGAGGAAGAAAAGAGAACAAGGGCAGCTCACTTCAAAAGGAAGAGTACAAAAGGAATAGTGCCAGTGTACAAGGACAAAATCAGGAAGGCACAAAATAAGGTGGAACTAGCAAGAGACATAGAGAAATCGATTGGTAAGTACATTAATAATAAGAGGAAGACCAAGTAAAGCGTTTGGTCTGCTACTTGAGGGAAGCAGGGAGCTATTAGCAAATGAGACTGAAGTGTTCAATGACTTTTTGCATTTGTTTTCAATTAAAAAAAAAAATCAAAAGTGAGCAGATGGTTAGCACAATTAATACCAGCAGAAAACGGGTAAGATCTCAGCCTAGGAGATCTGCTGTTTAAAGTCCTGCCTGTTTTAAAAGGCCTGATTATTTTAATCTGAGGATACTTAAGGGACAGGCTAAAGCCCTCGTCATCACAGCAGCCGATGCTTTTGAAAATTCGCAGAGGCTGGGTGAGCTCTTGGATCAAATGTCAAGACGCACGTAGCGTCTGCCGTTAGTAGAGGGGCCTCAGGTAAAGGATAAAATGAATCCAGGAAATGGTAGGACTTGGTTTTCCTTTCTTTCATTCTAAATTTTTTATTGCAAGCACTTGGATGTTGACAAGGAAGGGTGCAGCAATCCTTGTGGGTCTGGCAAATTATGGTTTTATCAATTTACTTTTTGCATATCAGGCTTTTTACGTAAGCGAGAAGAGGAAGATGGTTTGATTTTTAGTAAGACTTTGGGCATCCTCAGATGGCATTCTGGCCGCAGGCTAGAGAAGCGGCTTGGGCTAGCCCAGCTCCTAAATTCACAGGGGGCATCAAGGTGGGAGGGAACGGAGGTGTACTACAAAGCAGTCCGTGTTTAAAAATAATAAATCTCGCACATTGACGAAACAGTCTCAAATAAAGGTGATTCAGCTGAAAACTGTCAAATATTCAGTAAAAGTCTTTATCTAGACTAATCAACCGCCAAATACAAGGCTGACAGCTCGCAGGTAGCCTTTCTGCGGGAAGGGACGTGCAGATGGTCCATGCAAGTTGACACACGGGCGTGGGAGAAGCCAAATGTGCGAGTCGGTGAAGTCCTGCTGTTCTGTGAGTAAGGTGCAGTGTGCCGAGACACGGGTAGAGAAGTACGTCAGCTGAGTCCCACTGAAACTGCGTCAGTAACGGCTTCTGTGAAAGCCGTGGTCGGATCTAGAAAACACGGTGTGTGAAGGGGAAAAAAAAAATCATCTGTTGAGATACGGAAGAGGACAGCAAGATTGAAACTGGAGCAGGAGAGTTCCCGGTTGGGATTCACAAAACCTCTGCTGACGTTCTGGAGCAGCCTGTCCAGCAAGGCTGGAAGGCCTCTTCAGGGGAGGGTTGTGGGGAAAAGCTGAGCAAGTCTGTTGGGAAAGATGCCTGTGGGTTTGATTCTGTGTTGGTATGACTGCTTTGGTAGAAGACCTTCCAGAGTAATTTTTTCCAGAACCTTGTTTTTCTGTGATTCTGTAGTTTCTGTGTTTACTTAATTGGGTGGGTTAGCATCTTCTACAAGTTGGTTGGACTTGTTTTCGTTTAACCAAAAATGCAACTTTACAACTAGGCTAAAATTACGGTTTGCCTTTAACTTCCTAGCTGTTAAGCTTGCTGCAAGGAAGCTTAGAAGTTTTAAGAAGTATTGAAGAGAATGTGTTTTAATAAACTACAGCGCTAGCGATTAATGTGTACAAATTATGGAGTGTATCATGGCACATAGATAATGCGTCGTAAAGTACCCCTTTTTTTCGTAAAGTACCTCTTTTTTTGGTTTGTGTAGAGTTCTTCCTAAAATTAGCAATGTGTATTTTATGGTATATTACCACGTACATCACTGCGTAACTAGTTTACTTTCTGGAGTTACTATGCACAAATACCGGTAGTATATAATCCTATCATAAAGTGAAGCACATAGACAATGTGTTCCACGTAGAATTACTGAGCCTATCATAAATAAATACGGTGCCTTTCTGGGTCATCAGTATTAAAAGCCATGTGACTTCTTTATTGTCACAGGAAGAATTTGACATTGAAAGCTTTAACAGCCTTAGCTGTGTCTTCATTTGGGCTGAAGTTGATCATCCAGCCCAACAATACTTTTTTACTGCCGCGGTGGGGTTTCATGCATGTGAAGTCTTGAGTTGGCCCAAAGTTTTAGGAGAGATGCTGCAATGAATGTCCCTCAATTAAGAAAAGGTTTAATTGAAATTGTAAATCCAAAATTAAGGATTTAATTGGGAAAGTATTAGAAATAACTAGCAAGTAAGGATAATGCCAGTTTTAACTGTGATGGGGAAGAAAGTCTCTCCGTATATGCGACAGTCTGATATTGGTCAGCATCATGGTGTTTGGGGAGCCACTAAGAAATATTCCGCAAAGAATGATAAACAGCTCATCTGTTACGGTAGGTAGATTTTATGTTTGCCCTGGGCTAGAAGCCGCCTTCTGAAGGCTGAAAATGCAAAGGGTGCTGGTAAGCTGAGCATACCCCGGACTTCAGGGGTTGTAGCTGGGTGTTTTCTGAGCCTCCTTTTCTGCTTGTTGAACCAATCTGAAAAAAATACCCATTACCCTAATTCGGTTGTGTATTGAGAAATGAAAGGAACTAAATTAGGTAAACACATCTGCATTGCTTCTCACAAACCTGGCTAGTTTTCCCTCTACCTCCTCAGTCGGAGTGGCAACGGGCATTGTCCTGCCGGCATGGCGCGGGCTAGGAGACCACAGGGGTGCTGCTGGCCTTTCTCCTTGGGAAAACAGCGGCCACTGCCACAGCTTTGCGGGGAAAAATTAAAATACAAGTAATTTTAGGATTCAAAGATAATACTCGCTAACAGTGCAGCTGTGTGTGTAGGTATCACTCTGGCTTTGGTTAGGCTTAAGAGACAGGTGTGTTAATCCCTTCTTCGGTCCAGTGTAATGGTGCCGTATTTAGAAATAAATTATTTACGCCTTTGTGTCTTGCGGTTGAGTTTTACCTTGTTCCAGGCTTGAGGGGTTTTGTTTCTTATAGTGGAACTTGATCTGCTCCGCTTCTGCAGAAATGTTTAATCTGAGGAAAAATTTGTGATGTTTGTGTCTAAAACCAGAGAGATTCTCTTCGTATTGCCCGAGGCTCGAGAGTCCTTATGTGACCTGGTGTGCCCCTGTGCCAGACTGAGTACCCCACTCTGTGGCATAGTCCTCATTTATTACTGCATCCAGTGCTGCCTCATCTACTAAATACTTAATTGCCAGAGATTGTGTTATATTCTCTAAAAGCATAAAAAATGCTGGATAGGAAACTGAATTGTCGTGACCCCACCGGTCCTACGCTCATCCTTCCATGTGTTCAACTTGACTTCTCAAGAGCTACGTGAGCCAGCATCCGCTGCATATGCCCCAGTAACTCCATGTAATGCAGACTGGTCTTCGGTGACTTTTCAGGAGGCATTTGGTCGCCTGTCTGAGGTTATCAACCAGTATCCTCCAGAGACATCTATTACTTTCTGAAAACCTCTCTCCCAAGCTCCTCACCTCCAAACAAAAAGTCTCCAGGTTTACTTAAGAGAGCTCTTTTCCACAGAACTACCTTGACTAGAAGTAGGTTTTCAATCGTTTTGCTCTGGATATTAAATTCTGTGGGTTTCCCTGTCCCCTTGGTATTTCCCTTAGCTTTTCCGCGGGGTTGACAGATGTGAGCAGACCGTTGCCTCGCGACTGGTTCAAGCTGTAGGGAAGCCTCCCTTTTACAGTTCTGAGCACTGAAGGCTGGTGCCACGTTCGTGTTAGAGTGAATGCGACCAGATCCTTATCATGGGAATTGAGGCCACTCTCAATTCTCTAAGTCAGTGGCTTGCTTTTTCTTTTTCCATTAAAATGAGATCCAGTACTGTTAGCACTTTGTATTCTGAAGGACCAGTTGACTGCTTCTAGAGATTCTGAGAAACTCTTGTGATTTATCCAATGCGATTGATACTCATCAAGTGTTGCCCAGGTTGATCTATAGTTGTCCATGAAACACTTCTCTTCTGCGCTGAGGTATGTTTAAGCGTGCCCATTCCCCTCTGCACCCTTAGTTTTTAGTTGCTGTCAAACAGTGTAGATGAACTTGTGTAATACCTGCCCCTAAAGGCGGGTCTGTGCTCTGCATTCCTCTCCTCTCTTCTATTTACGGTGGTGGTTAACCACCTGGTTGGCTAATTCAATTTGCTAATCCAGGAAAAACGAAAAAAAGTCAGCCTTGCTTCCTTCCATTTTCCCTAAATGATACAACTATAATTTGATTTTCCTGTGGCTGGTGACCTATCAAGACAATGCAGTGCTCCATCTTTTTAAGGGGGAAAGAGTTTTCTTATTCTATTTTTTTTTCCTCTGGCTTGAGTTTAATCTTGTCTAAAATAAGTGAAAGAAATCTCTGGGGGCTGCACGAAGAACATATCCTAACGTTGTGTGTGCGCTCTTGAAAGAAGTCTTGTTCGAGTCCAAGGTTTCCTGATACTTCACTGCAACACAAATATGTGATACCGCAGTACTTGCTGTTTGAGTGGCCGCCGCAATGAGAGCGGAATTCGGTATTGTCACAGCCGTATATTACAGCCGTGGAAATTCCGTGTAGTTCATTGGTCCGTGACCAACAAAAATCCCCTTGGACTAACAATTAATCAGGCTCTGGTGAGCCTTTGACTAGCAATAGTTGCAGATGTCACCTCATGCAAGAAGTTGAGGCTTGGCCTTGCACTAAAGGGGGAAAAAAAAAGAAACAAAACCCAAAACCAACAAAAAAGCTTTTTTTACGGCTTGATTGCTTGACATTTTCTCTCATTTCGAGACGTAAATGTCACGACTAAACATATTATAAGCTTTTTTTCATTGTTCTGCAGGTTTTGGCTGTAAACAACTTTCAGTTGAGGTTGGGGCAGGACAAAACAGGCGAAGCACTGGAACTTCTGTGTGCGCAGATGACGCGTTTACGTTTCTTCCACGATGAAATTCCACACGTGGAATGTAACATATACGTTACGTCTTGCCGCTGTATTATTCTCTGAACTCTGTTGGTCTTAGATTTTCAAGGAAGGTTTGGAACAGCGAGCCCTCCCCGCGAAGAGTACCGTGCTTGCCGAAGATGGGGTTTCGGAGAGACTTGGGGCACGACTAGGGATCGGTTTAAAAGTGAAATTGCCCGTTTTCAGTGTCTTCAGGGTGCTTTATAACCAAGGCTCCGTTCTTTTAATGTACAAGCTGCATTGTTTAAAATAGGTATGCTTTGGTTAGGATTATCGTTTTGTTAGGTTCCTGTTTTGCTGTTTCTGTCTCGTCAGCATCTTTTATGGGAATCGAGATAAATCATTACAGGAGATAAGCATTCAAATGAACAGTTATTCGGTATATTCTAATGTGTCAAACACCTGTGTCTTCCACGTTAACTGCTTGTTCCCCATCTTATCTTCCTCCAGCTGTCTTAACATCGATGAACTTCTCGCACTGATTTATCAGCGTTTACGTGCTGCTGTAGTGTTAATGCTCGTGTGCGACAGCGGTAGACGTGCCCTCTACTGCTAAAAGGAGAAGTGCAAACACGCTGTGTCTTCGAGTTTATGGGCAGTAATTAAGAAGCTTGGGGTTGAATGTTAGGACGGGCAATATTAACGTGGCCGCACATCAGCGTGAACGTTTGTTGTTCAAAACCAAAGTATATCTATTCATGCAACAACCCAGAATTTAAATTTTCAGTATCTAAATGAGTGAGTTTGATAATCCTCTGCATAACCTAGTTATTATAATGCCCTTGTTATGAATTCTGTAATATTTTTGCGAACTCATATAACCAGGTAATTGATGCAACTGGAATTCTTGTCACATATTTATTGCGCTATCAGCTAAAATTTTTTAAGTGACAAGAAGCAAAATAATCATTAATTTTTATAGGGCAAGGATCTGGCTTTTTGTTTGACACAAAGCTGTATAAAAAACTGCTTCTGATTTTATGCACATTGTTTTTAGTTAATGATTTTCAGCTGTTTGTTGTTCCTCTGATAGCATGAAAATGTACCATATGCTCAGCCAAAAGACAAATGATTAGCAAATGAAATTCTGGACAGCTGTCTGACTGAAAGCGTTTGGTTGATAGCATTCTGCTATCATAATTAGCTTAAGCTTTGGGTTAATTAACTTTCTACCTGGATATGCATAATAATAGCAAACTGCAAAAAGCAAGAAGCTTTCAGTACATCAACAACATTGCTGTCTTTTTTATTTGGTATTTCAAGAGCATATTAGAATTTCAAGAGTGATTAATCCTGGGAATATTGTCATCTACTGTAGATTTTATTTGCAAGCCAGATAATACTGAAACAATTGGAATCTATTATACAGCAGAAATAGCATTTTAAAATTGTAATTAAAGTTTCTAAAAGCAATTGCTAATTTCAAATGCCTTTGTTGGCAAGAATATTAGGCGTACTGGTCCTTGTACGGGCAGCTTGTATTATACAGAAAATACCAGTACTTACGCTGAGCAGAATAAAAAGTTGTGGGGTTTTTTTAATAGAAGTGCTCCATTGAAAAAAAAAATTAATTATTTTTAAATTTAAACCCAAGATTATTCTAGGTCACGCAATAGTGCCGTTCAGTGATTATTAGGATTTAGGATGCTAACCGCATGCTTTACAAGCGGACTTCTTGGTTACCTGGTAACTTTCTACCTGTTGGGGAGATGCCGGTGTAGATGTTGCTGTAGGAAGTTGTTTACCTTGTTCTCAACACCACGCTGGTGGTGGTTGATTTTTTTTTTTTTTTT
>VZSC01017935.1:294186-321686 GCA_013398225.1 Steatornis caripensis | reverse complement strand
TCATTTCTGAATCTCTCTTTCTCCCTGGGGAGTTCACCTATTCATATTGGAGCTTTCATTTGCTGTGTAAACAGAATAAACAGACAATGCAAAAATCCTTACAATACTGTAAAATAATTCTTTTCAACACCGTAGTGGATCATGTTTAAGAAAACATTGAGAGGGCGATACGTGCGAGGCAACAATTTCTCTCTTTATTGCACTCCTGAGGGAAGACTCATCTTACTACGGCGCCTTTCCTCCGGGTTTGATACGTTCATTTTTATTAAAAACGTATCTAAAACTGCCTTTCTAAGATAATCCGAAACAACGTCGGGTTTGCTGCGCTCGGCGTGCTGGCGCGGGACATCCCGCGCGCTTGGCGATTAAACTCACTTCGGGCAGAAAGGGGAAAAAAAAAGAATTAGGGAAGGGAGATTTTTTTTTTGACATTTTGCGAATAAAGAGGGATGCGGGTTATTTATGCTGGGATGTTGCTACAAAGTCCTTATCTCCGTGTGGCACTAAACAAGGATTTGTTGTGGGATTTGAGAGGGCTGTGTAGTGCTTCAGTGTTAAGCACCCAAAACTCTGGGGGACTGGCACTAATTTCCTCTCTCTCGTAAAACAACATAGTATTCATAACAACTCGAGAGGCTTGACATAAGTAATGATGGCATATGCAGGCGAAGATTACCACCCCAACAGTGTAATCAAGGTGCTAGGTACTAATGCAAGTTAAATTGAGACAATAATGCTGAAACTTGCATTGTGGGATTAGGAGAGTACTTGAAATGCTGACATCGGCATCTCCTGGAAGAGCGCCTGTCTTCCTTTCAATTCCTGTTTATACTTAATGACCTCAAAATTTGTATGTCGTTAACACCGTGTACTGAAGTGGGAGAGAACAAGGTTTGGGAGGGAGAAGATTCCCTGCCTTCGTTGACTTTTGTCTCTTCTGGTAATTGGTGGCGTTCTCGGCGGGCGAGCGCGCGGGGCCCCGGGGGCTGCAGGAGCGCGCCGCCAGCGCGGGCGGCACCGCTCACGTCCCGGCAGTCGTCCACGCCTGCGAAATCCTTATTGCCGGAGCACGGTTTAAATGCCCGGCCGATGGAAACGTGAAATAAAGCCATATTAAAATTTGATGCTCAGATCAATATTGTGGCACCCAGGTAATTAAAGTGGGTTTGTTTATTTGGCTCCTTATAAATAAAAAGGGCTTAATACAGACTAATTACACGGAGCCTTTCGTATACTGTAGGATAATAATGGCGGCAATTTAAAATGATATTAAAAGAGAATTAATAAAGGAATATTGAGTCGCTTTGACTGCATTAAGCCGTGTGAAATGATTTCTTATCTCAATTTAACTTTCTGTCCACAGTTCAATGATTGATAAGCCTGGAATTTTTATAGAGGTAATCTAAAACAATATTTGATTGCAGCGTTGAATTAATAACAACAAGCCCTTTTTTCTTGTTTATCAGCATATCAAAAGAGATGCTCCTGTTCGCTTTAATGATGGTAATTTGTATAATGCTTCCACTGGATAGTCCGCTTAGTTACGTATGCGTTTAAACCATATTTTGACAGTATTTTATTGGTTTTGCCAAGCGTACGTATTCTCTGAGCAGTTTGTACTTATGTGTAACACGTGAGGTCAGTAACTTCCTCGAAACAGATCTAAAACAGGTTAAAAAAAGGTAGAAGTCAGCTTCAAGTGAAAATGGAAACCGCGTTTAAATCCTGAAATGAAGATTGTAGTTAATCGTGTTCCTTCGAAACAACCCCTAGAGAATCGCATGGTAAGAGGAAACATTGGTTTTGAATATTCCAAATTTGAAATGAAGCGACCTGGATTTACTCTCCCCACCAACTCACTAAGCGACGTGTGCTGGAATAAAACCCATTCCATGGCAGAGAGAACTTCTTGGAGGCACTTCTAATCTTTGAAGTGGCCAAAAGGAAAAGCCAAGAGATTTTTGAAGTGCAAGTCCACGTTATCTGTGCAATTAATGCCCTTAAAGACGTTTAAACGGCGGTCCTTTCTTGCGGCTCCCTGTGCGCCGTGGTGGTGCCGCATGCCCCGCGTTGCAGCCCGTTAGCACCCCTGCCCTCCTCCGGGCTGCGGAGCAATGCGGAAGGTCAGGACCTCGTACCGAACGCATTTTTATATATATAAATATATATAAAAAAACCAAACTGCTGGTATTGTTCATTAATTTCTGTCGTTGAAATGCCATGTCAAGCCTCCCAAGGAGCTCGTGGTGCCAGTGTCCCCTGGACAGCTTCTCGCCATGGTCCGGTGTGAGTTCCTGATGAAATTACAGGTGCAGGGAAATGCAGAATTAGAAATATATCTGATGTTGCAATACTTGTGAAGCTATAGCTTTGCCGATGACAGGACAATTCTGGTTTTGACAGTTTAATTTACTGTTGCCAGTGGACAAGAGCAAAAGGAGAACGTGGGGTTAGCCACCTGCCCCCTCGCGCTGTGTTTCACATGCTAGGTTGCAAAATCATGACTCCCTCAACCTGTCGTGCTCAAATGAGAAGGTTTTCGGCTGGGGAAATGGAATACATCAGTGCAGGTAATATTGCCTGACCTCATAAAACAAAAGGAAAAATTGCAGATTCTGACAGCCATTATGAATCTTGTATCAGCATCCAAACGCCTCTGAGCCGAGGTAACAGTACATGTTTGTAATAGGGGAAAAAAAAAACCAGGGTTGCCACATTGACTTGCAATATGGAGCAAAAAATGACTTGTCAGTAATTCGTTCTGGGATGTTAAAGAGGCTGTTGAATTTACTAGTGTATACACAGCGAGTGTTTAGCCTGGAGCGACGTGCGGGAACGGCGTGCTCACAGAGGTGGTCTGCCCGACCTGGGCACGGGCTTGGGTGGCGGTGGGGAGCTGCTGCGGGATTAAAGGACTAAATATTTCAGGCAAGCTTTGTTGGATCAGAAATCCCTGAGCCTTTTTAATTGCACATGCCATGAAAGAGCATGCTCTCTTGCTCTTAAACAAGATAATTTTGGTTTTGAAAGCCTTTGGACTACCGTGTTTTCTTAAAGTCTTTTAAGTCTTACAGTGTCAGACTATACCCCCCAATCGTAATTTTATTTCTATTTAAAGAAGTCATTTTATTGAGCACGGTTGTTATCTCCAATTCCATATCAAGTTTTCCTTAGCTCTTAATTTCTTGACTACTCCTGGTTTTCCTTATTTGATATTGTCCATTCGTCCGTCTCATTCATCTTTGGGTTTCCTTGTGTTCTTTATCTTCAGAAAGTTCTGGAAAATGAACGTTATCAGAGTGACTTAGCAAGTAAATTAAGGATGGAGTCAGTCGCTGACCACATCTATTTGCGTACTGAAATGCCTGGAGTTTCTTGCAGACTTTTGCTGGTTGGGCTGTATTTGATAATAAAGCAGTTCTGGGAAAAGTCTGTTAATCAGAGTTGTTTCATTTGCTTTCAGTAACTGTTTTTAAGTTGGACATTCCTCTTTTCTCTAGAATTTTTTTTTTTAGATTTTCCACGTTCAAGACTTCTTGTTGCCGCTTTGAGGAGGCAAGGGCCGTTGCGCTGCACCTCTGGTGCTGGGTTTGCATTTGTGCCCAGGTGACACCAGGTAAAGGTCCTTCTTCCTCTGTCCTCGGAGGAGAGCCGTCCCCCTCTACGTTTTTCAGTGCTATAGAGAACCACTTTGAATCCACAGTTCTCAGCTGATGAAAAGACAGACAATAGGCTTTCATCTCCTGCATCTTCTCCTCTTCCAAGTTTCCTTTTTTTGGGGCTGTAGCTTCAGTGCTCGGTGTTGCTGCATAGGCCGTGCTGGACCATGCAGCGGCTTCATCTCGGGCTTAGATGGTGGAGGGCCTTGCGAAGACTTTCTTTGACTCTTTGGGGAATAAAAGCTCTTTCTGCCTCGGCTAATTGGGCTGGCGTATGTGTGGGCAGGTTATCCTCTCACGCCGGCCGCCGCGGTGATATTTACCCATCTCCCCCTCCTCAGACGGAGCCTCGCACACACCGCCGGGTTCTCGGCCGCTTTGTGTTTGCTGGAACTTGAGTGCACTTGAATTAAATTGCAGCTCATGAATACGACGATAGCGTTGGGACGTTGAAAGGAAACGAAGCTGGCGGGGCAGGCAGGAGCCGGGCATCTCCGAGTCCTCCTCCCCTAACCCAAGGAGAGGTGCGGGGGAAATGGGGGTGAGGAATGGTTTGAAAAGTCAAGTATGGGAATTGAGCTTGGGAAATCAGATTTTTTTTTTTGTGGCTTTTTAACTGAAGATTAAGGTCTTAAAGTCTAAAATATTAGCTCTATTCATTCATAAGAATCGTTTATGCGAACAAGGTGAAATACATATCTATAGTGATGTATATATGCATTTAAGTGATCTGAAGGATCTTGCTTAAGACAGCAGGCGCTACAAAAAAAAAGAAAATGTGTGTGAGAGAGTATTTTAAATACATAGAAGGTTCTAAAATTCAGTGAAACATTTGGTAGATTGGATAAAAAGGTTATCCAACAAAACTGAACACAGTCCAGAAAGAATGAAAAACGTTAAATTCCAAAAAGGTGTAAAATGCAGGGTTTCATATTCAAATACTAATGTTTTTAGCCATCCATGTATTAAAAATGCTACTCTGTAGTCCACCGTGTTGGGCACAGCCAGCTCTGCCACCAACAGCAAACGCGAACTTTCTGTACCTGCTCAGTGGTGGTAACTCCGGATTCCCTCATTAATTTAAGTTGATGTTGCTTTTGAGGTAATTAAAACACAAAGATAGCAACATTAAAAAAAAAAGGATTAAGGTTGGAAATACCCTGTTATTAAACCCATGCCTGGATGTGATTGTTTCTCAGGGCGGTCGTTTGCCGCCGGTTACCTGGGTGCGTACCGAGGATCTCAGGCAGACAACTGGACACGTGCTCGCTCCGTGATTTCTCTCGGTGTACAGAAGGGTTTTTCCGCAAATGTATTTTAATTGTAAATTCGTTCACTTCGGAGAGAAGGTACCTGAAACTCAAAGTTATTACTGAGGACGAAGCAAGTAAGGGATTCTTGTAGGTGCAAAGACGACCAGAAGCAGGTACGGTTGCAGTGCTGTGATGGTGGAGCGACACGGAGGGCGTTGGGCACCGGAAGGAAACAGATGCGCCGAGATCTGTAGCAGTGTGGCATGCGGCTGCAACTTTCCTAGTGATGTTGCGGCAAATCTGTGCAGCTGTCCGTTGAAATAGGCTTAAGGCTGCGAACTGCAACAGGCTTATGGCACCTTCTGTGTTTGCAGCTATTAATATATTGCTTTTCCATAAATTATCGTTTCATGCCTTCCGCTGTCAGAACGAGCAAGCCTCTCGACTCAAAATATTGATAAAGATTTTGAGCTGCTTTAGAAAGGTGTCGCTTTTTCCAAATGTTCATTTCAAGGTTTCGTTTCTCACTTGTGGCGTATTTTTTAGAAAGCTACTCTTAAAATTCCAATGTTTTCAGACACTGGAAAATCACCTCTTGTTCATAGGGATGCAGATTAACGAAACAGAGGACATCCTTTTCCCCTTCAATCACTTACGTGGCGCGTTCCACGTCACCGGATGACCGCGTCTTTCCTTTTTAACGGCTGAAATGGTTTGCAAAGGCTACTTCAAGTTTCTCGGCTTTTCACTCCCTTTTGTGTGAGACTGTCAGCGCCCGAGCCCTGGCCGTGACGTGCACAGACCGGCTGGTTTTTCTCCTTCAGATCAGCGGCTCTGGACAGCTGCTCTTTCTCTGGCAGCTGCTTCAACCTGCTCTGTCTTGTCATCTTCGAGTTCAATATCTGCTGCTCTGAAGGAAAAAAAATGGGATGGGTTGGACCATTGTATTTGGTCTTTTGACCCTCCATGTTGCCCATGAGCAGTGAAGGATAACTTTTGACAAGCCATGTCAGATGTGACAGGCAATCTAGTTGGGTTGAGTGGAAATGTGCTGTACAAGTTTGAAGCCTTAGTTGGGGGCATTTTCCTGGTGTTCAGTGCATTTAAATTGACACCAGACCTCAGTGGTGTTCGTTGCAGAGTCCCGCGTTTCCGAAGTGTGCGGTTTTAACAGCTCAAACGGAAGCCTTTCATGCGTGTTTTGCATCTCATTCCGCCAATCCGATGCAATATAGCCCTTCCGGTGTTTCTTTTCCGTTCCTCGAGAGCACACATTAAATTTAGTGAGTCTA
The DNA here is from genome assembly GCA_013398225.1 of Steatornis caripensis. Lineage (NCBI taxonomy): Eukaryota > Metazoa > Chordata > Aves > Caprimulgiformes > Steatornithidae > Steatornis > Steatornis caripensis. Next base: position 315,482 of record VZSC01017935.1, on the reverse strand, counting down.
AACTCTAACATCTATGAGTGTGTTTGATTTTTATTTTTTTGTAGGAGATCATGTTTTACCATTCCGTGAATTTCTGTGTTTCCTTAGGTCATCTGAGTGTGATGTGATAGACAACTCCAAGTGCCCTGTTATGCTAGAAGCTGTTGAATATTGCGAATTATTCAAAGAGTGTTGAAGGAACCTTACTAACCTTGAAACTGCTTTTATTGCCGAATTAATTATTCAGAAATTTTGATAGTAGAACTTTTGTGGGAAGTGCGTTTTCTGCAATGTTACTTAGGCTTCGGTCAAGTTCTCTTCTTGTTATAGTCGTTCATTAATGGGTTGCGATATGTAGTTCCACTTTTATTTAAATTAATTCTCATTACGGATGTGAAAAGCTAGCAGATAACATCCTCCCCAGTAGCCTGCTGCAACCCAGAGTCTGTCGGCGCCGGTGATCTGGCTCGCTCTGAATTCCCACTTTCTCTTACCTGCTGCGAGCGTCCCCAGTGCTGATCTCTTGCCTGCTGATGCCTTTCCTAGCGTAGTTCTCCCCTTACCCACCTCAGATCAATACTGTGTGCTGATGGGCAGCAGCAATAAATTACGNCCCCCCCACCTGCCTGACACAGCAGGGGAAGGTGCAGTCACCTTTCCTGGGTGGTTCTGTGCCTTCGTGATCGTCCCAGAGATATAAAGGGAAACCGTCTCCTTATGTCACTCTGTTTCCATTTCAACTTCTGAACCCTTTAGGANGTTTCATGCCTTCCGCTGTCAGAACGAGCAAGCCTCTCGACTCAAAATATTGATAAAGATTTTGAGCTGCTTTAGAAAGGTGTCGCTTTTTCCAAATGTTCATTTCAAGGTTTCGTTTCTCACTTGTGGCGTATTTTTTAGAAAGCTACTCTTAAAATTCCAATGTTTTCAGACACTGGAAAATCACCTCTTGTTCATAGGGATGCAGATTAACGAAACAGAGGACATCCTTTTCCCCTTCAATCACTTACGTGGCGCGTTCCACGTCACCGGATGACCGCGTCTTTCCTTTTTAACGGCTGAAATGGTTTGCAAAGGCTACTTCAAGTTTCTCGGCTTTTCACTCCCTTTTGTGTGAGACTGTCAGCGCCCGAGCCCTGGCCGTGACGTGCACAGACCGGCTGGTTTTTCTCCTTCAGATCAGCGGCTCTGGACAGCTGCTCTTTCTCTGGCAGCTGCTTCAACCTGCTCTGTCTTGTCATCTTCGAGTTCAATATCTGCTGCTCTGAAGGAAAAAAAATGGGATGGGTTGGACCATTGTATTTGGTCTTTTGACCCTCCATGTTGCCCATGAGCAGTGAAGGATAACTTTTGACAAGCCATGTCAGATGTGACAGGCAATCTAGTTGGGTTGAGTGGAAATGTGCTGTACAAGTTTGAAGCCTTAGTTGGGGGCATTTTCCTGGTGTTCAGTGCATTTAAATTGACACCAGACCTCAGTGGTGTTCGTTGCAGAGTCCCGCGTTTCCGAAGTGTGCGGTTTTAACAGCTCAAATGGAAGCCTTTCATGCGTGCTTTGCATCTCATTCCGCCAATGCGATGCAATATAGCCCTTCCGGTGTTTCTTTTTCCGTTCCTCGAGAGCACACATTAAATTTAGTGAGTCTAAACTCTAACATCTATGAGTGTGTTTGATTTTTGTTTTCTTGTAGGAGATCATGTTTTACCATTCCGTGAATTTCTGTGTTTCCTTAGGTCATCTGAGTGTGATGTGATAGACAACTCCAAGTGCCCTGTTATGCTAGAAGCTGTTGAATATTGCGAATTATTCAAAGAGTGTTGAAGGAACCTTACTAACCTTGAAACTGCTTTTATTGCCGAATTAATTATTCAGAAATTTTGATAGTAGAACTTTTGTGGGAAGTGCGTTTTCTGCAATGTTACTTAGGCTTCGGTCAAGTTCTCTTCTTGTTATAGTCGTTCATTAATGGGTTGCGATATGTAGTTCCACTTTTATTTAAATTAATTCTCATTACGGATGTGAAAAGCTAGCAGATAACGTCCTCCCCAGTAGCCTGCTGCAACCCAGAGTCTGTCGGCGCCGGTGATCTGGCTCGCTCTGAATTCCCACTTTCTCTTACCTGCTGCGAGCGTCCCCAGTGCTGATCTCTTGCCTGCTGATGCCTTTCCTAGCGTAGTTCTCCCCTTACCCACCTCGGATCAATACTGTGTACTGATGGGCAGCAGCAATAAATTACGAGAAATTACCTTTGAGATGCCCCAGCCCGGTCTCTGAAGCGATGCCTCCCTTCCCCTCGCTGCCGTCCGGTGCTGCCTTTCCGTTCCCCTTCCCCCGTGTCGCACGAGGCGGCTGGTTTGGGGGTCTGCGGGTTTCCAGCCGGCTTCTCCCAGCCCCTGCTCTAGCCGGCCTCTTGGAAGTAAAAGTGTGCATCACTTCTTTCCGCTATCTCACCGCCAAGCCACGCTCTTCATCAGCTTCTTGCCCGTTTTAGCTCTGATTAGTGCTTGGCATAGTCTGAAAGTGATGCGACCTACAGAAACGAGTCTTCGGGCCTTTTTCTGACCTGTGTGAAATCTCAGCTGCAGAAACTGGTTTTTTTTCTTGTGCGGCTGCGAGTTTAGGCGATCGGGGCTTTTTCAGTATCTCTACTTGAGCCGGCTTTGAAAATTGATCTGTAACTGTATTTAGAGAAACCTTAATCTCGTTTAGCTTTACATGATGACTTACGGAGCTGCGGTAACTCTTGGCTTCTCTTTCTCTTTTCATAATGGTCCCGACCTGTAGATTCTGGAAGAAGAAAATTCAAGACCCTCACCAGTTCTGGTCTTGAAAGCGTTTTTGGAATGCCATAGTAAAATACACACCATTGGGAAAGAACAGTTTGGTTTCTCTCGCTTTATAGAAATTTTTACCGACGATGTTCCGTGTCTGGATTGACTGCGACTGGGGCATCTCTTTAATCACTGAAGTCCTTGCCAGCTTTCTCCCTAGCATTTTAATTCTCTGAAATCACAATGAATTAAATAATCAGGTCATTCGTAAGAATAAAGGTTCTTTCTTGCCCTGAGCAAATAACAATCCCTCCTTTTTCAAAGGTTCCCCCCCACCTGCCTGACACAGCAGGGGAAGGTGCAGTCACCTTTCCTGGGTGGTTCTGTGCCTTCGTGATCGTCCCAGAGATATAAAGGGAAACCGTCTCCTTATGTCACTCTGTTTCCATTTCAACTTCTGAACCCTTTAGGAAACATGTCATTCGAAGTGTTTTAAAGACAAGTTATCGATAGACGAGGAATTCTTTCATAGATGTTGCTCCAGGTGTGGAGCAGTTAGCCTTCCTTTCTTTGCCCATTTCCCTCGGTGATTTGTCTTTCAAAAGTTTTATACGTCCTGGCTTGCAAAGAACGTTGGTGCTTCCAGACCTTTTAAGTATGGGAAGGATCATTTCGTTGCCTGTGTTAAGTGGCAGTTTTCATGTAAAACTCCCCCAAAGTTGTTCGTATTTGCCTGTGGGGGAAATACTAGTTCCTTACTCAGCACAGAGTTAATCAAGGTCTGCGGTGGAGTTGTGTCTGCTTGTACGGGTGTGCTGCGTATGGCTTTCTTGATCCTCTGGGCTGGAATGAGTGAAACAGTTGAACGGCATAAAAAACTCAGTGTCACACAAGACAGAAGAAGACGCTCAAAAAAAGCAGACACTTTTCTTGGCTACCTTTCTGGATGAGTTTTTTCTTTAGAAAACTAAATCTCTTGCTTTTTTACCATAAATAAGAAGAAAAATTCCCAAGATGGGTGGCTGTTCTGTTACAACAACAGTAGAATTACTTGAAATTTCAGCTTGGGATTCCACAAAACATAATTCTTACTGTGGATGTCTCAAAGACGTCTCTACTGGCTTTCAGACTACGATCTTATAATCCTCTGGCGTGGGCTGTGGTGCAGCCATGGCGCTTCATGGGTAGGATCTAGGCGGTGCGGGAGAAGTAGGTTGGGGTGTAGCATGCGACTGCGCTGTAGGAACCAGTTCTCGCTACCAAAAGCACAGAACCAATACCTCGTATAAGGTAAAGGGAAGTTTGGGATTTCTGAGGAACAAGTCTTTTTTTGTTTGTTTTTTGTCGTCTTTTATTTTTTTAAGTTGGGGGGAAGAATAAGGGAGGTTCATCTTTGGGCAGTAGAAACTATTCAGGGAGTACGCACGTGGCCAGTGCGGGTAAGTTGGACTTTGCCGGTGGTGGCTCTCACTGTCCCTGCTGTTCTCATTGAAGTAGTGTACGTTGCCGTGTAGGAACCGCCGTGTGCTCTCGAGGACCGGAGCACGCTGGCGAGAGCAGCACCTTCCTGCAGCCCGCGGCCCCTGGGCATGTAGGGTACTGTGGCCCCTGCCTCCCCGTTGCCCGCCAGCGTAACCCTTGGCGCTGTCGAGCGTCGCGTGCAATGTCTTGTTCTGGCTGTACCCATGCGGCTTTAGCCGCTCTGATTTATTGCTTGCTTTTACTGACTCTTGGAGTGCGATACATTTCCTGCTGATAAAGGCAGCTGGAATTTCTCTGAAAGATTATTCAGGTTTATGCCTAATTCAGCAGCCAACAATATCTCTGTTTTGTCTTAATGCTGGTAATGACCTGGGTAATGATCTTCGTTCTGTTGACTTAAGGAGAGCCGTGAAGACATCGGTGATTACACAAGGTGATGGTGTTCTCTGGGCTGCGTGGGCTTCCCAGCAGCGGCAGCTGTTCTTCCGCCATGCAGTCCCAGCAGACCGCTGCTGGCTGTAGGTCTGTGCCACCCCGGTTTATGTTTTTTTACAAGTGTACATACTGACATGGCTGAGATTTTTGTGTTATAATGCCCATAGCACAGAGGTCTACTGCTTGGTAACTGTTGGGGGGTTTTTATGTTATCTCAGTGTTGGTTAGGCAAAAAGCTCCTTTCTCTGTGTATCATCGGGGTTAAGGTTCTATAGTAGTTGTGTGAGTTTGGCAGAAATTTTGGGTTTGCCGTGGTTTCAGCGCAGCTCCCAGTTGCATTCGAGTGGATTATTTTATAATCTTAAGCATTCAGAAGAAGCTGGAGATTAAATAAGCTTTTAGGTTTCTTTATTTGCCTGCTTCTAAGCAGCAGTGAAGTGCCACTGGAAAGGCGCTGGTTCCGGAGGTGGGCGTTATGGGTTTGCTTCCAGTTTTGGGACGGGGAACTGGAGGACCCGGGCAGTCGGAAGCACTTTCTTCTGAAGCCCCGCTGCGGAGACCTCCCACGCCTGGAGCCACGTGGGGAGGGATGGACGTGTTCTGGCCCAGGGACGCCCCATCCTCCTGGTACGGGCAGAGCTTTCGGCCGACGGCCCTGCCCGTGCCGCGGGACCCCGACAGGCGTCTCCGAGACATCGCGCTCCCACAGCCGTCTTGGTAGTAAATACAAACAAGATGGTAACGGAACATAACGCTGAGAGGAGAACTTCACGCTGGGACTGTGCTTTCCCGTCATGCCAGCAGGGCAATTTGTCTGGCTGTTGATTTTTTTTTTTTCCCCTCCAACTATTACCAATTTGTTTATGTTTTTCTTCATCCTAGATGTGATTTTCTTCATAAGCCATTCACGTGTGAATGAAAAACAAATCAGACTGCTGGGTCAGTTAAATCTTTAAAAAAAAAGACAGAGAGCAAGCAGTTGGCAATAAACTTGTCCTTTTTGGCACCTGGAATCAAAACAGTAACATAGCAGTACCTTTATATAGCACATAAAAATATAATTCAGGATAAGAATTCAGAGGTCACAGCACGTGGTTAACTAAATAGCTCTAGGGAGTTAAAATAGTTGGCTTACACAGAGATAAGGTGATATTTTATGCAGAAAGCCTATGTGTGGTTCCAAAGCGTGATGGTTTTATATGCAGTAAAACAACTTTGGAAATAACGTGCAGAAAAAGTTAAAGAAAATTATTTTTGCAGATTGTAAAACATACGTATTGAAACTTATGAGGTGACTAATTCTGCTCTACTTAAAAATGTCTGTCACCCTTCGCTTTAATTAGCGAGTTGCGGCAGTGTTGGTTCCTACCAACAGCTTCCTCCATTTCTTTTGCCACATGTTGCTTTCGCTCTAAGGCGTCGTTATGCCCGAAAAGCCTAACGGTGTTTCTCGCCACGGAGAGCTTGTGGTAGAGCATTTTGAAGGTGTAAAGTCTACGGGGGCTGAAGTTACTCCCCCGGTATTGACATTTGGCTGCCAGGCTTACGGCTCCTCGGGGTCCCTTTGTACCCGGCGCTGTTGGGATTGCATCCACAGCTCCAGTTCCCGTCAGCTGGAATTGTGCCTGGGATTGCTGCCTCTGCTCCTGCAAACGGGCCCTGCCCAGCCCCTCCTGCCCCTCGCCGCCTTTCGGGAGCGGTTAACCGCAGGTGGGGGAAAAACATAGGCGGGTTTGAGCTGTATTCGGGTATTACCTCAGGAACGGCAGTCTTCCCCATGTCTCCCTTCACAAACCGTTTTAGCCTTGGAAGGTTATTACAAATTGTCGTTCTTGCTAGCTTCGCTGGTGAAGGCACTGTGATACTGCTGTGTATTTGGTTGGGTTTGCTGTGTACGCTTGGTTTTGCAGCAGGACAGCGCGTAGGATCTACCCAAAGAAATGCTTTTTCAGTGTTATCTATCAGCGTTTGAGCCCCAAGACGAGGTGTATGTCCAGCGCAAGAAGTTTATGATACATCTTCCAGCTTGAATAACTGCTGTTCAGACTGTTCTTACCGGCACGATTATATGTGGAATATGTGCGTATTCAGTTAAAATAAGCTTTTCAGTTAACAGAACATGTTAATGCTGATCCACGTGTGTACATTCTTGTAAACCTTTCTGGAAGTCAAAGAAGCCACGGCCCAACGCCCTCCAGGAGGGATCTGAAGTTAATTTCTGTTTCTTCTGAAACCAAAGCAAATTGTTCTCAGCCGAACTAAACTGAGTGTGCTCTCAGGGGTGTGTTTGTGCAGGTGGGGGAGCGGGTAGCTTTTTATAACGTCGACTGGTCCTAGACAGTAAACCTAATAGCAGCTTCTTATTTGAATTCAAAGACTCGTATGCAAATACACGAAGAAGTGAAGTAATTAGATTCTGAGAAATGATCTGCTCAAATACTTTATTTGTTGAAAAATGTCGTCAACTGGAAGTATTCATAAACTTCTGTCAAGTTGGGCAAATAACTTTGAGTGTGGAAAATGTTCTTGGATTTTTCTTGGAAATTGAATTGAGATTCACATTTTTAAAAAAATAGAAGACTGGAAATCCCTCTGGCTTTTTTGTATTTGTTGCCACCAAAGGTTTCATATCAAAGTGGTATGAAGAGGATGAAGCCTTGCCCTAGTGCTTGACCGCTTGCTCCTAGTGATCAAAAGGAACCAGCATTTTGAGTGTCCGTGACCACTTCTTGCAGGTAAACGTTTGGTTTGCTCTGATAAATGCTGTGAGTAATATTTATTTTTTCTTCATACACATTTTAAACTATTTTATTCTTGAATAACTTCACAACAAATGTTTTTCAGAACTTCTAAATGAAAAAAAAAAAAGTTTAACAGACCGCAGTTGATTGACCTCAGCAGAATGGCTCACGCTATTTCAGTCCTGAGTTACTTGGGACTTAACCTGGGCCAGACCTGTCGCTTGGGGCTGGCACGGATGTGTGCTCGCCTTTGCTGACGGTTCGTTGTGAACCAGCTGAGGAGGCCGGGAGAGGCGTGACCGATAGGTTTGAGGCGAGCGATGCTGTCAGAGACGCTGCGTTTTGGGCCTGATGCCGTGGACGGGGCCTGTAGCACGTGGCAAAGCCCTGCACGTCCTCCTGCCCAGAGTGATCAAATGCCGTAGTATTAAAAATACTGTGAAATGTTTTTCATTGAGCCTGGGGATTTCCCATTGAAATTGATTCGTTTGTAAATGCTTTCAAAATCCAACACTGAGAAACAAAGCAACAAGAGAAGCCCTAAACAAAGGCGAAGGCCGTTGATTTTGTGGGAGGCTGTGCTTTGCGGTGGCGGATACAACCCTGTTTTCTTTTTTCGGCTTCAAAAGTGTAGATTTTGATGTAGAAGCTTAATTTCTTTCATCAAGGAATTAAGCAATCGGTTAAATTCCATGAGAACATATTTAAACAGATTGAAAAGATGTAACCAGTGACTGATGCTAAAAGGGTACATTCCCCATAACGCACATAATAATGTGGTTGTCCAGGGCTTCGTTCATTAGGGCATTTGATTTACATTGGCCGACCTCGAATTTTATGTAACTTTTTATATATCCAAATTAATGCGTTTGTTCTCCGGTCACAGAAAGACCCTGCTGATCTGTGTCTCCGCAGTGAAGCCCGTGAGCAGGGTTTGACTGTGGTCTCCAGCTGCAGGCAGATGTTCCTGGTGGTAGGAGCGACTGAGGTGGTTTTGTGTGCCCCGGTCCCGTTCGTGGGCTGCAGGCAGAGGAGAATCCGTCCGCGGGAGACACTGCTTCAGGCTTCGATCCGACTCCATCCCGTGCAGCTGCATCCCTCCGACACTGGAGTAACCACTGAACATAAAATTAGCGCTCTTCCTTTGCTCCGCGGAAAGTATTTCCGCTTTGATTTGGTGCGCTAAGCTGTGGTACTAGGTGGCAGAGAGATCTGGACAAAAGCTGCTTTTGCCAGCTCCTTGCCCTGATTAAATCTGTTGTGAAATAACTTCTAGAAGTGGAGTCTTGGGAGACTTTACCTCCTCTGTTCCTCCTTGGCTGCTTACATAAAGGACAGGAGAGGACTGAGCACGGCGAGGACTGGCACAGACGTCTTTTATGGTCTCAGCCTGTCTTCCCATGTAGTCACGGTCGTGATGGCCACCTTGCCATGGCCTCCTCTAGAGATCTTTTAAATCAGTAGAAAAATTAATCAGACTTCTTAGTTGGGTAAACTGCTAAGCATCCTTCCTTCCGCGTCAGAAGTGCAACCACATCAGTTACTTAGGCGTGATGGATATTGTATTTGATAAATAACATCCCTTATGTTGTTACTTGGTGCGTATACGGGTTATACAACTGCGGCACAGTGTGGCGATAAATTACCTTTGATTAAGGCAGGTTATCGCTAGCTGCCGTTGAGTCCGTCCTCCTCTTGCCCCAGGAGCGCGGCGCTCTGCCCCGGCTGCCCCGCGGCCAGGATGCTTGCTCTCTTTCCCAGCCGTGTGCTGGTGGCGTGGGGCCGTGCAGGCTTCGCCCGGCGCTCGACTCCTCGCGTTGGCTACCAGGCTAACGCTGGGCGAGGAGGTTGCGGCACCAGCCTTCCCCGGGATCTCATCCCGAAGAGGCCTCTCAAAACAAACGCCCTTCCTTGGCGTTAGCCTTTTTAACAATGCTCCGTGCTTTGGCTCTTGTATAAATATCTGCCGCGTTTCCACCAGGAGTTATTGCTGTTATATATTTTACAGACACTTTACTGTCATCTAAGTGGTTTATTTTATTCCCACAGCTAGGAGAAAACTACAAAAGGAATTTTGTAATCTGAATGTGATTGTGGGCAGAGAGTAATGTTTTGAAAAGGAGCCGAGAGTAAATTATATCACTGCTTTATTGTGTTTAAGGAGACTTTTCTATTGTGCTAGGAGTTAACATTAGTTCTCAAAGTTATTAACTGGATGTGGTTTTATTATGACTGTGTGTTTTGTCAATATATGACTTTTTTTGTTAGGTTTTTCGGTGCCAGTTAGGCTGCAACTTTGGCACTGTTGAAGTTTAAATATGTAAACTCAGCTGGCGTTGAAAGTTTGTTTAGGTTTTACCTCCCTCTCACATGCAGCAAATAAAGTAAATATTTTTTCCCCTAGTAGGCTATTTATAGAGGGGCTTTCTTTGGGCGCGTTGCTGTTGCGCTGTGCTGTTTTGACAAATCATATTTGGAGAATCAGACTCCAAATATTTGTAAAGCCTTACGAGATGGCTTTCGGTGGTGATGGAAGTTGTGTTGCTGAGGTGACCTTTCAAGCTGCCACTAAGTGGGTTTTCTGGCAGGAGGCTCGGTGCGAGGGACAGAGCCTTCGCTGCCTCCCCCGGGGGCGCCGGGGCTTCGCTTCCACGCGGGCGGCGGCCGAAAACGCGGATGGATCCCGCGGTCACGGCAGAAACACTCGGCACCGCCGCCAGCCCGCCTAGCTCCTCGTCAAAATGTTCTGGATAGTGCTTTTTATTCAAATACGCGTATATGTATACATATAGGTAGATATAGATATAGCCAGCGCGTGGCATTGTGTTTGCGTGTGAGTTTTCGGGTATTTGCTGCCGTTTCCTATTTTTTAAGAAGATGTCGCAGTCTCTACATCTGCAGAAAAATAAACAACTTCAAGAAGGATAACTCTTGCAAAAATAAAAAAACCTCAAACGCATCCAGTCATTAAAATAATGCTTCCCTCCCCCCAGCCCCTTACTGAGTCACAGAAATGTACCCACTGGGGCAAAATTTATCGTTAACCCAATTTCAGTATGTTATGCCTGTGTAGGTATCTTGAATAGCCAGCTAGAAACGAGGAAATAGGAAAAATGTGCTTTTTAACCGCAAAATCAAAATGCCGGTTGATATCCGAGTGATATCATTTCTCTGTTTGGAAAACAATTGCAGCGGTCTTAAAAGCTTACCTGGCTAAAACAAGGATTATCGGCAGGAGTAGCACTTTCCTCGAGCTCTTCTGGAAAAGTAGAACAAAAACCTGTACCTGGCATCCAGTGCTGAGCTGTAGCGTGGGCTTCTCGCTAAAAATAGCAGGGTTTAAACGCCTGAGAACGTTGCGTGTGTTAAATGGAGTTTCAGGAGCATTTTAACAGTGCATGTGGTAGATCTTGTATTGCCTGCTCAACTACTGGTTGTATGAGTCGGTGGAAGTAGGAGAAATTGCTAACAGGGAAGGGCTAGAGGAACTATACTTAGTTCCTGAGTGTGTGTGTTCTGGTAGCAGTCGCTTCCCAAGGCACTTTCCCGCAGCCTTTCATGCCGGCACGAGCATGGCAAGAGAGGTCTGGGAGTCGCTGGGTGCTTTACGGGGTTTCTGCTGGCGTTTGTCATTCCGTTCGCTCACAAGGGTAGCGGGCAAGGAATTGGCCTGCTCGTCTCTTCAGAAGTCCATCTGTTTAGCAGCGTGAAATGAGAAAAGACTTTTATTTAAGGAATTGACTCAATTCTGCCTTACTGTGGTTTGCGTCTTGTCCGTTTAATGAGCTGTTTCTGTGCATCTTTGTTGCCATAGCGTCTCCATACGGGCCTTAATAGCCTATCGTTAATTCTACATGCACGCCGTATGGCTGTCGGGACGGCTATGGAGCGCTTTTATTTCGCCTCCTGAGGAGCCACGGGTACCTTGGTGCCGGTGCTGTCAGCCTGGCTGAAAGGGCCTGGCCGTGGCGCTCGACCACCGCCGAGGGACGCCTCCCGTGAGCCATTGAAAAGTTGTGTTTGTGCAACATCGAGCGAAAGGGATGCGTGGCTCACGCGGCAAGGAGCTCCTTGGTGTGTGTCCCGGCAGCACTGGGAGAGGTGCCCGCCTTCCTCCCGTCGCGCCGGGAGAGGTGCCCGCCTTCCTCCCGTCACGCTGGTATCGCCAGTCTGCCTTCAGTACTGCCTGGTTTGGGTTTTACTCAAACCATTGAGCCCGTGCAGCTTAATCTGGTGTACCGTTTGTCTTGTCCGCCTCTGAACACACGGTAAAATCCCCTGCATTTGCAGTATGGATTTCCTGGGCTGTTCAGTATCAAATGGAAAGTGCAAGTATGGACCGCGTAAAGTAAAAATACTTCATGGTGTGCGCAGAAATGTGGTTGATGAGTAGAGGAGCTGCTTCTGAGCCAAGCTAATACGATCCATGTGAGGACCGGTAGATCTCCATTACTAAGTGAAGTGCCATTGTGGAGCGTAACGTGTCCCCGCACATTACTCCATTAGCTGGTGAGATCGGTGTTGATGTGGCCGCTTATACTGCTCTTAGCCAAGCTGGTGTTCGCGTATCGTAATTTCTAATTAAAGCTGGCGTTCGTTTTTTCTCAGATGTTCATTTCAAAGTGTAAATTGCTGTAAATAAGGATATACTTTGGAGTCTCGGGATCAAACTTGCTTTGTTACTGCAGTCTTCTATATTTTCTGGCTGTCTGAAAAGAAGACAGCTGTGTTCACGGGCATTACAGGCAGGAGAGCATAGGGAGGCATTTCCCCCCTCGGCAGCTGTGTTTTAAGGAGCTCTTCTGCCCTGTGATTTGCATAGACGTCTTTTAACTAACGAAGAGAGCTGGCGCGGGACAGAGGGAGCATCCAGAGCTCAGTCGGCAGCTCAGTGCCTGGGGATCCCCGCCATGCCTGCGGTGCCCCTCCGGCATGGGCACTGTGCGAATAAGCATGGTTTTATGATGGTGATACTTGGCAGCGACACTTAAACCTTGCTTTGCAGAGGTAAGTTGACTATAACCAGCTCCCACACAGCTGTAGCAAAAAAGTTGCATTCACGTACCAGTAGAAAAACACTTTCACGCTTGTGCGCGCTGTGCGTATGTACATGGGTGTGCACAGAATCCCTTTGATGCCTACGGACAAGGACTTGCTTCAGAAATGCGGTGTTCACCCATTAAGACTCTGCTGTGTCTCAGCAAATAAGAAAAAAATTAATCTCTGAATTTCTGTAAGTATTTAAATTCCGTATTTGATGCTATCACAAATAGTTTTTTCCATTTTTATTATGAACAGTCAATGCGTTAGGTAAGAATCTTTCCATGACATGAACTGTGAGCGTGCCGTAGTACATTCTTGGGTTGCTTCCACGAAAGCACAACGTAAACCTCGCGGTGTCATACCAGCCTTCCGTTTAACAGTAGCCTTCGCTTCAGCTCAGTCGTACAAGTCTAGCGTACATGAAATTATTATCCAGTTTATTTCATCTGGGTGTATCAACATGGTCAGTATGGAACTTCCTAGCATTAAAATACGAAGGCTTGCCTGTTGACTCGGGGCACGGATGCTGTGGGTATGGGACTGTTCACTGCTTTCTCCTTCATAGGCAGCAGGAGCCCGGAGTTCCATTGTGGCGTTATCAGGGCTGGCAGTGCTTTGGATGTCTGAAGCAGAGAGATGGATTTCAAGGGGGAAAGACCTTGAATATTTATCGCCTCTGGGGTACATTGCTCATTTATGTTACTTCAAGACCATCCCATCCTGCTGCACCGTATGCAGTGAGGACAAGGCTCCCACTTCACCGTGCCTTCAGCACCGACAACCCAGAGCCTTGCCTGAACCTTGCCTACTGCTGGGCCAGGAACATGGCAGGGAGGTGTATAGTTTTAATTAAAAATGGCTTTTTCTTGTCCTTGCTATACCTGCTTATTGGAATGATTCTGCGGAAAATGATAAAATTATGTGGTTTAAGATTTTTTTTCATTGTTGCTAATTCGTTTGAAACAAAGTCCTTTGCTGCTGCAGAATAATGCCATTGATTTTTTTCGGTCTAAGCGGTGTCAAGGGTATATTGATAGGACAGTATTCCTACTATATATTGTGTGGGTTCAATTTTGAATGAATCAGAATACAGTTGGCCACCATTCCAGAACTGTTCCCTTGTCTGACTCCTGTCCAGTTCCTGAAGCGATCAGAGGAACACCGAGACATGTCCTGATGCTGAATTTACCTTACTGGGAAAAAAGACTTACTTTTATGAGGGCACACTGTACGCTTTGAGGTAAAGTGGAAATGAGCATCTCTCCAGCCTTGCCTAGTTGTCTGGTTTGGTTTCGTGTCCTGTCGTTGTCGTAAGCCGTGTGAGCAGGGGGGCTGCTTGTGTCGACAAGCCGTCGGCGTGGTAGTCACCACAACCTGCTCTTGCCGGCACTAGAAAGGGCGGTATTCGAAAATACCCTTGGTATTGCAGATGACCCGTTGTTGCTGCCACCAACATGCTGAACTGGTGGCAGCGCTGGTGGGAGACGTCGTGGTGTGAAAGCCACCACTGCAGCTTGCGTCACGGGTGCATTTCATAGCCCACCAAAATGGGTTTGCAAAGATGGGAAGAATTAATGTCCTGAATGTTTTCCCGAGCTTTCCAAGGATGCTGCCTCCAGAGGCCTGACCTATAAAGAATCTGTCTGTAGGAGCTCAGTGATTTTTCTGCATGTGATACACAGACTTTTTCAGGTCTACAGACTACTAAAGATGTTAAGAGGTAACTGGGAAAACAAGCGTGTTTTCAGCGGGCTCAAGTTTTATGCGTGAGCTCTCGCCTTCTCTGGAAAAAAAAAATTAGGGACCAATATTACTAAAAGATTGAGAACATCTTCAGAAATAATAGGCAGCATTGGTGGTAGACTAATAATTAATAGGTGCAAATGCCAAAAATATGAAAACGGCTCATTCAGTTCATAATTTTAATAATACTGGAACACTGTCTTGTCCTAAAACTTTGGTGTGGTCAGGTGGGAATAGAAGTGCTTCCTATTTAAGACATTTCCGAGGAGGAGTTATTGCTGAAGCTGACGAGGGGTGTCTTTCCTCCGAGGCTGTACTCGCCGGCCGCAGGAAGGTGCCGGGCCATCACCCTTCCTTCGCGGATTCGCTGGTCTCAGCCTCAAAGAACGTTTTCTGCCCTTCACCGCTAGTTCAGTAAATGGTTTCGCAATGGGTAATGATACCTAGAAAATGGCTGAGCAAACCTTTAAACACCAGTTTTATCAAAGGCAACTGGCCGGCCCTTGTTGCGCCATGCTTAGAGCACTGAAAATGCCCCACGGCAGTATGCCACCAGCTCCCCGTCGAACTCCGCTTTGAGCTAAATACCTTAATTTGTATTGCCAAAGCTGCAGAAGCACGCTCACAAATTACTGGTGTTTCTTCAAGGCCTAAAGAAACTTCTCGCTTGTAAGTCATGCTTGTATGTACAAGGAGATGGTTTCACAGGAACCCGGCTTAAATTACGGCAAGTACCACTGCACGAACTACTAGTTCCGTTTTACCATTCTTCCCTTCATTCTTCGTGGTTTCCGGTGAAGCAGCATATGGGGTCGTTTCAACTTCAGCAGTCTTAGCAAATAATTTCAGAAGTCTCGAGTTTGTAATGAAACCTAGCACTGCCATAGGGGAGTCTCACTGGAAAGTTTTCTTCCGTTATGAAGTACTTTGTCTCAATTCCGCTTTTTAGTTTTAGCCCGTTGCACCTACGCGTGTTCCTTTCGCAGTGTTGCTGGGTCTCCGTTCATCACGCTGGTCACAACCTCCAAATGCTTGCTTTACATGGTTAGACCACATCTCTTTGCTTTGTAGTACATCATTTACTTTAATATTTCCTCCAGAATGGAACTCTTCTGAAATACTCTTTTTAATTAGGGTTTTAATTATGGCTTCAGAAATTTCTCCTCAGTTTTTGGACGCAAAGTGAAATGCGATATTTCAGGTGTCTCATCAGAGGTGGCCTAGTGTGCAGTGGCTGCTGGATTCTTCCTTTAACCTTTCTGGTATCTGTTTTGTATTGTGCTTATATAGATTATATTTGCCTAGATTTTGAGAATGTTGTGAGAAAATTTTAGTAATAGGATTTGCCGAAGCCTAGGAATGTTGCCGTCCTATCCACGAGGCCAGTACGTAATCTTGCAGATACTGCTTTTCTTTATCGTCCTCACGATCCGTTATGATTCTGTGATATCATCATTTTTATCACGTCCATGTCTTACCTAATTGTTAATAACTACAAATCCTACAAAACAACAAACGTGACAGAACAGTCGGGGTTGGAAGGGACTTGCGGCACTGCCTGCTGTGTGTGTGATGGAGTTTTCTGTTCTGGGCGTTGTGTTCTGCGCTTGATTGTGACTCTCCTGTCTTGCTGGTTTGGACTATTTCCCTTAATTCGTCAAATTAATTTTGATTTCTTATTCTTTCACATAAGCTGCTTGGGCCACGTCCCATCTTGGAGTGCGTTGGATTTATAAGTATCCTGTCTAATCAGCTCAGGCTTAACCAGACATTGCCCAGTCTAGAGGTGTAATGCCATCACGGTTCGACAACTGGTATATGGAGTAGGCAGTATATTCAGGTACGTCATGCTGGTGGTTAAAACACATGGACTGGGACTTTCAGCTTATATCACTGCAAAATACTGTTTCACAGAGAGGTTTCTGTTCGCCTTGTAACCGTGCAGTAAATACTTCTGCTTAAATTTTTAAAAACTTTTCTTGGCATCCACCTTAGGCTCTGTTAATGTAGGCTGTATTTTGCCTTTTTTTTTTTACGAGACTATCATCAGCAAAGGTATATAAAACTCTTCCTAAAGTCAGTATATATTTCCCCTTTTGCTCCCCCCCTTATCCATGAGGCCAATTATCTTGTCAAAGAAAAAGATTAGATTTGTTTGGTGGTTTATAACCTTATGAACCTGAGATGCTCATAAATATTTTAATAATTTGTTCCATTATCTCTCCCAATATCAAAGTTTGACTAGTCTATAATTTCTTCCTGTCTCCTTTTTCCCCCGTCTCTGCAGATCCTCTGGGATCTCGTCTGTGCTCCGTGAGCTGTCAGAGATGGTCGCTAACTCTTCACTGCTTTATGCTATTGCGAGGAACCGGTACGCCCTCGCGTAGGCTTTTGAAGCTGGTTTCAGTATAAAGTACTGGGGCATCAGTAAGGTTTGTTTATGATAATTACGTTTGCTGTTTGGGAAGGTTTAATAAACAGTTATGATGAGTACCAATTGATAGATTGTTTCACACGACACGAATGGTTGAGGGAGTTAAATGTGTGTATGTATATATGTATATGAATAAACACAATTTTTAAATCTCAGTTTCGGGAGTTGGCTCACTTCTGTCAACTACAGGGATATATTAATACAGCTTTTAAAGTACATCGCATAATAAACTACAGACTGTACTGCATCAAGTTAATTTCATGCACCTTCACCTCGGGCTGAGTGGTGTAAATTGAATTTCATCTTAATGATTTTATGCAGTCAACATGTAATGCAAAATCCTCTGGTTTCACTGGTAGGCGTCTTCACTAATTTTACTGCTGAAAGTTTACTGTGTATTTTGACAGTCTTGGTTGTCTAAAGTACGCACTGAGGCTTGAAAAATTTCGAGCATGGTTCTTAAAGTTGGGGTGGTCGTGCCCTCCTGTCCCGTGTGCGGTTGTTGATCCCCTTAGGCGATCGGTGCCTCGCAACCCTTGTTATCGTTCTTTGCCCTTGGAAGCACATCGGAGTCTGTTCAGTCTGGTCTAGAATGGTCCCGCNTTTCGAGCATGGTTCTTAAAGTTGGGGTGGTCGTGCCCTCCTGTCCCGTGTGCGGTTGTTGATCCCCTTAGGCGATCGGTGCCTCGCAACCCTTGTTATCGTTCTTTGCCCTTGGAAGCACATCGGAGTCTG
The DNA here is from genome assembly GCA_013398225.1 of Steatornis caripensis. Lineage (NCBI taxonomy): Eukaryota > Metazoa > Chordata > Aves > Caprimulgiformes > Steatornithidae > Steatornis > Steatornis caripensis. Next base: position 298,118 of record VZSC01017935.1, on the reverse strand, counting down.
TTCAGTCTGGTCTGGAATGGTCCCGCTGGTGCAGACGTGGCCCACGGGGCAGTTGTACACTAGGCAGCTCACGCCAGCAGCTCGCCGGTGCCGGCTTCTGGGAGCAGTTCTTGGAGAGGTCTCAAGAGCGGTGTTGACTGATGCATTGTCGCGGTCAGACCATGCCGTTGCAGCCCGGTTGTCTTAAGAAACTGCAAGGAGAAAAGGCGCCAGGACAGGGAAAGATTTATCTTTTAGTAGTCTTGTCCTGTATGCTATTCATGTCTACTATTATTTAGACTTTACCATAAATAAAGCTCCTAAACTTTTCAGTGAAATGTTGCTGTTATTGCTCTTTAAAAACAGTTTCCCAGTTTCCTCTCCTGTCGTGCAGCAAAACTTGTGCCTTGCCCCAGCACCCGCGGTGCCGTAGGTTAGTCTGATGTTATCTGGCACGAGGCTGCGTATATGCGCACGTTTGTGCGTGTAAATAATTAAACTGGATTTCCATCGTAACGTTGTTTCGCGCACTACAGAAACGCGGAGTAGCACTGTTGCCAGCACGCGAACAATGCTTTTATCGCGATAAATGCCCTAGCAAGAGTGTATTCTTACTGCGAACAAAGACGTTGCGGTAGCATTGCTGTGCATTGTTCTTGCTAAGTGAAGAACCCATAGAAATCAGCAGTGCAAGCACCACGCTTGTTTTAATGAGAATTTGCTACTTACTAAAACATTATGAATATTAAACACTTCTAGTAACAAGCTTTATTATGCAGTAACATGTTTTTTTGTACGGAACAGATATCTCAGAACTTGAAGTTAACAGGCACAAAGGTTTGTTGTCATGCAGTTTAGGCGTTTTGTGCATGGTACCGTTACGTTCCGGAGGAACCTGCGCAAAGGAGCCGGGTTTATTATTCCGCAGGATTTTTAACATCAACATTTAATACCAGGTTCGTCATGCAACTGTGGTCTCGGTTCTCTGTCCTCGAAGGGTAAAGATTCGGAAGAAGGGAAGTTTTAGGGCTCCTAAACAGCCCTTGTGTAAAAGGGTTTTCCGTATTACGTAGAAGCAGCGCCCTTTGACAATGCTTTCGGACGTGCTCAGCTTCGTGTGCCCCAGACCCATCTCCTGCCGTCGGTTTGGCCGGCTGGGTTCCCAGCCCCAGCGAAGGCATCGCGCACGGTGTCGCGGCGCAGGCAGACCTCCAGCACTGCCTTCGGCGTATTTACGCTGGTTTTATTCATCTCTGCTCAGGGAGGAGTGGGGTGAAGCGAAGAACCGGTCCTTGAGGGGTAAAAACCTGCCATGGGATCGTCTCCGCTTTAGCAGCGGGGTGAGAGCTGCTGTTGGTAACACGAGAGGCTCAGCCGAGACACCGCGTTACAAAGCAAAACAGGAGAGAATGTTTTCTCCCCACAGATCTTTAAAAATGAGTGACTCTTTTAATTTTGCATTGTCAAGAAAAAGACAGAGAAATGAAGTAATATTTTTACTTCAATGATTTAAAACAAGTTAATCTGTGGATAAACTCAACTGCAGCTTCGCCCTAGTACAACTGAAATAGAACATTATGAAATATTAAAATACTCCGTACACGCACCACTAAGATTAGATAGTCATTAGGACTGAAATATTGGCATCCCGTTAATTATTGCATTGCCGATGTTTGAGGGAGAAAACAACGGGGTGGTTTTTTCCCCCAAACGACGTCCAGCAAATTAAAACCAGAACTAGAAGCGATAACTTCAAATACTATTTATTTTGCGGTAGACATACAGAATAACCCCACGGAGGTTGTCAACAGTCAAACAAGAGCAATGATAAAATGAAGGAATCTCACCAGCTGACTGCTGTATCTTATTTGCTCTAATTATCGCCAAGTAAACAGCTTGTTTTCCATGGGACTTGAAATTTTGTCTTCAAAGGGAGCAGACAGTGCAGGGGAGCGTGCGGAGGAGCCGTACGGAGCGAGAGGGATGAAGCACAGCGCGGTGGCTGGTGGTGACTCTTGACGGCCTTTTTATTGTATTTCAAGGCTGGCGGTTAAAAAAAAAAAAAAAAATTCCCCCCAAAAATTTAAAAAATTAAAAAAAAAAAATCCCACTGCATCTGCTCTGGATGGGATGAGTGGGTGCACCTCGCAGCGGCTCCCCCAGCTTCTGCTGGCGTTTCCACGGGTTGAAAAGTTGTGAAACAGGGATGTCCTGTGCTTTAACCAGCTATAAGCCGTGGGTGTTGAGGGATTGAACTGGAAATGCTCGTGTTTTATCGGTGGAGCTGCCAGAGCGGGCATCCCCGGTCCTCCTCCGAAGGAATCTCTGCCCGGCTGCCGGCTTTGCTGTGCAGCAACAGGGCTCGCGGAAAAGCGGCGGCGGGAAAAGAATGATGACACATTAATGAAAAGCTGATTTTGGAAGCGTCGCCCGGTTGAATCGCTTTGGGCCACTGTCGTGCCCTGTCGTCGTCTTGCAAGTAGCTGGTTTTGGCCGGGCCGGTCTGTGCGTGGCAGGAGGGGTTCCTGTCCTAAACGGGGGAGATGAACTCAAAACCTTGGAGCTGCTGGCAACGGCACGTGCCTGCGGGATGCCCTTTGGTCAGGGCAGGGGGAACACGTACAAAGCCCTTCTTGCATCCTTCCTTGGGGACTTTATTTCGGGTATTTCAGCTCAGGTTTGACTTGGAATTTAAAAACTGGACTTCTTTAAATTCTACTTGGAAAGAATAAGAAAACCTCTGTGATCTTGTTAAGCAGGAATAGTTGTGGAATTCAACAGGGAGGCCTGGGCCGCGGTCTGTGTGGAAATGCAGCCCTGACCGTTGGCAGAGCGTCGTGTTATTTAAGTCCAGAGCCACGACCCATCCGTGGCGCAGTATAATTTAGTGCAGGATGTGCCCCGCTGGTTTCCTCACGCTGAGCGCAGGCTGCCCACGAACTCTTTGTTTATTCGGTTGCTGATGGTGAGAGAGAACTTCCCAGAATGAGACGAGTACAAATAGGGCTGCCTTCAGTGCTGTCACCTTTTGGAGATTTCTGGAAAAGGTAGCAGGTAGTGTTTCTTATTTCATGAGAATGTTAAGCGGCGCATTTTCTGTAATTATTTTTACGTGCCGGATCCGTCAGCCTCTGGCATCCTGCAGACACGGGTTGGTGGTGGTGGCCAGCCTGCTCCTCACACGCGGTCCCACCTTCATCTCCGGGAGATAGCACGTAACCCTCAGTTACCTGACCTACCGAATGGGCAGCTAAAACAACGTTTTTATCAACAAGACAACCAATAACTAAACCAGACACGGATAAAACCCAAACGTGAGCCCTGTAGCAGTCTGTGCCAGTTTTGCACTGCTTCGCTGAGTGGGTGAAGAGCACCCACGAAGCAGCAGGTTTGGGGGTTTTTTAATAGCTTTGGTTAGCTCAATCACATTGCTCGTCCCGAGCTACCTGTTAGCGTGGTCGTGGAATCGTACTTCAGTAATTTGCCCGGGAAACTGAATAGTCTGCTTTAGATACGGTTCTTCGTTTCATCCTCTAAAGCAGGATATCACGTTAAAAGTAGAAATTTAAAAGCTTATTTGGTGTTCCTTTCTAAAGTTGCTGCAGGAATTACTGTGCCAGTGATGTAAAAAAAAAAATAAATTAAAAAAACCCCAACAAACTGAACCTGTGTTTCAGCTGCATTTACTGAGGGTGAGCCTTGGTTGTATTTTACTTTCCTCGTGGTCTGAAGCTCTGGCCCAGCTCCCGGGGCTGCGTAACGTCGTTGCGCGTTTCCCTCGCTGGACTGAGCCGCTGGTGTTCAGCGCAGACGGCAGAGGTGGAGCTTCATCTCCGCCAAGGGTGGCATTGACGCTCCTGCTCCTCATACCTGGCGTTAGATTGTAATTTAATAACAATTCAAAGCAGCTGTGAATTTTTATTACTAACCCCAGTTCTTATCCAAAAAATGGG
>VZSC01017935.1:277589-287648 GCA_013398225.1 Steatornis caripensis | reverse complement strand
GTTTTTTTTCCCTTTCTCCCTGTAGCCATGGATGGTGGCTTTCGCGTGCGGCGCAGGGTGAGAGCCCCGGCGGAGGAGGGCTGGGTTTCGGCGGCTTTGCCGTGGCGGCGCAGGAGGGAGGCAGGCCGGGGGTTCCAGTACAGTGGGTCGGGAAGCGGCGCTGACAGCCCGGCCGTCCCCTGGGGGCCCTGTGCCTGGGAAGAGGACAAAAGGGAGCAGAACCACCCTCCGGAGAGAGAGGAAACGGGGCCTGATGGGTCGATACCGCCAGTCCCGTACGTGCTGAAAAATGCAAGTTTTGGAACGCGCGAGTTGGATGCCGAAGCGCGACCGGGGTGGGGAGAGGCGTTTGGTTTTCGGAGCGGGGGGATCTTTCAGCACCCGCGGCTGTGGGATGAGCGTCACCTCCTCGCTGACGGCCACGGCCGAGGCAGGGGTAGTAGCGGAGAGGGAGCTCGGGCTGATGTTAGTGGCCGAATCCAGGAGATTTCTAGATTTATTTATCGGCATCCACTTCTTTCCCTTGCCAGAGGAGGAGAGTTGTACAGAAATTCAACTCCGGGTGAGTCTGCAGTCCATCCAAGGAAACCCAGGTGTATGTGTGGCCACAGACAACCAGGACTTTGTGAATGTTGTTTAACCCTACCTCCGTGCTCAGCGGCCAACGAGGAAGCGGGCATCGCTTGGCAAATGCCGGTTTAGGACCGTAACTGTGTTAGGGTTTAGGACCATAACCATAGCTTGAGACTCTCCTGTATCTCACGGTGAAAGCATCCACGGGCTTTGTGCGAAGCCAGACTTTGGAGGTGGGAGGACAGATGGAGGGGTGGGACGGGTGTCCTGCCGCGGGTGCTTGCCCGAGGTGCTGCAGGCAGCTGCCTGTAGTGAACACACCAGCTAACAGCCGCTAAAGAAGCAGCGGAAACGGGCTAGGATACGCTGGCGGGGAGAGTGGATGAGGCAGAGGAAAGATCGTGCGGTGCAGAGGCTGGGGTAGATGTTTTTCTGTAGAGGCAAGGCTTCTCCAAGGGTGCTACAGGCTTTTTTCTTTCCTTTTTTTGGTCTTGCTTCCTGTAGGAGTACGGCTGATGTGATCATGCTCTTAGGCCCTTCTCGTTTCCTTTTCTCCGGTTACTTTTGAGTTTGATGGATGGTCTCAGCCTGGTTTGACCAAGGGCTAGGAACACGATTATATTCGTACGAACCCCAGGCAAGCGGGTGTCCGTGAGCAGGACAGCCTGCAGCATTCATCCCTCTTCAGAGAGCCTTTATGGACGCTCAGCCTTGGAAAAGGGCTCAGTTGCAGATTGGTAGGCATCAGATTTAATGAATAGACACGTCTGTTAATCATGATGTACATGGAACAGCTCCCCAAAAGCCGTGAAGGGGTTTTACCATCCCCTTTGCCGAAGAGCTTCCTCCGCGACAGGCTTCTGCCTTGCCCCGCTCCTCCCCGCTGAAGGCCGATGGTGTTGGGTTGATGATCTGACCAAAGCTCGTGGTACTCGTCAGTTCGACCAAGCGCCCGCTGTCTTTTTTGGTCCGTTCATAAATCCTGCGGTGAATTGCCAATCCGAGCTCGAGTGTGTGTTTGTCTGTCTTCGTAAATAGTGCATCGTTCGGAAGTGTCGAAGGGGGAGCTACAAGGGAAACTGTCCTACAATAGTTCAGGGCTGTAAATCATATTTTCGGTTTGTCGTGTATGTTCAGGCTGTCTTAAGGAGTCACAAGCAAGATGGTTTGTGCCACTTTATTGTGATATTTTAGAAACGTTTTCTTATTTACCCCCATATCTCCGTGTGTGTATATCTTCCTGCTTCCTTTTCAGCTGCTAACAGAGGGTGAAGCCTGAACCTGCAAAAAGTATGAGGATTNGGGAAGAGGACGAAAGGGAGCAGAACCACCCTCCGGAGAGAGAGGAAACGGGGCCTGATGGGTCGATACCGCCAGTCCCGTACGTGCTGAAAAATGCAAGTTTTGGAACGCGCGAGTTGGATGCCGAAGCGCGACCGGGGTGGGGAGAGGTGTTTGGTTTTCGGAGCGGGGGGATCTTTCAGCACCCGCGGCTGTGGGATGAGCGTCACCTCCTCGCTGACGGCCACGGCCGAGGCAGGGGTAGTAGCGGAGAGGGAGCTCGGGCTGATGTTAGTGGCCGAATCCAGGAGATTTCTAGATTTATTTATCGGCATCCACTTCTTTCCCTTGCCAGAGGAGGAGAGTTGTACAGAAATTCAACTCCGGGTGAGTCTGCAGTCCATCCAAGGAAACCCAGGTGTATGTGTGGCCACAGACAACCAGGACTTTGTGAATGTTGTTTAACCCTACCTCCGTGCTCAGCGGCCAACGAGGAAGCGGGCATCGCTTGGCAAATGCCGGTTTAGGACCGTAACTGTGTTAGGGTTTAGGACCATAACCATAGCTTGAGACTCTCCTGTATCTCACGGTGAAAGCATCCACGGGCTTTGTGCGAAGCCAGACTTTGGAGGTGGGAGGACAGATGGAGGGGTGGGACGGGTGTCCTGCCGCGGGTGCTTGCCCGAGGTGCTGCAGGCAGCTGCCTGTAGTGAACACACCAGCTAACAGCCGCTAAAGAAGCAGCGGAAACGGGCTAGGATACGCTGGCGGGGAGAGTGGATGAGGCAGAGGAAAGATCGTGCGGTGCAGAGGCTGGGGTAGATGTTTTTCTGTAGAGGCAAGGCTTCTCCAAGGGTGCTACAGGCTTTTTTCTTTCCTTTTTTTGGTCTTGCTTCCTGTAGGAGTACGGCTGATGTGATCATGCTCTTAGGCCCTTCTCGTTTCCTTTTCTCCGGTTACTTTTGAGTTTGATGGATGGTCTCAGCCTGGTTTGACCAAGGGCTAGGAACACGATTATATTCGTACGAACCCCAGGCAAGCGGGTGTCCGTGAGCAGGACAGCCTGCAGCATTCATCCCTCTTCAGAGAGCCTTTATGGACGCTCAGCCTTGGAAAAGGGCTCAGTTGCAGATTGGTAGGCATCAGATTTAATGAATAGACACGTCTGTTAATCATGATGTACATGGAACAGCTCCCCAAAAGCCGTGAAGGGGTTTTACCATCCCCTTTGCCGAAGAGCTTCCTCCGCGACAGGCTTCTGCCTTGCCCCGCTCCTCCCCGCTGAAGGCCGATGGTGTTGGGTTGATGATCTGACCAAAGCTCGTGGTACTCGTCAGTTCGACCAAGCGCCCGCTGTCTTTTTTGGTCCGTTCATAAATCCTGCGGTGAATTGCCAATCCGAGCTCGAGTGTGTGTTTGTCTGTCTTCGTAAATAGTGCATCGTTCGGAAGTGTCGAAGGGGGAGCTACAAGGGAAACTGTCCTACAATAGTTCAGGGCTGTAAATCATATTTTCGGTTTGTCGTGTATGTTCAGGCTGTCTTAAGGAGTCACAAGCAAGATGGTTTGTGCCACTTTATTGTGATATTTTAGAAACGTTTTCTTATTTACCCCCATATCTCCGTGTGTGTATATCTTCCTGCTTCCTTTTCAGCTGCTAACAGAGGGTGAAGCCTGAACCTGCAAAAAGTATGAGGATTTCCTTCCCGACAGGCAGTTACAGACTGCTTCAAATAGCAGGTAGCTTGTGTAAAATCTTCAGAAGAAATTATATAGTTCCTGTTTGGATAGCACAGATACTCTGTCACTAGTATCCAAACCCCTCCTAGGATGGCTCGGGCTCCTGGGAAGACTCTCTTCCGAGCGCCTGCTCGAGCAGACGCACCTCTGCTGAAGAGTCAGCACTGACGATGGTATCGATGGACGCTTTCAGATGCCGGTTCTCACAGTGTGAGCTCTGCAGTGAGAAATAGCCGTCCTTCAGTGGGTGCAGAGAAAGCATTTGACTGTGTAGAGTTGGGTATTTTCTCTTCCCAATAGAATTTGCAAGTGAACACTTCTGAAACTATTGCTTTAGACACTGGTTAGACTTAAAAATTAAAATTTCTTCTAGCAGAAACACGATTTTCACATTCTTTTAATTGAGCCGTTCGCGTTTTGCAAGGAGGCATCTACTAGTTGTTTCGTGATCATTCTGGCAAACTCAAGCGATCTAGCGGTTAAGCCAAACACGTATAAAGAACGTAAAGCAGTCCTTACGCTAATGACTTGCTCTTGTCAGACATCACCCCCGACACGTTCCAAACTAGCAGAACTTGTGAATTTTATTTTCTAGAGGGCTAGATTGAATCCTTCTTGAGGTGGATGCAACCTCGAAACCTCGTTTGCTACGTGAAGTTCGCCTCAGTTTCGCTCGGACCCGACTGTGCAGTGCTTTCCCTGTTGCGTTTGCTCAGCCCAGGCTGAGTTTGGCCCCTGAACCCAGCTCGCCGCCAAGGCTTGCTTCCCACCCGGTTTCACAGCGCAACGTACAAACGTGGAGAACCATAAAAATACGCGGTGCGATATGTTGTTTTATGGCAATCCGCGTGATTTAATCCACCTCAACTTCGCTGTAGGAATAAAAAGTTCAGTTTATAAGAAGTAAACATGGAAGGACTTATTTCTGTTGTAAAGATTTTCTGACAAGCGAAAATATAATGCTTTTTGAAAACCTCATTAGAAAATCAATTATATCATGACACTTAATGTTGTGTTATTTACAAGCAAGACGTCTTGTTGGGAAAAAATGCTATAAAAATTCGCACTTAATACAGAAAAATGTTAGAACATAAAGAAGAGTTAGATTGCGTTATTAGCATGTTCAAAGTAGCAATTACCAAATACGGGTTTATGCTCAATCAAGAATAGCAAAAATATCTGCGCGCAGGAGTGGCGCAAGGTATTGCACGCTCAAAGAGAAAAAAGCCGAGAGACCCCTTCAGAGCAGACACAGAGTTTATTTACGGGTTTGTGTTTACACGCAGTGCACAGATCGTACACATCCTGCATCTCTTCTTGCTTTTCCTAATTACGCAGACCTTGATATTGCTGGTTTTAAATGTCTTTGAAAAGAGACGCTTGCGTTTACTGGCACCTGGCAAACGGCTGATGGGAGGCTGTGGCTGCTAAACCAACATTTTTGCTTTGGACAAAGCGTAAGAAAATTTTTCGGCGTTTCAATTTGATACAGAAGGAAGGGAAGCAGAGCAGATTTGGGACCTGGCTGAGATGCCGGTACGCAAAATACTTCGTATCCAGTTGTGTGCGTCTAGTGTTCAACTCTGGTGTCTGTCTTGCAAGCCTGGGTCTGAGAGGAAACATGATCTTCAAAGTAAATATAAAAAAGAAAAGGAAAAAAATCAAAACAAACCAAAAAAACCCCCAAACTTAAAAGATTTCATTTCAGTGAGGAATAGTACTATTTCAAATCTGGTCAGGCTGAGTACAGGTTTATTTTTTTTTTATGGCTAGAAAAATCAATTATTCAATTTATATGCTGCTAATTAGAAACATATGAAATAAATTGTTAGTTTTTTAAACTGACTTTCTAGAACTGGTCTTATCCTTGATATGGAAAATGCCAGACTTGAAGCGGAAAATTTTGTTTGTCATGCAAATCTGAGCAAGATCCAGCTAACCTATTACGCGCCGCATCATTCATACCAAGGTAAATACAAAAACTGAATTTCAGGCTGCAATCGTGGTCTTAAATAGCCTGCAATCTGAGTTTGTATCAGATGCAGAACTAATGATGCTTATTTGCTGCAGATTAAAACCAAAACCACGTAACTACAGGCTTGTATGTGTGTTTCTAGCAGAGAAGAAATATGTATTTTCATGTTTCATTCTACATAATGCTTGTAGTAGTTTGCTATATATAGCTATAAAGTTCCTGTGCTTTCTCTATGGGTTTTTAAGTTAAAAATCCATATGCATGCATACCTGTACTTCATCATGAACGTTTAGGCCATGAGAAGTACCTTTGGGCTGTAACTGAAAAGAGGAAACACGCGACTTGACGCGTCAGAGGAGCGCTGAAGGTAAGGCTGACCGGCCTGTATCGTTCCCAGGGTGGCCCTTCCTGAGGCCAGGAGCCAGGCCGGGTTCCTTCCAGTTTCAGGAATCTCCTCCTGAACGGTATGAAGTTCTGTAGTTTGATTTTTATTATTATTTTGATGTGTGCGCGCTCTGGAAGGAAATGTTTTACGAGGAGGGCTACTTGATGAATTTTGGATTTAATTAATTTCTTGGTGTGATACTGAGTTGAGTTTATGATCTTAACGTTTTGCAGCCATTAGAAAGCACGCCTTGAACTGAATTTTCAAAACACTGAACTTTTTATCTCGCCCCATCTTCAGGGCTAAACCTCCTTTTTAGGGATGACTGTTCATTGGTTTCCAGGTTTCCCATAGGCATCCTGTTGCATCGCAAGCGATCTCTGTTTAATTTTAAGTACTTGTGACGGGAGCACCTTTGATGTAGTTGAACGTGCTTTGGATCTTCTGGTCGCGCCAAGTAAAATCCTTAGCCTTGACTTTGGGTCTGTCTTCCGTGTGCCGGCAGACGGAGCAGGTCTTGCCGTATATTGTTTTTATTTATGTTACTGTCCTGGAGACTGCACTTGGCCTGATTGTGTTTTGGTTTTTGCTCCTCACAGTTCCCATTCTAGAGCCCATTTTTAAATTGAAGTATTTCTGGAAGATTTACGGTCCCTGCTTTCTTTCAGGGTTAGGCCTGCTTTTTTTTTTTTTTCCTGCCTCTCTCATGGTCAAAATAGAGTACTCAGAAACATTTATATTCACTCGCTAAAATTGAGACAAGGAAAAAATATTTTTCCAAATTCTACAGAAGTAAAACCTTATTCCGTTTGGACAGGTATTTTAGCCATTTCCGCTTGATATTTTCCAGTTCCTGCAACTCTAATCTCACTTAAGAAAAATAAAAGTTTCCTTGTTGCAGGAACGGCAGCATCGCTGTTGCCATGCTGGTCAGCGAGCAGCTTCCAGACGCAAAGCTTTGCTGACGGGGTGTGAGCAGAACGAGGGCAGAGGAGGCGTTGGACGAGGATGCTGGAGTGCGTAATTCAGAGTTTGAAGTGTACGTCCCGGGCTCTGTCGTGGCCATCAACGTTTTACGTTAACGAAGGCTACTTGGGACTTCATCGTTATTGGTATTTTGGAGCAGACGGTGGCCTCTGGTTTATGCAAATAAGCATTGACTTGGGCTTTTTTAGTCTGTGAGGTCTAGTCCCTGACTTCTCTGGCCGGATGGAGGTTGGCTTCGTCATGGGGGTTCGCTGCCCTTCACAGTCTGTTCTTTGTACAGCAAAAACTCTTAAAGACTAACATGGGTGTTTAGCAACTTACAATTTTCTTCCTCCCTTATGAAACTAAGTTTAATAACAGATTGCAGCTTTAACAAACATCGTAACTATTATAATCAACTGTCCAAGTATACTGAGTGTAAACAGTGTAATAAATGTCCTTGCTCAAGGTACCACAGACCCACTAAATACACATTTCCTTCAAGCAGACAAGTATTTTAGGAAGAGAAGGCTTTGTAGGTTATATGGATTATGGGGAAAGATTCATTCTTCCAGGAAGAAGTTTCTGAAGGAGCGTTGTGTATGTTCGTTATGAATAGACAGCAGGGATTTAATTTTTCCTCCCTATCTTGACCTCTCTACGCAACCCAAAACCCACTTTGATCGGTGCTGCAGCATAAACCCTTTTTTTTTTTGTTCTTGCTTTCTTATGAGGAATCAACTTTCGTTTTTTTGTTCTGTAAGACTTGAAAAATGTGGTGTCAAGTAAGATAGGATGAGGGCCGGAAGAGACCAACTCTCTCCTCAAATTCATTAATCTTTGTGTTAGAAGATTCAGATATCCTACAGCAAAAGCAGGCAGCTGATTTTTGTGTGCTGGGACTAGACTTGAACTACGAGCTAAAAACTTGAGCCAGGACACCTGAAATCTGATTTTGAGTGCGCTATGCTCGTTCTTTTCCAGGCTGGCAGCGAAGGGGGAAAGTCTTTAATTTCTGGAAAGGAAAATCTCAGGTGCAAGCTTGGGTCACTCTTAGGAAAATGAGAATGACAGGTTAATGCGCATGGTCATCGTCTTCATCTGCCCTGCCTGTCTGCCTGCCGCCGTCCCCTCCCCGGAGGGAGGTTTCTCTTCTCCGGTCCATCCCCGTGACGCTGGACCATCACCGTAGGGGTGAGTTTTGCAGCAGACGGGCTGGGGTGCTGCCAGCCCGATAGCGAGTTTTCCTCCCGTCTTGGAACTGCTCTTCATTTTCTTCTCAGTTGTGTTTGGAAAAAAAAAAAGGAAGAATTTTGTCCTGCTGGTTTCTAAGGCAGCCGAGCGGGGATGAGCCCAAGGAGGCCACAGGAGTGGGAGCAGGAGATGGAGCCCTGGCTCCTGCCGAGCTCGCCTCCGTTGCTGTGGCTCTTCCGAACGTTGGAGGAAGAGGATGGTCCAACCCTGGCGCTGCCGCCTGTCTCCCGGCCGTGTGTTCCTAGATAGTCGTGCACGGACAGCTCGAATAAAGTGTCGTCAACTTGTTAGGCTTGTGATGCAGGCTCCTAAGAGGAATTTTAAGGTGCCCTTCTGTGTTTTCAGGAGTTTGGTTATTTCAGCTTACATAATATATATAATACATAACTGTATATTATTTAATATACAATTAAGCATTGGAAGTAGTTGCTAGAAGCAGCTGTGCTGGCTCCATCCTCAGGGGTTTGGAAGACCCGATGGAGAAAGCCCCGAGCAAGCCGCTCTGCCCCAGCGTGGCCCTGCTCTTCGCCGGAGGCTGGACTGGAGACCTCCCCGATCCTTGTGTCCGAGTATGTAAACAAAGCCTGCTTGCGTCGCTGTGTTCGGTCATACCTGTCTCCGCTTCCCTCCGCTCTTCGTTTTCCTCAAGTACAGGGAGTCATAATGCACTTTGCAGTGAAGTGGTGATTTGGGAGTAGCGTAGTTGTTACGCCCGGATCCCGGTGTGGTCCAGGCAGACTGCTAGACCTCACGTTGAGGTCCTTATGCCCCAGGGAAAAGCACAAACCTGTTCAGCCTCGGCGCTGAGTGAGTTTGCTGGGTCTCCTATCCCACCCCCACCAAAACATGGATTTCTGACACATTTCTGTTTGAATGAGGCTGTTAGAGTGCCTGTTTTCTAGCTGTTGCACTGTTAAGTGTCACATTGCAGGTCTAGGAAATCAGCAGGAGCGTTTGCCTGCAACGGTTGCCGAGTACGTGGTGACTCAATGTTTTGCTGAGGATGTGGAGGGGTACGTAGAGGGGCGATGGGGATGCTGTCAGCATCGCTGTCGCTCTGGTAACAGTTCTCGTGCAGTGAATTTCCAGACCTTGATCACCACGGGCAAGAGGAGCTCTTCTCATCAGTGAGGCCTGAGCTGACCATACGAAAAGGAGCGATAAATTTAGATTATTTTGGCATCTGTAGGTCATTATTGGAATTATAGCAGCTGGCTGCTAGGTCATAAAGTTACTTTGACAGGTCATGAATACTGAAAGTACTCTAACTACCATGCCTTACTCTTATCGTCCTCATTCATTATTGTCAAGACGATATCCTCTTAGAAAGAGTGGGCATAAAGTTTAAGAAGGGATAGGGGGAGAATTCCTCTTTTCTTTCCTCTTTCTAAAAGAAGGGATGAAAGGCAAGGTTAAGCTGTTGGAAGGGAACAAGACTTACTGGGTTTGAAATGCTTAATTGTTTATAGTTAACAGCATTTAATTGCTGCATCTTTCTGAACCCTAAGCTCATGATGTGATCGTAGCTCATAGAGATGAAGATTTGCCAAGTTTTTCATCATTAGTTGTACATGAGGTGGATCGAGAACTGGCTGAATGGCAGAGCTCAGCGGGTTGTGATCAGTGGTGCAGAGTCTGGTTGGAGGCCTGTGACCAGCGGGGCTGCCCAGGGGTCCGTGCTGGGTCCAGCCCTGTCCAACACATTCGTCAGCACCCTGGGTGAAGGGGCAGAGCGCACCCTCAGCAGTTTGTGAGGATACGGAGCTGGGGGGAGCGGCCGACTGCCCAGAGGCCGTGGTGCTGTTGAGCGTGAGCTGGGCAGGCTGGGGAGCTGGGCAGAGAGGAACCTGATGGAGTTCAACGAGGGCAAGGGTAGGGTCCTGCCC
>VZSC01017935.1:242992-272992 GCA_013398225.1 Steatornis caripensis | reverse complement strand
GTCGTGCTTTAACTTCAAGCTACAGTTTTCGAAGCCAGTGACAATATTTCTGATTAAAACAATTAAAGTTTTTTATTCCGTTTGTTTATTGCAGTATTAGTAATCTGGAAAAGAGATTTGCGATAATAACATGGGTTTTATTTTTTTCTACTGTTAAAGGTTTTATTATTCTGTCCTTGCCAGAAAGCGCGTTTTAAGAGCTTGGATTCAAAACTAAATATGACCTCAGTGTTTTAAATTACAATTACAATAACTATCCATTTAGTAGGGTTTTTTTTCCTTTTACTTTTGACATATGGTCAATATACTTATGCCAGTTATTAAAGACATTATTTTATGCTATGCTAACTACTTAACATACTGCAGCTGCCATAGCAAATACAGACAGGGGTCGTTGAGGAAGCATGTTACGTGAACTGCTGCTTAGGTTAAATTACTATAGTGCCTGTACACAGGTAAACAAAAAAATCCACCGGACTTGATAAGAGAAATTTATATTATTTATATGAAACAGAACAAACCAATTTACAAGAAAGGCACTTAAGTGGCAAGCTTATTTATTAATGAGCGTAGTACACAAGCTAATGGGGCTCTAATGCAGATGCACCTAAAGCCCGGAGGACAGCGGTCTCCAGGCGCTGCTCAGCGCTTCAGAAGAGAGAGGAGGGGAGGCGCAGTTGAAAAATATTTCTGCGCGATTCGAAACGAGAGTTACGCAAAGCGGATTTGTCCACCTCGTCTTAGAGGGACGGTCTGCGGGCGTCTCCATCTCTCCTGCTGCGGGACGTCCGTGGAGTTTCAGAGCGGGAATGTGCCAGGGCTGTGATTCACAGCTTCCGCCGGATCCTGCTTTGTCGTCCGCGGGGAGAGGGGCGGTTTGGGTGCGACTGTAAGGTGGCATCGTGTCTGCGTCCCCGGGCAGCGTCTCTGCGCAGAGAGGTCCCAAAGCTCCCGGATCCCAGCAGCGAGGCATCCCGCTGGGATGCAGGGGCTTGCGGGACGCTGGGGGAAGCAAGGGGCGTGCTGAGGCCCATGAAGGGGAGAGTTTGTTTAAATTACAGTTCCTATGTTCAGTCTTTAACAAGCTGCTTTTGAGGTAGCGGTTTATAGACTCTTATTTCAGTTAATTATAACAGCAGTTTTTTTGAAGCAGGGTTTTTATTGGTTCCATTGATGTGCCCTACTGTTTTTCCAATCCGGTGATTGGGTTCTGCTTGGTTACCTGGGAGAAGAAAAGCTTCCGAATTCGGAAGGCGCAGGGAGCGCCTGGGGCCGAAGTGCCCCGTGCCGCTCCCCAAGGCTCCCGCTGCCTTCAGCGCCGGCACAGCCGCCTCGGGTACGGCTCCGTGTCTCCCTCCTGCCTGCGCACGTGCAGCAGTGACCGTCCCGCGCGTGCGATGGGCTGTAACGACGCAAAACCTCCAAAGAGGTGATCCACGGCACCGTAGGGTGCTGCAAACACTAAAACAAGAAGTGCTGGCAAACGTTGATTGAAATGAAGGGAAATACTCAGTCTTTTTTGCTCTTTCTGCAGCTGTAGGGTTGTATTTCTAGCTTTGAGCCAGTTCTTCATTGGGTAGTGCCGTTTTCAGAAAGGTGATGCCGGTGGACGTGGGAGACGATTGCAAAGCCCTGTAGAAAAGCTTTGAGGGGGGAGAGAGCGTATTTATTAACTCTGCTGTTTTAATTGGCGTCTATTAGCTGTTTTTTCTGGGCGTCCTGTTCTCAACCTGTGTTGACATGAAACCCTGGATGATGAATGCCTGCTAGGAACCCAGATCTTGACAAGTTCCACGATGGTTTCATCTGATGCCAGCGTTCCTGCGGTTTCTGAGTGCACACACCTAGTTTTAAAAAATAAATTAATACCATTTCTTTTCGCTGATGTTAGAAGCTTCACAGTAACCTGGGGAGGGTCAAACTGGCCTCAGGGGCTTTGTCCAGTGCCTTCCCTGTCGTCCGTTCTCCCTCCCATACAGCTGCTTCGGCGTGAAGTGCAATCAGAAGGGCCTCATTCACGTGCTGAAAATATTTTCATAATTTTTCCAAGCGGCAGATGGGCAGCACATCTCCGGTTGTGGCAGGAGTGCACGCGTCAGGTCATACGCTGCTCTCTGCCCTGATGGGAGATCAGATGAGCCTACAGTCGGTCCTAACGGGAGATGCTCAGAGGGCAGAGACTGCGTTCCACCTGGTCTGGGAAGCTGGTTTGAAAAATGGCCTGATGAGTTGAATTCTTAAGAGGTTCCTGATTTATCTGTGTCTTAATTCATTTTAATAGGCTGGAGTATCTGCAGGTGCTGTTGATTATAATTCTTGGTGCTCGCTTTCATCTGGAATTCATGCACTGCCGTGCGTCAAGGTGGACATCCAAAGTCAGAGCCCGGTTCCAATAATTCAGCCTTAACTTTTCCTCCTTCGATTTCCCTGTGCACCGGTGGAGATCAGAGACCCAGGTCTTGCAGCGTAAAGATCGTAATGTGTATTTAACTGCCTTAGGTTGGGTTTTTTAAAAAAAAAAAAAAATCTATGCATAATTGGGGTTATGTCTGTCTGAGATATGTAGAAAAAAAATGTAAATTTTACTTCAGATACCAGATAGCAACTGGGTTATTACTACGAGGTGCGCTTCTGAATAGAGGTGGTGGGGTTTGTGTACGACGTGACGCTACGTGGCCGTTGCCCAGAGCTGGGAAACAGTGCGGAGAGCGGTGCTGAGTGCCCGAAAACGGGAGCGAAGCGGAGAAGCGAAGGGAGTCTGGTGTGCGGTTTAAGGGTCCCCCGCAGCCAGCCCTAACACAGTTAATTGCCTGTGATAAAACCGACCTCAGAAGTCTGATGGGAGAATTCTTTTATATAAGAAAAAAAAAGTTCTGTAACAATTTCTTGTAAGTGCTAAAATTAACTGACTTTCTTTTAACCTAATTATGGATAGAACTGATGATATCACCTACGCTTGATGTTGGCTAACGTCTTGGGTGAGAGTGTGCTGCTGCTCGTAACTTGGCTGAATTTTTGGTTTGAAGTGTTCCATGGGAAGAGTCTGCTTGATTGTTGTTTGTTGAGGTTCCTTTGGGCGCGTGCTTGGTTTCCCCCGTTCTCAATCTAGAACAGGTTGGTCCTTTCCAATGAGAAGGCGCACAGAAATTGGGGGTTTTTTTTGTTTTTAGATGGATCTTCCAGTCGTTCTGCTGCCAAACCCACTGATTTGAAACAGAAATATTTATGAAGAGACCACTCTGATACTAAGAATATTTTTATTCTCCAAATACAGCCCAGCTGTAGGCCTTTGAAAAGTCTCATTCATAGAGGGAGAACGGGTCTCTCTGAGGAAGGAGGTCTCTGGGCTGTTTCTGGGGCTGAGCACGAAGTTGATACAACCTCCCGGTGCTGATGAGCGCCAGAACCTATCCATCGTTCTCCTGACTTGTCTGAATGGCTTCTGCTAGCACAAGTGAAGTAGAAACGTGCAGCGTGGAATCGGGAGAGAACAGGAATTAGTCTGGAAAATAATGTAGTTGGAAGAGGGGAAGGAAGCAGTCCTCGAATTGGTGCCCAGCGCAGAGGTGGACCTTACCATAGAGCGGTAAGGTCAGACGACGAGCAGAACTGAGATGGTCCAGACAAGGTGAGTTAAGGAGGATGGGTCAGGGTAGAAAAAGGGCGAAACATTGAAACTGGGCAGTGCAAGGAGAGGGAAGGAGGTTGGTGTGGAGCGGACAGCGAAGCAGGGCTTCGGGCATTGAGACACACAGCAGAAGCCTGAGGTGGATGAAGAACCGTAACTTCGTAGTGGTTGTCCTGGCACCTTATCGTTGTTTTAACAGCGATCTTTGTCCGTAATGTGATACGCTTCTCTGAAAACACAATAAATACCTTCTGGAAAAGTAAGCCAAGATCACTCATAGCATGGCTTTCCTTGAACGTGTTTCTTGTGCTCCTAGGGAAGTCTGCCGCTCGCTGATTGCTGCGTTCCTCCGTGGTCTCAGTACCATATCCCAGGGCAAGATCTTGTTTGAAATCTGTGTCTCTCCATATAGGATTCCAATCAAAACTTTAATGGTACAGGGCAGCGAGTAGCATTTGATGACCTTCAGCACTATCACTTGAGTCTTTTGGGCATTGACATTGATTTTCCTTATCTTGGCATGTGAAGACGGGAGTCTCACTCCCTGCTTTAAAGTGTTTGCTGGTACGCACTAGTAGCACAGAGCAAGCAGGCGGCAGCTTTCCAGGCATCGCGGTTGGCAGCGGCGATGGGCTGTGCGTGCTGCTTCCATTGCCAACCTCCGTTTGGTGCCTGAACTCAGCAACTTTGGTTGCAGGAGTCAGAATAAAGACCAGGCCAGCGCGATACCGATGTGTTTTACTCAAGAGGTGGATCCATTTATTTGGAATTTGTATTTGATACCCATGTTTTTGTGCAGAGGCTTCTCTTTCAGGGTGACAGAGCGGTACTGTTTTAATGCAGAATTCGTGACCGGTCAGATCCGTAAGAATTTAAATCCTCGATAACAGATAAAAGCGGAACGAAGAAAGTATCGCGAGGGTTGTATGACAAGGAATGAGTCTTACTCAGTTCCGTGGTCTTGTGCTCTTCCATAAATGCATTCGCTTCTTCTTAATAGGCCTTAAAAGGAGCCGTGGTGGTGTCGTTCCCCAAGAACTGGGGTGTTATTTCTGTTTATTGCGGCTCTCGTCCTTTTTTTAATCTCTTACTACTGTCATACAGATGCTTCATTTGTAAGAAGCTAAATTAAACTGTGCAAGAATGTGCTTCCCCATGAATTTTAAACCTAAAAAGCTGCTTTGTTCATTGATTCAGTTGTGGGGAAAAAATGCAGCACAGACGTACGGCTATTTGAACTCTTTATTTGGCACATTTACAATATTAATAACACTGTTTCTAGAAGTTGTCACATCAAGTAAAAGATCTTCATTCCAGACTGTCTTTTGGGGCCAAATTGAGACTGGATGCATGCATTTAATAAATTGTAGTCTCAAGTAGTCATTTTTGTAAATAATTAGCTTTGGTGAAAGAATAAGTTAGCATATTGTATGCATCTAATGTTGCAAATGTACATACAGCAAACTTTCCTATTAATCAACAGTCAAGCACTGTAAGTTGGGTCTCATACATAATGAATTGTTCTTAAACCTCATGGGTTTCATTGATAGAAAAATAAGAGAAAACACAAGTGTAGTAAGCTTTTGAATAAAATTTAACAAGATTGCTCTGCATCCTGTAATCGGTTTGGAACCATTAGAGACCAGATAATTCATCTGCAGTTTTGGGGTGGCTTTAGCCTTCATCTATCAAAGAAAGACTGTTTAAATGACGTTTAGGTGTTGATAAAATACATTTTTATTTAATCTCGCGATGAAGGCTTCAGTAAAAATGCCAGCCAACTCCACGTTTATTATGTAAAGAATAACGCTGCATGACCGAGTCTCGTTCTAGTGTTAAATTGTGTGTTCTAATCATTACCGATTCTTCCGTTTGAAAAGGAACACGCCAGCTGTTTCTCTAAGAAAAAAGAATGGGTTTGTAAGACAAACGCAGACATCTGTAAGTAAGAAGTCAGCCCTCGCTTTTCGGGCTGTGCAACTTTTTATACAGGCCTGACTTCTGTGGCCTTCACACGCGTGAGCGTCGTGTGGAGAGCTGTCTTCAATCGTTCGCTGGCAAAATAAGAAAATGTCATTTGAAAAAAAGAAAAGTACATAAGGTTTTGAATTATGTTTGCTCCTCAGATCTATTTCGTGCCAAGAGTTACCTTTCACATCCTAGAGAATCGCAGTGAATTCTCCTGCAGATCTTCAATTTTACTCTTGATTTAGGAACTCCTCACGATTAACTGTATTAATGACCCCAAGCCGCGGAGATGCTTGATGTGCCTGATGCGCCCCAGCTGATCCATGCCTGAGGTGCTCACTGCCAGGAGACATCCTGAACCGGCGGAGGCTTTGGTCGGTGCCGGAGCCTGTCCAAGGGGCAGCGTCCGGCGTAGCAGGCCCCAGGAGGAAGGGCGTGTGCTCACGCGCGCAGGCTTGGCCGGTCCTTGGGCTGCAGCGTGGCATCTCGTGGGGGAAGTGACCCAAGGAGCCTTTCTTCTCACTGGTCTCAAATCACTTAGAGACTCTCTGCTCCTGTCTGATGCCCCGAGGACTGTTTTGTTCCTCAGGTGAGTCACAGAGGGGTTATGGCTGCATCCTAAACTCTCTCCGAAGGTGATGACAGAATTCTACTGTAACCGGGCAATATTCCCAAAAATGCTTTCCTCTCCATCCATGGGCAGATTCCTTCTGTAGCTCCTTTTCCATAAGCCTGATGTCCAAACCCACCCTGTTTGGGTTGGGTTTTTTTAATTTATTTTTCTCTTTTAACCCCAGCATGATGGTGAAAGCCATTCAGAAGTCCACCCACATTCCCCCTCTTGTTTGACGTTAAGTAGGTCTGCAGGCTCCAGGAGAGCCATGTCTAAATTGCCGTCAGGTTGCATCACGTGCTCCAGCCGCCGAGCAGGGCTGCCGAGTCATGTCAGAGCCCGTTCGTTATCGTTGGAGTCTGCTGCAGCAATGGGCCTCTGGCCTTTCTCCCTTAACAAGAGGATTAGCGCAACAGCCACATGGAGCTCTCTACGGACGGTCACCAAACGCGTAGGTTGGGCTTCAATTACCCGTTGGGATGGCCGCCGAGGTTGGCTCTCCGTGACGTGGTGCAACCTTGGGGCCAGGAGTCCAGGTGCCTCTGATGGGCTCCCTGTTTTGAGAAGGTTGCTGTAATCTCACACCTCCCCCTCCCCTTTTTTTTTTGTTTTGTATTGTTTTGCAGGAATTTTGAGAGTTGGGGGATGGATCTTTTAGTACAAGATACTTGCAGGGTTTTTTTCTTGCTGTTTTATTTCGGTCTCCCTTTCCTCCGTCAGTGCGTTCCTATCAGAGCCTTTTCCATCCTGACTGGAGATCGGGCAATCTTTATAAATTTTGGACCTGCTGAAGGTACAGAGTTGTCAGAAATCAAGTAGCCAAAGAAACTCAAAATACCCAGGAGAAAGAACACGGATGTGTCCCGCCGACAGTAATTCTTCCTCCTTACGCCGGCCTGGAGGTACTCTTCAGACTGGAGACACTGAACATTGTGCCACCCTATAAATGCGCTTGCAGAATTCCAGGGACAAGCTGCCATGTCTTCTGTTACAGGTTTAATTAAAACTTAGGGTCTGTGTCCGCCAGGTAGTTCTGTCTCCTTTTCCTGGTTGTAAATCGTGAAGCTGTAGGTACTCTGGGGAACCTCAGGAGCAGCGCAGGGAGCTCGGGGCTCCCTTTCGGAGACGGGTCATTAATGGCCTTCTGCTCCTCCTTGCCTGCCCCGTCTCTGCCCGTCACGCCTTCTGCAGGCGTTGGGTTTGCTGCTTGATTTTCCTCCTCTTCACCTGTCCACGTTAGGCTCAATGAGGTGGGCTTCGGACGTTGATTTTGATGAAGGCAGGCTAAGAGAAGGGTTTGGTGAGATTTTGTGCCCTCTGTGTCCTGAAGAGTATGGCCGATGATTGCTTCCACAGCATTCTGGTCATAAAAAGATCCGCAAGCCTCTTAATTAAGACCAATTTATTTGTATTTTAATATACAACTGGTTGTTAATGAACAAAAGTGCTTATGGTTTTTGTTCAGGGAACGCTGGAAAAAATTACGGATGCTCTTAAACGTAGAGTGGGATGTGGTTAAGTGTCCAAACATGTTTATTTTCCACGTACCTGAAGATAATAGGCTATTGGAAATGCAGTGACCTTCAGTGCCGCGTGTACCACGGCGTCAACATACAGTTCAGCCTGGCAAAGACCCTCATTTCCATGAGAAGAGATTGAGAAGCTGTATGTAAAAACATACGTGCTGTATCTTTTTCCCCATTTATTTTTTATGTTAGGTCTTCATCCCCGCTGTTATCGGAGCAGAACTGTTGTAGTTGTTACAGTAAGGTAATAATGAACTATCTGAGTCTGCCCATGAGTACCAGTGGCCCTTGGCTGACTGCAGCCTAGGAGGAGTTGTCGGTTTGTTTTTGTGCTAGTTGGGGAGCTTTTTTGTTGTGTATCTTAACCAAATTGAAATAAAGATGACTTTTCATTAGCTCAGCACCTGAAGCAGTTTCTAAACCTCTGCTTAGGCAGACACTGCTGGGTGAGGTGGTTATCCGGGGATAAACCATGCGGGGATGTGAGGCTGCAGACAGAGGAAGAAAGCGTGGGATGTTATAGTCAACAAAATGATTATATTTAATGTATACAAATATTTTATAAACATACAAATAAATATGTCAATATGTTGTGGGCGCCCATACAACATTCTCATAATATTTACCCTAATATTTACCCTGCTAGCTCTTAGCTTTCCCCTAAGGAAGCCGCCAGCAGAGCCGTTGTGATAGACTCCCTTTATTTTAAATCACGCAACTCAAGGTCCGTCTTGTAGCGTTTCTGTTAAGGCTTATTAAGGACTGACTGAGGCAAAAAGTAGCTCAGAAAGAAAATAAATAACTAAAATCATATCAGTTTAAAACACGGCTACCTGCTGAGGTTTCTCACAGCATTTCTCTGGTTTTCATAACAGTTAAGCTATTTAGGATGATCCTGAAGCCAGTCTGCTGCTTACATGTTTATTTTGGAAGCACGTTAGAAACTTCCAGTTCTTGGCAAGTGGTTTGGAAGGAGCCTGTTAAACTGAAACAGGTGGTGTTTCTGCTTTTCTCCCCCTCTGCTAAAACCATCTTCTCCTTCATTTCATCGTGTGCGAACGTAAGAAGTCACAGAAGAGACGTGGCTGGGACGGAGCCTCGGGAGGACACCTCTGAGCTGCACGGACGCACGAGCCCGGTGGCTTCCTTAGCTTGTTCCATCCTAAAAAAGAGCTGTAATGGAAATAAATACGTAGGATTGCAGTAAGAACGGTACAGAATAGCTGTCCGTGTAAGCTGGAGCAGCAGGTCGGCACCTGGGCTGCGGTGGGTTCCCATGCTGCGACTGACCTTGTGTGTCTCTCGGACTTCACCGCCACCGAGAGCTGAACGCACAGGGCGGAGATCTGCAGCAGCAGTCATTCCCTGGCCTGAGAAAAGTCTCCTTTTGAGAGACAGCCAACTTTAAAAAAAATAAATAGACATGTATTTTTAGATGTCTGCTTTTTATAGCTTAAAACAAGCATGGTTTTTTTTCTTTTTCAGGAGCGTGTAGTTTTAATTAAGCATCACATTGCAAAGCTGCGTAGGTGAGTCAGTCACTTGGAGCTGCGTATCCATTTAACGTCGCTGAGAAGCTAAGGCAGACATCTAACTTACTTGCACAGATGTTAGAGGCTGGCACGTTAACCCAAACAAAAAAGTTGCGGTTTAGAGAAACCACCTAAAAACCCCTGCAGTAATGATTCCTTGTTGACCAAATGGAAATGCAAAAACCTCCACTTTGGATTTTTTTGAGATGCCGGGCGGCACCCAACACAATTCACTAATGCAAACAAGTGCAATGCCCGTCTCCGCTGACAGTGTAAGTGATTTAAATAAGACTACTGCATTTTCAATAAACGCTTATCATTATTCTAGGCACATTGCAAAAAAAAAAAAAAAGCGTTGGTACTCTTTAAGGAAAGAGAATGAAATTCTCCAGGGCAAAAGTAAAGCAGCTGAATTTCTTAGACCTTCTGTTTAGTTTCTTGCATTTTTAGATAAATATGCTTGGTTTATTTTCGTGAATAAAAGTAAAAATTACGTCTTGTTGAAAGCACGGAACAAACGGCCGCTTGGCCGTCCCCTTGTGTGCTGCTGGCGGGAGCAAGTCCCGTCCTCTGGAGATCACCAAGGGCAGGACATTTCTTGTTCATTGTGAAAGATTAGGCACAGTGGTTACTACGACTCTTAGATGGCTATTTTTCTCTAACGGTATGCAACTAACTTTTTTCCTGTCCACCTTGGTGTTAGAGGTGCTCAAAGATCAATGCACGGAGTCGGGTGTTCAAAAATCTTCTAAGAAGCCTAAAGTTGAGCAGAGGAATTTCCCGGGGCAGGGCAGGGGACAAATTTCTCATGATGGAACTCATCTGCTCTCCTTTTCCTCCTCTGAATGCTTTGAGATCACTTTTGCCTTGCTTTTTGAAATGCGCGTGTGGTTTGGTTGGACCAAAGCATGGTTTTGAAGCCTGAGAAAACCCCTTTAAAAGGCAGCTAGTGTTTTACGTCGAATTTTTAACGACGAGGTAGTTCGTGGAAGGAGTGCTGCTATGCAACTTCGGAAAGAGGGAGGGAAGGGAGGGGAGGAGGGCCAGCAGAAGACATCTCTGCGTAAGTTACATTCATTGTTTTTATTAATGCTGTCAAATTCCCAGGGACAGATGTTAGCATTTCTAGCTAAGCAAAATTAATATGATTTTTTTTTTCTTTTTTAACTTTCTGCCAATTGGAAGCTCTCAGCATATATGTTGGCAAATCGACTTTGTACCCTACAGAAAGAAAAAGCAATCAATGCATTCTTAGGAAGCAATTAATTTTCATCTTGCGGAGCTTTTGCGTTCTTGACCGAGGTGGAGGTGGCCGTGGAGGTGGCAGGCATCGCCAAAGTGTCTGATGTTGAAGTGGCAGGAGAATGGTCTCACCAAAAACATCTAGAGATGTTCGGCAGTGACGAGGCGTGTTCTTAAAAGCGGTAATTAAAAAAAACTTAAAAATTAAGCCTGATATACAAACAATCGTGAGTAAGTGAGGAATGCAGATGTGATGGCAGGGGAATGTATCCGTGCGTTGGCGTGGCTAAGCCTTGCTGTGATCCACGGCAGGTTCCTCCAGCCCTCCCAGCTACACAGATAGGCAGAGCAGCTGCTGTAAGCCTCGTGTCGTCTTCAAGAGACTGATGGACCTTCGCTCTGTTCCGTATATTAAATACGGAGCTAATGGCCTGACGGTTGCCTTGAGGCTTCAGGCAAAGCCCTGAGCAGCCCACGCACCAGCCTCGGTAGCACTGCACCTCGCCTACGCCGGCACGCTGCTTCCCACCCGGTTTGGGGGAGAACGACGGCACTTCAGTGCCTTTCTGGAGCAGGAGGAAATTACGGTGCTTGTCTGGGGCAGCCGGCGGCAGAGCCAGGAGCCCAGCTGCTAGGGGCTGCTTCCTTGCAGAGCAGTGAGGAGACAAAGTCTTTCGGTTTTATGATGATATTACAGTCCAAATCATTTCCAGACTCCCGAGAACGTGAAACAAGATGATGTGAAAAACATAAGGTTGCTGTAGTTTTGAGTGCTTCCTATGCTCTTCTGGATAAATGGAGCAGAAAAGTCTACCAACTTCTCTTTGAGATTTCAGAGCCATTATTATATTCTGTGGTTATTATATCGTCGTAGCTCTAACAATCCACAGTAAAACCGAGCCATATTCTGCCGAGTGTTGAACGTGTGCGGAATAACAGATTCTCTGTGGTGTCGAGAGCTTGGTTTGAGGTCCATGCTGTAGGTATTCCTGCAAAAAAAGTTTATGCGCAGATCCTCGTACCTTTTTTAGCAGAGAGATTATTAAATAGCAAAATGACATGAAGGTAGACATTAGTTTTATGAAGCAAATTAATACTACTTCCCACACGCACAGGGGAAAAAAAAAAAGAAAACAAAAGCATCAGTTTGGTAAATAAATGGAAGGAGAGAAATAAAATTGCACTTAATTTCCAGCAAACTGGATCCAGAGCTGATTCTTCATTTTTGTTTTGCCTCTGCTCCGAGCCGTCAACTGGTATTCTTGTGCGACTGGAGCGTTTTAGTCATCCGCCTCTGCGTCCCTCTTCTTCTCTGCCACTTCCTAATCAGTAATTACGTGGCCTTCAGCGGTGAACAGTTAATCGGAAAATGAAGTGGGACTGGGGGAGACGGCAGGGCCGTTGGATCGCGCGCCAGGCGACTGAGGGCTTCGCTTCTGAGAGCAACCGTGAGCCGGCTGCCGCCTGCACATCATTTGCCCTGTCCAGAGGCAGAGCCGGGGCCAGTGCCTGGTGACACCGACGTCCCGCCGTGTTCGGCTCCGCAAGCTGCTGAGGAGCCAGCGTGCGAAGGCGTTCGGTCGTTTTGCAAAGGTTCCTCGCGGCAAGAGCAGACCTGGCGTCTTTTACGCCCTCGCGGGTGCGTCGCACGGTTCGTTTTCTTCGGCTTTCTGGGGAGGGAGCCTACGAGATCTTTTCACTCGCTTGCAGCGCGCTTGGGCGTACTGGGGAATTTTGGTCAGTTTGCTCTTTCCCCGTACCCGGGTGGCAGAATCGCTCTGGTTTTCTCTTTTTTCCTGTTGTCTCAGGTTCTCGTGTGTTTTGATCTTTATACAGTTTTCTCTCCTGCTCTGTGACGCACCCGACCCCTCACCAGAAGACTGTGCTGTTGAGTTTTAGCAGCACGCTGTTGAGAAACTACTTGTTCTGGGGTCTGGCTTTATTCCAGGTGGGGGGAAAGAAAAAAAAGGCTGCAATAACACGAAAGCCTTAGGGTGGCTCATCAGTGGCGCTTAAGGTTCTGGGGAGGAGAAGATCGCTGGCAGGTCTTGCTGTTCTGGCAGTCACCCTTAACGTTGTCTCCTTATCGATCTTCCCATCGTTTCTCTCGGGTGCTGCGTTGCTGATGGGCTCTGTTTCTTTATGGGTACCGTGAAACAGGTCTGCAGTTTTGAGGGACACCCACCACACCGCAGTCCTGTAAGGCACCAGAGAAGCACCACAACCCCTTCACCAGCGCTGCTTTGCCCGAGTGATGGCGTACGGGTTGGGAAACATGGCTGGATATTTGCAAATCCAGCGTTCACGTTTTCGTTGCTCTCCCAGAGGAAATGAAAGAAGTAGCGAGGGAAGAAGTACGGTTTTGTTTGCAGGTGCTTTCTGTTCGCTTGCTTTGCTCTTCGGTATCCTGCAAGCACGAGCTGCCATTGAAAATCAAATGAATTCTCAATTGCTTCCTTCCAATTCAATAAGTGGAGGAAAGCAGAAACCTGCCACCGTCGCTGGAAGGAAACGCGGAGCAGAGGGATGCACGGGTTCGGCAGAAAGCCGTTTCCTTTCCTCCTTTCCCCGGGGATGGTCCCTGGGGAGACAGGACTGCACCCTTGGGGGCCCCGGAGGAGGAACCTCACCTCCACCCACCCTGGAGGCACGAGGATGCGTTGCCTACCGTGGGCTTGGGTGGATGTCTTGCTCCCTGACGTCTCCCGCTTGTGCTCGGCATTTTCCTCTCACCAATCTTTTACAAATTTTTTTATAGGTGTCAGCAGCCGTGTGTCGTTGCTGCATTTCCAGAGGTGACGAGGAAGGATTTTTGTTATTGCCGTTCTGAATCTTTTCATCTTTGTCAGAGCAGAAAAAAGGTGGAGTCTGCCTCACGACTGAATGCTTTTGCAATGATGTATTTCTCCACCAACATAGCGAGTCTGAATATGAATTTTAGTCATTTTAATCATTATAACTTTACGATTCTCTCTCGCAGCAGGGCAGGATCCCGGGCTGCTTGCAAGGTGTGCGAAGGCGCGGAGGAGATGCCGGAGCCGCTGAAGCAGTGCACGGCCTGGCTGCATGCCTACTTCTGCGAGCCGGCGAGGACGGCGAGCCTTCCCGTGCCGGCCTTCCACCACCCGCTGCTCCAGCAAGGTCTGTGCCACGGGGCGCCCGTCCCCTCGCTGCTGCCGTCGGCCAGGGCGGCGCTGGCTCCCGTCTCCCTAGTTCTTGGTCAATGGCAATAAAAACGGGGCGGTTCAGCTCCTGGTAGTTGCTGGCTGAAGGGTTTTGAGTATGAACACGTCTGAGGGGCGGTAAGCTTCTCGGTAAGGTTGTCGTTCACTTAAACGAGCACCAGGGGCTTGAGGCTTAGACGCATCTGTGTCTCTCGGCATGGACGCTTTGCCAGCGCCGTAGAAGCAGTCAGCGAGAGCTGGATTGCCTAAGGTAGCTGTGTTTGGATTCCTCAGAGTTATCACAGATGCTGTTTGCGCTTTTTTAAGCGAAGCCCAAGTATTGTTACAAAGAAGTCACGCTACTCACGTATTTAGATAAAAGCAAGACCTGAGAAAAGTTTCTGCTTCCTGTTCTCCGTTTACTGGCGATGTCACTGAAGACCCCGTCACAGAAGTCAATCGCGTGAAATTAAATAGATCCCATTATTTAAAAAAAAAAAAAAAGGTGAAATCTCAGAAATCTGCTTTTTGCAGCGGCTTCTGGTCTGTTCATGAACGTCGTCACTTTCTAACGAGCAAAATCTTCAGTTTAATAGATCTATTTTTGAATTGCTTGATGTTCCATAGTACAGCACCAAAAAGGGGCTCCTGTTCTCTACCTTACACGAGTAAGATAGCAGTTTGTTGTATAAACTCTAAAATATACGTACTTTTTCTTTTTTTTTTTTGTGGTTGAAAGGTGATCAGCACCTTTTAAATACAGGTGTGTACGTTTTTATTTCAAGGCCCAGGGACTAGGCACGAGTACTCACGTAAAACAACGGCCCGTTTTAGCTGCGGAAAGGAAGAGCTTCTTGGACAAGCGCGCCTTTGCAGGCGGCATCTACGAGAGCTCAGCGGTGTCTGCTGTTAATTGCTTGTTTTACTCAAATTCCTATCAATAGTAGGTTTCTTCGTGCTGTTACACGTTCTTATTCTTAATTAGCTAATGGTAGCTGCGAGTAGACCAGCAAAATCAAAATGCAGTCGTTGTGCAGAGCCTCCTGCGGATGATCAGGCTGTTGCTTTCGGAAGGCGGGAGTCTTAAATTTTGTGAGCTTTGCGCGGTTCCTTTGTTTTAGTGCTGAACTTCTGGACTAATTCTTCTATGTTGTGAAACTTCCTCAGTGCGATGTCTTTCATAGGCAAATTACAGGGTGCGTACTGAGTTTTTATTAACCTAAGTTGTGTGTTGCGCTGCGTCCCTCTAATTTTTATACAAGCATCATTTTTATCAACTGCTGAAAGATTCCGTTTAGAAGTTGTAGTGAAACCACCCGATTAACCTGTGCGAGAATAAGCTCTAATGACACTGGTGTTAAAATTGCTGAAATGCTCATGAAGTATGGCCTTGTAGGCGATTAAATTATTAAATTATTTGAGGACTCTCTTTTTTTTAGCTGGGATGAAATTAAGACCTGCGTTCTGAAAACTGTAGGGTTGAGGTGAACGTGAATGGGCAAAGCTGGGTGGGAAATAGTTACTGCGGCTGTTCCTTCCAGCTTTGAATAACAGCAGGGGAATTTGCTTCCCAGATTATCCACCAGAAGATTATAAAACATTTAAAGCAAAGCTTTGACTTTAATTTTCCTAAATTGGCTACTGAATTCTTTTTAGCTTGGCTAATGGATTTTTTTGGTCTAAGCAGTGCTGGTTTAGCTGCTGCTGTGGGGTTCAGCCCTGAGCACTCTTGCCTTGGCTTCTTGGAGCTGGTAGAGGGCTATGGTCCTTCCCTAGGCAGCAGCCTTCCTGGGCAGGCAACGCCGGAAGAGACCGAAGATCAGTTAGAAGAGAAAAATAAGTACATTTGTCAATAGGAAGCTCCTTGAANGAAGATTATAAAACATTTAAAGCAAAGCTTTGACTTTAATTTTCCTAAATTGGCTACTGAATTCTTTTTAGCTTGGCTAATGGATTTTTTTGGTCTAAGCAGTGCTGGTTTAGCTGCTGCTGTGGGGTTCAGCCCTGAGCACTCTTGCCTTGGCTTCTTGGAGCTGGTAGAGGGCTATGGTCCTTCCCTANGCTTTCGGAAGGCGGGAGTCTTAAATTTTGTGAGCTTTGCGCGGTTCCTTTGTTTTAGTGCTGAACTTCTGGACTAATTCTTCTATGTTGTGAAACTTCCTCAGTGCGATGTCTTTCATAGGCAAATTACAGGGTGCGTACTGAGTTTTTATTAACCTAAGTTGTGTGTTGCGCTGCGTCCCTCTAATTTTTATACAAGCATCATTTTTATCAACTGCTGAAAGATTCCGTTTAGAAGTTGTAGTGAAACCACCCGATTAACCTGTGCGAGAATAAGCTCTAATGACACTGGTGTTAAAATTGCTGAAATGCTCATGAAGTATGGCCTTGTAGGCGATTAAATTATTAAATTATTTGAGGACTCTCTTTTTTTTAGCTGGGATGAAATTAAGACCTGCGTTCTGAAAACTGTAGGGTTGAGGTGAACGTGAATGGGCAAAGCTGGGTGGGAAATAGTTACTGCGGCTGTTCCTTCCAGCTTTGAATAACAGCAGGGGAATTTGCTTCCCAGATTATCCACCAGAAGATTATAAAACATTTAAAGCAAAGCTTTGACTTTAATTTTCCTAAATTGGCTACTGAATTCTTTTTAGCTTGGCTAATGGATTTTTTTGGTCTAAGCAGTGCTGGTTTAGCTGCTGCTGTGGGGTTCAGCCCTGAGCACTCTTGCCTTGGCTTCTTGGAGCTGGTAGAGGGCTATGGTCCTTCCCTAGGCAGCAGCCTTCCTGGGCAGGCAACGCCGGAAGAAACCGAAGATCAGTTAGAAGAGAAAAATAAGTCATTTGTCAATAGGAAGCTCCTTGAGGGAAAGCAGTCGTTGCCCTCTAATCTTACGGCAGGTGGAAAGAAAGCTCTTGACCGCCATCCAAGTGCAAAACCCAGCTGAGTGGTGCCTGTGGGGGCTGGGACAGGATGTGGCCGGTGGCCGTGAGCATCGCTGCCGGGTCTCTCTGCAGCACCCGTGGCTCCGTGAAGGATGTGGCCGGGCGCTGGGCAGCAGTGGTCCCAATGCGGTTTGACCTTCTGTATCACAGGTTCGGTGCCGGTGGGGGACTGGAGCGCAGTTTTCTTGTTACAACATGTGCAGGTCCAGGTTTTTTTAATTTGCTTGAGTTATTTGTTCTTGGACTGAGACCAGGTGTGCGTGCTTTATGGGAGGGGAGGCACGTACGTAATGGAAATGCTAATGGAGAATTAATTGGCACAAATCACAATGACGTGATAGCATTCCTATTCTTCTCTTACCTTCTCCTAGTAATACTTTCATAAAAGAGAAAAAATTGATATTGGAAGGAATGTGGAAATACACGTGAAAAATTTGAAGAAACTATTTTTAAAAGTTACTTAGTCGAAAGGCAAGGTAAAAACTGCATTATGATGGATTACGTTGTACATTTCAATTTATCTGTAAGTCAGAATTGCAGTGCTGCTAAATTAGGAATTTGGTATTTATGTACTTTTTCACATTTACATTTGAAAGTGCCTACTCATTTCTCCAGGCACTTAAAAATGCAGAATAAACATAAGTGAGAGCATGAGGATCCAAAGTCTGGAAGGCTTTTTTTCATCACACTGATTTCCTTGCGTGCCTCTGCTCGTGAGCAGTCTTCTAGCAAATCGTCAAAAGCTCTGGCCCTTCTTTTCTCCCTTTCCCTGTAAATATGAGCGCTTAGAGTGTGGTTCTTGGATGTTAGGCGATTTGAGTTCCACCATCAAGTGCTTTTGCGATAAGGACTAATTATTGGTTATTTTCTTTCTTGCTGATACCAATTTATTTTTTTCCTGTGGTAGCATCATCTGAGGACAGTAAGGATTTTGCTTATCTTAATGCCAAACACATCAAGGAGGTTCCTCATTTAACAAAAAAGCGTCAAGTGCTTTTGGGATGAAGCACTCCTCGATTCACGGTCCGTTTTCTGCCAGCTATTAAGACATCGTTCCTTGCGGAGAGAAAAATAGCAACAATCAACTTTGAGACAGCAAAAGCGGAGAGGCTTGGCGCACGCAGAACGTAAAGGTATCTTGCAGGCTGCAGGAAGCCATCTCCGCACGGCGGCAGCGCCCAGCGTGGTGTTACCCCAGCACCCACCTGTAGCCGCTCCGGGTGTCGGGGCTGGTGGTCCGTGCCTCGAACGCTGCTTGGGCGGCAGAGGAGCGCGGTTGGTGACCACCTGAAATACATTTACCTGTTTCCTTTACTTTTCCAGGCTCTTAGGGAAGCAAAACACCAGTCCCCCTTTGACAGCCGAGCACCTTCCAGCAACCCCTGCGCTGATGGTGAAAATATAATAATAACCGTTTCATTACGCCCTCGTAATTTGGTTGCCAGCATTACCAAGGCAAAGGCGAAGCTGAATGCGGCCATTTGCTGTTTCAGCGGCACATCTTGCGTCTTAAATTTTTCTCAAGTGCTTTGAATTTTCTAAATTGCTGTTAAAAGGGGGAAACGTGTTTAAAAGCACTCTACGTACAGAATTAGCCATTCGTCCTCGGAACTCATCGTTGGCAAAGTTTGAATCTGGAGCGCTGATGCCGTGGCGCAGCTTGAGGCAGGCAGGAGAAGCCTGAAGCCGGTTGCTCGACACCTCCAGGAGCTGTCAGCTTACCAGTTGTCCGGTTTAGCCTATGCAGTCAAATTTTTTTTTTTTTAAATAATTGAAAAACTGGGATTTTCAACAATTCGTCTCATGGCCGGTGCTCGGTGTGGAATTTTATCGAACAAAGGAAAACTAGACATCTTCCCACTTCTCCGCAGCGTGACTTCAAGGTGTTACGCCTCGGAAAAATCACTGAACGTTTCCAATGGAAAGTGATTAATTGGTCTTAATGTATCATGGTCATTAGCCCGCTTTATATATGAAGAAGAAAAATTGACCCTGTTATTGTTTGGAAGCCTATGCATGAGCTTCTTGATTTGTGGGTCTGTGAAATGGGAAAGGCAGTGTTAAATTGGCCAGTCATGAATTTCCTGACTTTTCGTTATTTGTGCTTTATAACCGTGGTGGTTGCGGTTGCAGAAAGCATTGCAGAGCTGGGCGCTGCAGCGAGGAAGGGTTGTGTGTTTGCAGACCAGATGGCTCATTAGAGCAACAAGAGCAGAGGAAATTGGAGACACGTAAGAGTTTTCCTTTGCCCTGTGACGAGCAGCAGCCCCGGGGCTCTGCTCTTTGCGTGCCGTGCCATGCCATGCCGCTGTCCTCACCGGATGAAGTCCTTTAGCTTTGCAAAACCTTGCTTTTGTATTCTTGAGTCTGGAGTTCCTCAGTCGAGTCCCCGTACCGGAGGCGTAGACCCGAAGCTGTGCCTTTTCAGCTCAGTCCAGCTCAATCGCCTTGTTTCTTTAGATCGGCGGTGAATTACTGTGTCAGCGCGAGGGAGGAGGGCCCTGCAGGTCTGCGGGTGGCGTTAGCTGGGTCGCCTTGCAAACCAAAGGCAGAGAAAAGCTGTGTGGAAAGATGGAGGGGGAACAACCTGAGGGTGGAGACCGGGGAGGTGAGCTTTGCAAGCCAGATTAGCAGGTCAGATTTCCCGTGCGTAGCATATGTTATTCATCCAAGAAGGGATATTGATGAAACGCTTCATACAGAATGGGAGCTGAGAGTCTTCAAAGAAAGTGGTAGTGCCTCCATTCTCCCTTCAAGGTGACTTCACTCCGTGCCCAGGCCTGTAATCAATAATTACCCTGTGAGTTCCTGGGAGCCTTCTCATTCAGAAACTCGAACCAAGCCAACGTAGGCTGGTGAACCTGGCGTAGTCCTCGCCAAAGGATGGCGAGGCATGCTGTAAAATACCGGTGACGGCCTGAGGAAATGATTCCCTTTCCGGCATCACCTCTGTGGAGTCGGAGTTGTCCTCCGTTCCCGTGCTGCGCGCTCGCCTGTCCTTGCTGGTGGTGTATCTCTCCCGTTAGAAAGCACCTACAGAGAAAACCCTTGCCTTCATTGCACCTTGATTACTACTTCACCTTCCTGCCAGTGGCAAACCGTAGCACCTCTTTTTTTTTTTTTAAACTGGTTTTGCACATTCTAAACTATTTGAAAAAAACCTATCTGCAGCAAATTAAGAAAGAAAAGTAGATTTTATGCGTTCTGGCTGTAACTCAGCAAAGGCCGAAGTAATTTTTTTTTTCCTTTTGGTGCTTGGAATGCTCAAATCACGAGTTTTCTGAAGATTGTGGGGCTGTTAATTTGCGTACTTCTGAGGTGGCAAATTCAACATCCCACGAACGCTTACGTTTCGAAGAAGTGTTTTTAATGACTGTGCTGCTTACTCTAATTACAGTGTGCAGTATATCCTAAGAGTCAATTTTTCTCACATACAATTTAGCCAAAGACTTTTTCAATAAATAAAGATTATTTAAATAAGAAAAGCATTTACGGTATTAAGATTTTACGGTATTAAGGTATTTTTTCCCTTGCTTTAAATTACAGATTGAAAAAAATAATAATAATTTGCTTTGAGATATTGCCTAGTAAAGTTAGAAAGTTTGAGGCTTCAGGCGGAGGTTTATGGATAATAGGTTAGCAACTCTGTACTCACGTTCAGTGGGAAAGAAAAGGCTGGTAAAAATGTTGTTCTTTAAAACATAAGAGTAAGTAAAGTACTTTCCAGGGGCCCCAGAAGCGGAGGGGGAGTGTTGGAGGCTCAAAGTGGAGAAGGCGTGAAAAAAAACGATCAAAAGAGTAGGAGTAGCTGGAGGATACTCAGGGACGTGAGCTGTCCTGGTCAGTCCTGAGGTCGCGGCACGACTTCGACGTAACGAAAAAATATGCAACGTTATGTTTGGGTGATTGGCAGCCTTGAGGAGGACAGGAGAAAATGGGAGTTAAGGGTGAGAGCAGGAGAGAAAAGGAAAGGACGAGCTTGACCTGTGAACGGTTTCATTGAGCTGTAGGTAAATTGGGTCATTAGTAGAGAAAGTAACCAGCGTTTCAAGCACGTCTTACACTTAGGAGTTTTCTGCTCACTTCTGGAATGATGTTAGCAGGACAGTAAATACTGAAGTGAATTTTAGTTTCGCAATTTATTATCTTTATTAACTTGTAATTCTTGAAGTGCTGGCCTATGGATATGACACATATCTATAGACAGATATATGTATATGTGTGTCTGAGAGCGATGTAGTTTTAATTTTCTTCAGTCCTGTGATGATTTGTAACTTTATTTGTTCTTTTAAAAGAGCTTGTGCTTACTCTTAAATGACTTTTCTAACATGAGCCGATATCCGTAAATCTATACACAATATCTGAAAATACATTAGCTGGCTCACTAGGACGATAGGCAGCCAGGTAGGGTGCTAAAGCAAGACAAGTGGTTTGGGGTTTGTCGGGAAGTTTTCTACGTACGTGTTTTCATATCGTGGGTACGAACGTGTTCAGGGGCATTGTATTTATTCCCATGGTGATCTTTTCTCTCAAGCGTCATAAAGTTGAGATTATAAATATCAGGTGTTGCATCAAGGACCAGTTGCTGTGATTGTCTTCCTTTGTTTTAGATATGTATGTGTATATATA
Source organism: Steatornis caripensis (assembly GCA_013398225.1). Lineage (NCBI taxonomy): Eukaryota > Metazoa > Chordata > Aves > Caprimulgiformes > Steatornithidae > Steatornis > Steatornis caripensis. The sequence continues at coordinate 251,745 of VZSC01017935.1, read as the reverse complement.
AATATATATTTATTCATATAAATATATATTAACTTATATTTTTATATATAATATTTATATTTACTTTAGAGAGAGAGAGATGTAAAATAAATGGGGGTTGAGTGGCAGGTGTGGTGCAGCTGGCAGCCCCACCTCTCATCAGTGCGGTGAGAATGATGCAGTGCCCAAGCCCCAGGCCACGTCACCAATTGCCGTACTCAAAGCATAGCCATCCTCAATGGGAGAAGCGGTAAACTGAGCCTACAGAAAGACCTCCTGGGCCAACCTGTCCCAGTATCATCTCTCCATGTTTACCTTGTTTCCAGTAAAAATGGAAAATCCAGTAAAGTTCCACTGGAAAAGTATGACTCCGCCAGCATTGCGAGGTTTGCGAGGTTATGTTTGTGTTTTGCAGAATTGAGTTGCATTGTTGGGTAACGTGCTGAGGAGGAGGCAAGGCTTGCGCTTTTCTGGAGAAATGCAAAATGTCATTCTTACCATTTATTTATGCTGCAATTTGTGATAGTCTCTTAATTTTGTAGCAGAGATTCAATTCACTAAAGAAAAAAAGTTGAGAAATGTTTTTGACTTTCCCTTTTTCATTGCTGCAGCTTCATCAGACATGCAAATGCATTTCTATTTAGTCTTTTTTAAAATACTATTTTAAAGTAATGTGAAGTAATCTGCTCAAAACATTAGTACTTCACATGTCTGGACGTGGCAGCTTCAAGTGCAAAGAGATGACAAGCTTTCATATTTCTCTCTGCCAATGCAAAATTCAAATTCCAGAGACTGGCACCTTCTTTTATTACCGGTTCATGTGAGAATAGTTTGATAAGCAGAAAGTCACTGTGTTGCTAGACGTTTAATGGATTTTTACAATCCAATACTTTCTTACAATTTTCCTCAAACAGAAATCAATCCTCTCCAGCCTTCAAAAATGGAAACAACAAAACGAAAAACTAATTCTTTTCTCAAATTCTTTTTCCAGCCCAGTTGACCCATTGCTTTATATCAACTATTTGTATCAAAAGAAGGAAAAATGAAACAAAAAACCACAAACCAAACAAAAAAAAATCAAGAAGAAATATTTACAAAATTCCTGAGCCAGTTTGTTTGAATTCAGAGAAAAACTCCCATCGTTTTCAGTGGAAACTCGTGTGAGTCTAACTGTGTGTTAAGGCGTACTCTTTACTCGAGATCACTGTTCATAGAATAAATTGCCAAATAAAAGCCATTTCTGGCAATTCAGGCTCTATAAGGTGCAAATGACATTTTTGCTGCTGTCCCTGGCTCGTTGTCAGGATTTAGGCAAAACAGTTTGGATGCACTGATTCCAGGGACGGCAGAGGAACTGTAGCTCCTGGTGGTTCGTGGGGTTCTGGTGGAGCCTTGCAGAGTAATCGTGGCCTGAGAAGTGACCTTGGAAAGAATCTAGGGATGGGGAGAGCGGTTCGCCTGGCCTATCAAAGGGGAAGGTAGTGGAAGGGTCAGCTAATTAAAAAAAAACCCGCAACATATTTTCAGTAGGATAATCCTTTCTTGTCAATATTGACATTAATTACAGGTAGGGTAGAGTTAGAATAAAGGAGCATTATCTAAACAGTTTATTTCTCAGGTAAGGGTGGATTGAAGCTCCACAGCCGGTATTCCACCTGTACGGTGTCACTGTATGATGGCAAAAATGTACTTGGTCTTAGAGAATTTGGGGATATTGGAGCAAGTCATAGTGACTCCAGGATAGCTGCAGAGGTGCGCAGATGTTGAAATTATTCCAAAATGCGGCTTCTTTTTCCAAGGGAACGGTTTGTGTTCGGTGGTTTATGTTATTCGGTATGAATTCACTGACCCTGCGTTCGGGATGGCCGTGGTGGGGTGGAAGACGATGGAAGTGCTGTATCTGCTCTGCCTTTGCTGCTCGACTTACTTGCTTTGTGCAAGGTGACGCAGTCCTGCCTGCTGGTGGATGGTCCCCTCCTTTTGTCGAGAAGTTTCCAGGGCTTCATCCAGCGGAAAGCTCTGACCTGTCAGGAGTTCACGTAGATATCTTTGCACGTAACTGCAGTTGGACCAAGGTCAGGACAGTTTCACTGTGATCTGCAGCTGTAAAAGCCGCGTGCACGGGATGCTTCTTTATAAAGTCAGTAAGTTCAAAATCAGATCCTTCCTCTATCCATGAAACGAAAGGAATAAGTTGACCACGATATAAGAAATGTTTTGACCCACCTGGTCGACTTTTGGCAATGCTGCTTGTATATGAGATTCAGATAAAAAGGTAAGAATTGAAGGCGGAGAAAAAAAATTACCTGTGTGGGAAAAAGACCTCTTGTATCCGGAGTCGTGGTCATCATCTTCACCTGAAGCCCCACTGCTTAACACCGTGCTACCGTTGCAGACCTGCAAGGAATAAGTTTAATTTAATTCGTTTTTCCTTGGATTTGTTTGCTTGCTTGCCACACGTGCAGCCCCACGTAACCTTTGCACCCCTACTTAGTAAAACCCTGTAGAATCAAGATAAAAGGAAAGGATTTTATAAATAAGCCCCCCATGCCTCTTTTATTAATGAACTTTCAGCCAAGTTTACTTAAATCCCCTTATCTGTGGGAAATACCGTCAATACTCATATACATTTAACCCGTTCAGTATTTCAAAGGTAATGGGTTTAGTGTGACAGTCACCGTGGCGAGCACCTCGTTTCTAAATACCGTTATTAATTTTTTTCAGAAAACGAAACCGCAGTGGCCTTTACGACAGCCTTTATGTTAGGGGCATGTAAGATAAATTCATCTGAGGGGAAGCCATTTTCTAACATCGATACTTTGCTGGTGCTTGACCTAAGGATGCCCCTTTCTGACCCGTTTCCAAGACATTTTGCCATATCTGCTTCTGGAGTTTGTGAACGTGAGAGCTGACCGGTATATTCTGGGAAAAACAAGGACTTGCTTGACTGCAAAAACGTACTTTTCACTAGAAATTTGCATCCCGCACTCTTCTCGGAATAAAATATGCAAGAACCAACATAAATGGCATAGTCTTTCTTTTTTTTCTTCCTTTCTTTTTTTTTTCCCCATGAATTGGGCCTTTGATGTTCAAGAGGAGCCAGTATTAAAGGACATCCCTAGAAGGCTGTAGAAATTGCTCCTATTTATGACAAATGTAAAATAGTACAAATCTAGCTGAATGTGATGGTGTCATTAGTTTGTGAATCGCATCCTTGAAAATAACTGTGGAGGAGCCAAATCGGTTTAAAAGAAGATAACAAAATGGTTTAAGCTACTTAGGTTGAATGCCAATTATATTTTAATATTCAACTGAGCATATTTTACTAAGAAAAAAGGCAGCGTCGACGCATGCATAACTCATTGGCAGCGTCGACCAGCTGTGCCACTCTTCTCTTCGAATCACTTTGTGCATTTTAGTAGCATGGTAATTTAGTAGAGAACTACCTGAGTGATGGCATTTTCAATGAGCAGGTAATCTACAGAGAATTTTTATATGGTTATGAGTTCTGTGCTTCAGCCTGGCAACACAAAAATACATCAAGACCAATTACGGTATCAACTTTCAGCGTGATACCCTTGCCACGCAAGTGCATGTATTTCTGCCCCAGGCATTTCAAATTGCATCTAATTTGAAATCTTTGGGGTTTTAATTAAATTTCAGAATATATGGAATTCTTCATTAGTACCTGCTCTGAATAGCAGATTATACTTCTCTCAGTCTCTCGTTAAAGAAGTAGGCTGTGGTAAATAGCATGTTCAAGAACTGATCATTTGTGGTGCCTGGATATTGGGAACAGAAATAGTGAAATGCAAAATAATATCAAAAAGATTATTAGTCCAGTGAGGGACTCTTGATTTGTATTTTAATGGAATTTTACATTTCTCTTAATGATTTGCAAATTGTCCTCTGATTATAAGATGCATTAAGCTTTTCATTTTAATGGAGAGACACAGCCATTAGCAGAAATTTTTTTCTGTCTTCTTTTTAGAGTGCTTCCCTGCAGCAGATAAATATTGAAACCATTAACACCTTTTGATGTACCTTATAGTGCTGCAGCTCGGACCAGTGCGTGAATGAACGTGGCCTTTTATATCTTAGCACTTTGCTTGAAGCTCATGGTTGTCGCTACACGGGTGAACAACGACTGAAGCCCTACGTGTTCAGGCGAGCGATACAATTACGTGTATTCCCCTGTAATTAACGTTCCAAATGTTTCGGTGACCGTCATTTGTATTTAACGCAAAAAGAAGTAAAGCCAACAAAAGCCCAGATCTGAAATTCAGATTGAGGGTGCCCTGACCTTAACTCTGGCCGTGCTTTAAGGGAGAGGGATTGCGGCGTCTCTTGGAGCAGGGCTTGTTAAGGATCCGCACGCAACTTCTCAGCGGGGAAGTACACAGGCGTGTTCTTTGTTGCAGACGCAAGAATATAGGCGCGCTCTTCATTTGTCAATCTGAAAGTCAAATTTCCTCCTTGCTTTCAGCTTAGCATGGACCCCATGATGTTGTATAAACACGTTTGTGCCCGCGCTTATTTCCTTGGGTTTGGCAGAGGGGCAGGGGCTGAGGACGCAGCCTCTTTTTTGTGGCGGGCTGTGAAGCGTAAGTACCTCTTTCCAGATACTGCAGATTTATGTGACATGACGGGGCTGTTAGGTCAGATAAACGCGTGTTTGCCTACCTTACTTATTAAGATCCCTGTAATACTCTTGAGGTGCTTTGGAAAAGGGACTCACTCTTTAAGAGGTGCCGGACAGGGTGTGCTTAAGCAGCTGAGCTCATTTCCCTGACCCCACCTGCTTCAGCACCCCAAATAACCCGGGCTCTCTGCATTTCGTAGACTTTCGTCTCATGGCAGGTGACCGCTTCCTGCAAGAACTTTCCCCAAACAAGGGGGTTACTTTAGGGCTGCCTATTAATTCAGTAAACTCAAGTCTCTGAAAAGCCGTCGGAGGTCACTGATAGGACTTCTCCTCGGTTTCCTTCCGGGTTGTCTGTTTAAATAATTTGAATCTCGGGAATTCAAATTGCAGTTCATTTAGCCGCGCGCTGTTTATGATGGCACTGTTAGCAGTCAAGAGGCTAAGTGACTTCGTGAAATCACACTTCATGTCTCCACAGTTGTTTTGCTGGCTGCTTAAGTGCTTGCTCCTTAAAAAATAAAACAGAAAGAAAAAAAAAAGATCTCTACCTTTGAGCTTGAAGCCAGAAAATTCTAGGAATTAATTGCTGCTGCTTTTGTACGTGCCTTGAAAAGATGTTGCATCATTTGTGAGGTAGTGCCTGTAAAGTGCTATGCGAGTGTTTAGCTTCATACGCTAGATATCTATAATTCAATAATAAATTAATACAAACGAAAAAGAAAATTGGGGCTTCGATACTGGCTTAATTTGTATGCAGTAAGCAAACAGTTGCGTTTTATTACCGTTAAGCAATTTAATGAGTATTATTTTTAACTTGCACCTTTTCAAAGAAACTTACGGAAATCTAACGAAATTCCTATTCATATTTCAGACAAGTGAAGTTCTTATACTTTGTTCGCATAGCAGAGCACATTTGCATTGCACGTTTCATGTATTAATTTTCTAGGGCAGGTTATCTTTGGTAACAGGATCTTCACAAAGCAACTGCGGGTGCAGATTTCTTGATCCAGAGTCATTTGGGAGTGGATATTTGGGGCCACGTTGAAAAATGAAACGGTAAAAACACCTCACTGATGTAATTCTAAGTGGAATTACAGAGGAAAAGCAATTATGCGTGAAGAGGCGAAAACTACAGGAGAGATGCTGGTGCATCCCAGCCTCCCTCCCCGTGTCACGCCCGCATCCTTTGCCATCGGCCTGCCCAGAGGAGAACGACCAGAATACCTGTGCTGGCGTAGTCCAGTGATTAATCATCGTTCTGAAAGGGTTGTTGCAAAGAAAGAGGCGCGCATTTACTTTCTCCAAAATAACCTGGCTCAGTGTTGCCCCGTTTCGCGGGTGGCTGTAGAACTGGTTGGTGAGTGCGCTTCTCGGGGCACGCTAGCGAGCGCTCCTGGACCACGTTGCAGTACGTGATGTGGTAGCCTAACAGGGGAAATGTGTCCGTGCTTGTAAGAGGATATAACGAATTCCAGTTTGTAGAATCAGTTTTACACAAGGTGATAGCAAAATCCATAGATTTATTCCCATTTACATCACGGGAGCATTTTGGAGCCCTGAGACGATAAAAAGAAAAAATCTCGTAGGATGCATCTGTGAAGTTCGGAGGCGACGGTTTTGCGCTTACTTCGTGGTGGTTCTAGGTTGTGCGTGCGTGAATGGAGGGCCGGGGGCACTCGAGCTCCTTGTTTGGGTTTGTCACTTCATTTCTCCAAAGCTGCCCAGTTTGCAGGTCATCAGCGCTCCCAGGTTTAGTTTTAAACCTGATGATCCTGAGCTCAGACCTTGAACCAGAGGTCACGATGAATTTGAGATTTTGATGTTAGCAAGCCTAGTACATAGGTATAAATTGGAAGTTGTGCTTTATCAGCACACGTGAGTGGTTAAATACTTTTTCTTCACCTTGTGTCTTGAGCTCATTAATACCGGGATGACACTTCCAGCATATCACTGAATCTTCCGAAGTCTTCTGCGGAACCTCCCTGCCAGTTCCAGTCTAACTATAACCAGATGGTCCTGCCTGCCCTTCTGAAATCCAAGTGTAATTAGGAAACTACATCTTCTCTGATTTCTTTAGGAACGGTGGGCGGGTTTCTGCGTATCATTAACAGGACAAGTGAGGAGAAGAGCTGGATCGTAGCAGCACCTGGGAGGCTCCATCTTTGTTGAGTTCCAACAATGCGGCTTGAAGTAAATGGAATTTAATGTTTGGTTTTTCCTCCAGAGAAGGAGGGGAGCAACCTTCACAGGCCTGGCATCAGCCGGAGCACTTGCACTTTCAACAGGCAGCACCGAGAACTCCAAGAAATTGGAAAAAAGAGGGTTGAGGTGGGACCAGAAGTTCAACTTCAGTGTGCACCTGCAGTCGTTTCTCAATTTTAAATCATACGATGGCCGGTCCTGGTCTCGTGTCGCACATGGCCCTTCGGTAGGGATTCTTATTGCAGTGTGAGAGCAGAGTTCGGTTTCCAGGCTCAGGCTGCCAATTGCAGCTGATGAGGAGAATTTAGAAGACACCCAGGTGAAGTTCTTGGTGAGTACCAGCTCAACTCTGACAAAATAAGAGACAAATCCATCGTTTATTTCTATCTTAAATGGAAAAATACAAATTTCATTTTCTGGCACAGTCATTTAGAAATTGCAGCTGATCTCTGGAAGAACTATTCTGTGTCCTTTCCAGAACAGGTATGGCGTTAAATACCGATAAAATATGAAAAGATAAACCTGAGTTTGAAGTGAAGGAGATAGTGGTTGGTGTTTCTCAATTGCTCTGAGCTGCAGGTGGCTTGTATATTATTATTATTATAGTAGTTCCTAAGTGTATTAAAAATATTCATTAAGTCATTAAAAAGTTGTTTTTACATACTTTTCACAGTTATTCCCTGCTCCCAAAATTGACGTATTTGAAACAAAGCAAAAATATTTGCTCCTAGAATGAGATTCTGAATGCCAGGTAGAAGCCTGGAGCAGATTCCTGTACCTGATCATTAAACCTGTAGGTGCGGCGTTGAAGAAATACCAACAGATCTTTGTTGGTGCCTCAGCAGCGGAGGCGACCGCAGACTCGTGACGCGGGCGTTGGTCTCTGACTGCTTGCCCGAAACTTCTGCTCTGCTCCCGTGCAGTGCCCACCGTGCTCTAAAAATGCAAAGGTAGGAGTTAAGACACCTCCAAACCAAAATGTTGAGTGTTTTGCCGATTTTAAGGCCCTTGCGGTCATACGCACGATGATTCATTGGAAAGCCTTGATATCTTGCCTCGGCTGCACGGAGCGTGCAGGGTATCGTCTTCTGCAGAGTTTGTCAATGGGGTCCTGCCACGCCGACGCGGGCTGAGGCTGGTGCCTCGCGTCAGCTCTCAGGTAGGAAAGGAAAGGAGAAGTACGTAACAGCAGATTTTTCTCCTAAAACGACAGTATTAACCAGTCGTTTTCTGTGCACCGTGGTGTTCTCTGCTTCCTAAAGCAACATACTACCATTCAAAATACACCAAACTGTTGCTTTTTTTTGGCCACATATTTGACCTGGCAGGTGGGCATTGATGGCAAGCCTTAACACTGTGCAAGATACCATTTTTTATACCGTTTATTTTTAATGTACCCTGACAGGAGATGCTCAGAGTGTTTCTTTCAATGCACAAACGTGGGAGTTCTGGAGGAGCCAGAGAGGAGCTCCCAGCTGAACGCAGGAGTGATGTCCTGGGCTGAAAAGGCCCTACTGCATGAATAAACTCCCTGGTTTATAAATAAACCAGGTTTATTAATAAACTTAGTCCTGGATGTAAAGCAGCCAAAAGATGCATGATGCGGGGATTTTGGAAAGCATAATTTTTTTCTTGGTGCTGTAATCCTGGCCTTTCACGGGAGAGGAGAGTAGAACAACAGCAGCTGGCGCTGGCTTCCCTAGCTGTGTTTTTGGGGTGCTTTGCTCTTTCTTCGCCTTCTGCCTTGTCCTAACGCACTGCTTCCCGGGGCTGTGGATCCCCAAGCTTGCAGTGAACCCTTCCGCGGCTGGAGAAGCAACGCCTTTCAGCCTCCCCCTTTCTGCTTCATGAACAACCCCCGCGTGTAAGGCCAGGACTGCTGCACTTCTGCCGCGTAGGCCTCTGCGTTCCCCGTAGGCGTTCGCTC
>VZSC01017935.1:232992-237992 GCA_013398225.1 Steatornis caripensis | reverse complement strand
GTGGCACTCGCAGTCTGCTACGAATCTGTACCTCAGGTGAAGCTGCTAATGATGAAGGAGGCGTTAGTCTGCGTAGAACCTTGTTTGGGTTTGAATTTGGAAGTGGGAATCTGGGGAAGTTTGTCACGTGCCAGGGGCGGGGGATGTAAAGGGCTGGTGCCGAGCGTCGGACTCCTCTCATTGCCACGAGCTCTGAAATTCCAGTCTGCTCTTGCAAGTGCATAGAAAACTGCTATTAAGGCTACTGTGCAAAAAAAATGGGTCAGAATATCCAGTTACTGCTGGAATAAAACACCCGCCGACTTCCAGGGAGTTTAACCTGCAGAAAAACTGCTGGATGAGGTCCAGGGAGAGTTACTTGCTTCTAAGGATAGAATTTGGCCCCACAACCCCTTCAGCAGTCTGAAGGGAACTGCGTTCAAAACTGTGTTAAACTACAGATCAGGAACAGCTCCCGTTAATTGGGTTTTAGCATAGCTCGGCTACTTAATGCGAGCCAACCTGAATGCTAGGTATATTAAAAGAAAGCACGTTGGTACGTTTTTTCCTGAAGCGATGCAGACGTATGTTTATAAACTATAGTTTTTGTATTTTATTATATTACGTATTGCAAACACCCACACGTGTGTAGGCGATACATAAAAGCTTTATAAAAGCAACCCCTGAGCCCACACTTCTGTATTGCTCCGAAAGGCGAGTGTGGTGACCTGTGGGAGGGCACGAGGTAACGCCTGAGCCACGTTATCAAACTCTGATGGTCTTGATGTGGACCGCCCGATATTCATGAAGCGATGTTTTGAACTTCATGAAGTATTTACTCATGCAACTGCATCTGCAGAGCAGTATTCAGAAAATAGTAGAAGAGATGGTCCAGGGCCTGCGCCGGGGCAGAAATGGGCACTGCCGGGTCTGCGGCCAGGACTTATCGTCACCAAAGCCGCTGCGTTGGAGGGAGCTGTTGACTTCAGCGGTTGCCAGCGCTACGTGCTGGGTTGGTTTGGGGTTTTGGATTCTTGAACGCTTAATGACAGCTACTTGAATGGTTGCTGGTTCCGTAGTGAAAGTGCGCTGCAGTTGACCTTAATTTATCTACAGATAAATGTAGAATGTTTTGTCTACTGGGGAAAGGTGCACCGTATATCAACGTTTGGTTTGGAGGGGTGGGAAGAGACCTCGGCTGGAGGCAAGGCTGGGCGAAGATAGAGCAGGAACCTTGAGCGAGCTGCTAGTACAGGCTTGGCCGCTGAGCATTAGAAGGAGAAGATGATGTGCGGGGTGTTGTAGGTCCGTGCTCACTAGAAGACCTGATAAGCGTCTGGATTTTATTCGGCGAGGAATTTTTTTACAAAAATATTTTTTTAAAAGTCTTTAGGCTGATGCTTTTGAGGCAGGGTATTTCCTTTGTGTCTGTGTCTCATAAGTGGAATTTTTGTCTATATCCAAAACAACGGGCACAGGAGGTGCTCTTGCAGGTCTCGGACTAACTAGAGGTGGAATGCAGATAAATCCTTGTCTAACCCCTCAGTTATTTACCTGTTAGAATGAAATATACCTCTGTTGGAACTTTTGCTGCTTTCATTTTTATAAGTACTTTTTTTTTTACTATGAAGTTGATGATAGATTATATAAAGTCAGTAATAGATACTCTAAAATAATCAGATTATTTTTGCATCTTCATTCATAAAGCTCAGCCATTCAAAATGGCCAAGGTCTTTGCTTTGGTTCAGCTATTTAAGCAGTCGTAAAGGTAAAGTTTAACTTTACTATCTTCAGTTAGGCACATTCTGTCTCTATAGTGTATCAATATCGCACGTGCAGACAGCAACAGTAAAAGTTCGTAGTCTTTTCTCAAAACTGCTTAACCTGGCTTTAACTGCCTACTTAATGGTGACGGAGGTTCAAAATTGCTAAAAATTAGCGCTCTTGCTTGCACTGACTGTTTGCGTAGTGGCCTGTTGTCAGTAAAGTTCTTCGGTTTGAACGTGAGTCTGTTCTTCCAAGGTCCAAGAGCCAAGCGAAGTTTTCCGGATTAGGTGGAAGCTCGTGCTGCTGTTTCGTGCGCAAACTGCAGTATTTTGGAAGTATTATGCTTGATGTTTTAGCAGTTGTCTATGTAGCAGCCCAGACAGGCTGGGAAAAGGATGGCGAGAACAGGTGAGTATTTATAACTCATGGCTCTACTCTTCCCGCCCCGTGCTGCCGGCAGCATCCATCCTGCCCACCCCGGGGGCTGAGCCCCTAACTATCACGATAAATGCTCCAACAGCGCGTATGACTTCACGTCTTTGTACTCGTTGCCGCCTTTGATTATGCTGTTAAAAGTTTCGATACGGATGGTGCTAAAGTAAACCTGTTATCCCCATGGGCGTGATGTGTTTCTATGGAGAATTAAAGTCCTGCGGGCTGTTGCGAGTGACCTCTCAAGCATTTAGGCATTAACAGCAGGTTCAGGGTAAGTCCCTCTTTTTAGGGGCTTGTAATTTACCTGTAAATATTAATTCGAGGTCAGTCCCGGCACATCCGCTCTTGCTTGCCGATTCACCGCGCAATTGGTGGGGCTGGTAGTAAGGTGCAATTATGCGGTTTTTGATGAGCAAGTCGAAAATGGTGATGTCCATAGGAGGAAAATGTCCAAGAAGTCCTTAACCTATCACCTGTCGTGAAACAGGGGCTGTTCAACCTGGAGAAGACTGCAGGGAGACCTTATTGCGGCCTGCCGGTGCTTAAAGGGGGCATGTAAAAAAAGATGGGGACAGACTTCAGCGTAGGGCCTGTGGTGATGGGACGAGGGGTGGTGGTTTTAAACTAAAAGAGGGGAGATTCAGACTAGATCCAAGGAAGACTTTTTTTGACGCTGAGGGTGATGAGGCACTGGCACAGATTGCCCAGAGAGGTGGTCGATGCCCCATCCCTGGGAACACTCAAGGCCGGGTTGGACGGGGCTCTGAGCAACCCGATCTGGTGGAAGACGTCCCTGCTCATTGCATGGGCATTGGACTGGATGGCCTTTAAAGCTCCCTTCCCACCCAAACCATTCTACGGTTCCACGAAACCATCCCAACTACGTTTGTGGTCCCTGGATGCCATGGACACAGCAGCTGGAGGTGGGAACGGGTCTTCAGAGCTGTGGAGACTTGGAAACCCAGCTCGGTTGCAAGTCTCTCCCTTCCCCATCCTTCAGTCCACGTTCACCCCCGCCTTCCCGGTGCAGCTCCAGCTCCCAGTAGGAATCAGTAAAGCGTACGTTTCCATGTGAAATCTGACAAATTGTTGATCGCTTAAATGGGAAATAGCATTCTAGCAACCCAAGTTGCTCTGCGTTGGCTGTAACTCGCGTTCCTTGGCGAGAGGGCAGCACAGAGCCTGGTCGCCTGGAGCACTGAGTATGTCCGGTGTGAGCTGCAGGTGGGTGCAGAGGAGGGAGAAAACCTCTGATGTTCGCATCCGTGTGACGTGGTTGAGTTCAGCCGTTGCTCTGCTGGCGTCTGCCTCTCCGGGATGGCGTGGGCACCCTCAGCTCGCGGAGGTATGAAGCGCTTTCACATAACCAGAGAATTTGTGCGTGTTAATTTTCACATGCGTTATTTTACAGCGCTTTATGATGATATTTAGCAGCGTAAAATGTTGGCGCACGCTGGAAACTGGTGAAAGTTCAGCCATCTCATTTGGGCAGGTTATGCTTATAGGCGCTCTCGCTTGCAGACAGTTTAATAACAGTATTTGGCACTGTCTCTTAGAGCTGCTTAAACTAATTAATGCATTTGCTCCCTACAGGTTGAAATTGAGTTTTCAGATACGTTTATAAAATGATGTGCATGATTGCTAAATATTTCACTCTTTTGAACCATAACTTCGAGTGTTTTATGAGGGTGCGGAGACAGTATATATTCTCCCGTGAAAAATGTGCAGTGGCTCTGGAAAGAGGATAATCTCTGCCCCTGCTTGTCAGGAGAGGATAATCTCGCTCCCTCTTTTAGCGTGTTAGAAGGTACTCAAGAACTTGGGCATTGCTTGGCACGGCGGTGCTGATGTTGGAGGGATGCTCCAGAGCTGCCCCGTCCTCCCGCGGCTGCTCCTGCGCCCCCTTCTCCCTACAGGTTGCAGAAAGTTATGGGTCCATCACGTCCCAGCCCGCTGCCTCCCCTGCCAAAAATGAGGGCGAAAAGGGGGATTTTTTTGGACTCGGGCCCCGGCGACGTGCAGTCACTGTGTTTCATTGATTTAAAAGATGACATCAGGCAATAATTCCCCGAGACCCCTGGGTAGGCGAGGTTAACGCTAATCTTGCCAGCTTAAAAAGAAGGTTAAGAAAATAATAAGTCACAATTTGATTTGAAATAAACCTTTCTGAAGGAATCACAGTAAACAAAATCTGTTTGCCTAAGGAAACCCTCCTAGCAATCAGCTAGTAACACAACTGCTTGTGCTAATGAACCCAAAGCTGTTAATGTGGTTTCTTCAGTTAAATTGATTCATGAATTTTGAAGAGAACATTATCTAATGAATTTTCTTTGAATAGAAAGCAATTAAAAGGACAAATCAGTCTGATTAACCCCAAAGTCACCCTACTGCCACAAATGGTGTACAGTTTGAAATTATATCATAAAAAACTAGAGCAGATTTGCTATCTCTTTGCCCTCTACTAATCCGTGTAAATTAATGAACAACAAAGTTAATTTCTTTGATGACCCTTTTCTCGTATCACCTGGATTATGCTGATGTTTAATTTGCTTAATGTTATAATAAAGACTAAACAGATTTTTTCAATGAAGTGATTATCATTCCCTTCCGTTAAGAAGTGATTTTTATTATTTAACACACACATAATGGTGTATGGGTCTCCTTTAAGAACAAAATCACATTTCGCTGCGTTCCTATGTAACGTAATCAATGTCTTTTTTGACAACTAAAGAAAGAAAATGGTTTTAATCAGTTTGTTTCTTTGCCGAAGCAGGAGACTGAAGCTCTCAGCTGGGGGAAGGGGTCTCTGTTCCTTCCCC
>VZSC01017935.1:204537-232840 GCA_013398225.1 Steatornis caripensis | reverse complement strand
CCCCGCCTTTTTTCTCTCTCAGTAAGTTATTCACGAGTTAGATCTTCAAAGCTTGTACAAGTGCCTTGGAAGGCCAATAGGTGTTCAGCCCAACTAAAATCCAAACGCGACTTTCAGTATTCCTTTTGTAATAAAAAAATCCTGGGTTGGGAAGGTAAAAACCCTGAGATGCAGAAGAAAGCTGGTCCTAGTGCATTTGCTTATTCATTATTTCAGCAATTGGGACACTTAGAAGCAATTTGCTGGTGAATTAAAATTAAAATAATGGAAGATACCCTTTTCTTTTTTCTTTTTTTTTTTTTCCAGAGCCCTGTATCATTAAGGATGTGCCGTACCTTCAAGGTCACAGCTAGTCCTTACATTTTGTAATGTCTGCAATGCTGAGCGGTAGCTTGGGGGTCTCGACTATAAAATGCAGTCAGCCAGGATAATACCGAGTCCGCTGGCTCTAGGGCTTCTTCTGCCGCGCGTCCCAGCTGAAGTTGGAAATTAGCTGGAGATGCGAGGGCTTTGTAAAATAGGTAGAGCCGGTTATTTCTTCCCTTTTTAATTTGACTCTATGCTAATTTATACTCTGCCAATTTAATGGAAAAAGCACATTGTATGAGTTAACAGGATAATTGTACTTGAAGCAAATTAAAAATATAGGAAAATCAAAGCCTTAAATCCTTTTTTATAGTGATCGGTTTCTTGAAGCGCTCTTTCTAATAATCATGTATTTAAATGTAGTAATACGGGGTACAATAACAGGACAGTGCATCGGGGCTGTTTAAATTTAAATTAGAAAGCTGCTGTTGAGGCTCTTGCTTTGCGCTGGGTTTTTTGCATCCTTCATCTCGGGGCTTCTTTTTTTCATCAGCCGCGCGTACAAACGGCGCTCGCTTCATCTTCTTTGCAGATTCGTTCACCGGGCAAGTGTTGTGGACCCTGCTGAGGGATGTGAAGTTTGGAGAGGCCGTTTCATACAAGCAACTGGCAGACCTCGCGGGCAACAGCAGAGCGGCGAGAGCCGTGGGAGGAGCGATGAGGAGCAACCCTGTAAGTTTGCGTCAACTTTTGAATAAAGTTGATGGAAGACGTGGTGGATTTAGAGAGCTTCGCGGGCTAAATGTCATTAGATTAAGTTTATCTGCTATGAAAACCGGTCTACCATGAGTAATAAGGTCAGTAAGTGGTTTTAATCAGCAATAACGCACAGCCCAGTTTAATGTGATTTATTCCCTTCCACTTAGGACGTTAGATTCGAAAAAGAAACGTCGCGCTTCTTCTAGTGCATCAGCCTCTACACGTTTTGTTGTTCTCAGACTTTCTTACGTATCCTGAGGCGAGGGAAGTCCTTTATCCCCTGACACGGACCTCATTTTGACAGGGAATGGGTAGCTTTGGTTGTCTTAGCAGTAGCGCATGCTCTCTGGCATGGATATGCTTCGGAAAATGTGGAACAGGAGGGATTTTGGATTGTGTAGGTACGCGTTTGAATCAAACCCCTGATTGTCGATATGTTTTTTCCCCCCTGTGTGCCCCAAACCAGCTGTAAATGGCATTTCTCCCTCAGATACAGGCGAGTTGCCTGAATTCGAACCAAGTGGAGGGAGCAGCGCTCTAGGTTAGGCCTGTGGCTTTTGGAAGAACAGCATGTTATACTGCTTGGCTCTTTGTCCGTCTTCCCAGTAATTACCTTTCCCTTTTGGTTGTCCAGGTTCACATGTGCATGTGTATTTGCGCACCCGAATCTCAGTGGGTGGTATGGGACTGGTGCTGCAGCTGGCCGGCTCCTGGGCGAAGGGAGGGAAAAGCTGGAAAAGAAGATGCCACTGTATCGCTTTTTACACGTTCATTCCCTTGCTAGAAACCAGCTTTGATTCCTATTAATATCATTGTGGCCTCTTTGGCCATTCTTTGACATATTTTCCCTGATGTTTTCCCACTTGCCCTGAGCAACATGTGTCTTTCCATACCCAAACTCCGCTCCTTTTCTCCAGCGTTATACCTGCCGTCAGCTTTGACCTCCTGTTGGTTTTACGTTCAGTCCTCTCGCTATTTTCTTTTAATAAGGTACATATGAGACCGCAACGTGTAGTTGCAAAGTGGGTCAGAGAATCTGTTTTCACGAGAGCCGGTGGCTTTACATATAGAAATAATAAAGGTGAGGGGGTTTTGCAGTGCCACATGTTATTTTCGTGTTTCACCTCATTCCTAAAATCAACCGGCATGTTGCGCGTAGTCAGCCTGCATACTACGGCTTATGGATCTGGATGGCCGTGTAAAGGTTTCTGTGGGAAATACGAGAAACATAGTGAATAGGTGCGCGCATTGAAGCGCAAAAGGATTGTGTGTGTGTTTTCCTGTGGAATACGCGTGAAATCACAGATTACGGGAGAGGTGTCGTGATAAAAACATGGTTTGGAGTGGGCAGGGCTCTCATTACAGCGCTGATTTGTTTTTTATCATCAGCTTTCTGTTAGGAAGTAGCGGGGTGGTATTATATTAATGTGGCTGTTTTTCCCTAAAGCTATGCGTTATTATCTACAATATGCTTAAAAATTTTCTGCTGGGGACAGAAAACACTGCAGCCATCGTGTGGGATGGGAAATAACAATAATAAAGATAGGACCCCATTTAAAAAAAAAAAATCGCAGTAGCTTCGCTTTATATTTTCAGAACTATTTTCATCCTTCCTCACAGGGGAAAAAGCAGGAATTTTCACACCACAACCCGCTGTTACTGCTACTTTGGATGCTGCTGCTCCACTGCAGCCTGAGGGCAAAGCTGGGTACATTTCTAGGCGATAGCAATTACATATCCTTTTGCACAACACTATATTGTTATTCTTTGAGAACTGTTTCCTGTAGGTTTGCATTGTATCGCCTTATCTTAATGTACACCATATTATATTGGAAGGCATTCCATCATATTAAAACAGTTTGTATTGTCAAGTACAATACAGCGTATTGACGAAACGTAGCTTTATACTGCGCGTACGAACTGTTTCGTAGGAAAATCTGATACACGCTTAAAATACCAGGGTGGACTTCTTTATTGAGCTTAGAAGCTTAAACCCATTAGACATTATGGGAGTTTCTGGGGTAGTAGTGTGCTGCCTGTGTAGAAGCGTAGGATGCCCGCGAACCTTGTACGTGTATAAACACGCTTGCAGGCTGTTTATCAGATGAGATACTGAGCTTTGAATCTAACTAAACAGTTCATTAAACCGAACACGTCATCTGAACTGCAGCGTCGTTAACATAGCCGCGCAGAATGCCAAGAGCTGTGGCATTAACAACCACTACACCTGCGACGCGAGCTTTAGGGTATAAATGCTGGGTTTGAGGAGCAATTGCTTCAAAGTTGTTGCAGAAATGTGGTATTTTGTTGAGCAGCAGATGAGTGATTTTTTTTTTTGTTCGCGGGAGAGAAGCTGAGGCTAGCGAATGGGTTTATGGTGAATGTGAAATAAAAGTGAACGCTTTTGCCGGTGACTGCTGCAGAAGCGACCCGAAGCGGCAAAATCATAACGTGTTTGCACCTTGAGATGCTTCCTATGATTAAAGGACTAAATCGTAAACACGATGACCAAATCATAAACGTGATTTAATGAGGTTAGTAATACCAGTAAAAATGAGCGTTTGAAATAAACCCGAGCCCGGCATTGCTTTGGTACTCAAACGCATTGATAAAATTGCGTATCTCACCTTTTTCCACAAAATTCCGGAGCATCTCTGCCTTCTGCAAATCCGGGGTTGGTCTTCCGTTTTGGTGGTGCACGTTCCACAGGTTTCCCTTTGTAGTTGGGTTGTCTCACATAATTCATGTGATGACCTTCAGCTTGATGAGAAGGTGGGATAGGTGCCAGCAGCAGCTGAAAGATGCAATGTCTTTGCCTCGATTTATGCCGAGGACGTGGTGGGGACAGCTCACCTTTTGCAGGAGAAACTTCAGATAGTTTACTGCGGTTCAGATTGATTGCAAGGTCTGTGGTCCTCAAAGGGAACCCACAAAGTTCAATTAAAAATCTCATTAGACTACTATAGGAGGATCAAAAAGGAATCACAGAGACTCACGGGAAATGGCGAATGTTGGGCTGATTAGTCCAAGGCCATCCTAAATGACTGTTCTGTGCCTTAAATAAGATGTCTTCAGCGGTCTGCTAACGGCCGTCGGAGCTGCATACGTTGGGTTTTGTATTCTCTCGGATTGTGGTCTTGTTTAGGCTAAAGCCCAGCCGAGCGCGCAACTTCGTGCTAATATCGATCTGTCCTAAGTCAAGGATTTTATTCAGCCAAAATGTTTTAAACATTGGCGGTTGGAAGGAGTAAGCGCGCATTTATGAGAAGGTCGCGAAGTATGGATTGGAGACGTTGCAGACACATAAAACTAGTTGCGCATTAATTCTTTCAGTGGCCGGCAGTAACCCGGGACCCGTGCTGGGTCCCATTGCGGTATTAGATTCTGTTGGGAAAGAGGGGGACGAAAAGCAATAGGACGCGAGGAAACACCAAGAAGATTTTTTGCAGAGCGTGATTCTTGTTGTATGTTACAGCGTGGTATTTCAGCTGTTTCCATTACGGCCTGGCTGATCCGTTTTTGACAGTTTGGCAGTTTCCGGAGGTCCCCAGCCCATCAGCAGTATAATGGGATGGTCAGGTTTCCGTTGCCTCGAATGGAAAACTCCTAATGAGCGGAGCGCCGCGGTGGAGCACCGCTCCCCTCCGTCCTCAGACGGAATTTGCTAAATGCAGTTCAAAGGCGATCGATGCCTCGTGTGGGGAGGTTTTTTTTCCCCGCCACCACCACCTTTTTTTTCTAAACAAACGCGTTATTGAGGAGTTAGTTTATTCACAGATTGCCACGAGCGTTAATGACCGCCCGAGTCTTGTTCTGCCAGTCACCCAGATGGCTGTTGATAAAGATTTAGCATCATGTTCGGAGTGTCAGGGCTGTCAGTAGTGCTGAACCATTTGACCAGAAGAAAAAACGCACAGGGAGCTATTGATTACAGCTTCTCAGTGTCACTTGTTCACCAGGATTTAGGTATTGATGAGGCTGCGAGTGAAAACAAGCTCTTTCCCTTGTGGGCCTCTACCCAGAAGAACAAAAGCAAAGTTGGAGAAAATATTCAGCTGGTGCCCGAATCAGAGGGACTCCGTTATCGATCCAAGGGCCCCTTCATGTTATTTTTGTTGGAGACAAATCTATGGGTTTGGAAGTTTTACAGCGTTCGAGGTAGGGTCTGTGTAAGCGATGGATTCGTGCATTAGATGAATTAGATTTCACAGCGTGAAGATTTCAGTGGAGCTATAATATTATGAGCTGCTTGGTTATGGATAAAAATTACATTAAATGTGGCCGAGGCATTAAAGCTCCAGACTAGGGTAGTACTCCCTCTAAAATGTCCTTAGGGCCCTAATAAATTTTAGCAGCTTTAATTATTTTAGGAGTCTGAAAGTTGTCACCACAATTAAGCCAAACTGAAGCAATATTCAATATTTTTAAATTACAGCCCTGACCCAGCCTTTGCACCGCATTTTCTTTCGCTGTGGAGGGTGGCGTACGGGCGCGTGCCTGTGTTAGGACAAATACTGTATGAAATCCTTCATTTCGGGCATGGGAAAAAAGCTACGTTTGATTCATACCCTCCTCCTCTCGCTTGATGGTAAGTGGGTCAGCCACACGTCCCGGCGTTTGTGAACGGGTCTGGCACTGACCCGGGGGTTGTCCCAGACCCGGCGTGGCGTGCCAGCTCACCCCACCTCCCAATAAAGCCCTTTTTTTTTTCCCCGCCGCTTGGGCACACCTTCCATCTTCTCACACAAATTAGCAAGCGGAGGCGTCGAGTTCCCTCTCTGACAACACCTCCTGGTACGTGGACCACCCTCCACTGTGGCTCCCGTGTCTTTGCACCGCCTGAGCGGCAGCAGGGAACTGGCTCGGAAAAAGGTTTTGGCCCCTGTCCGTAGCAAGATTTATAGCCTCACCATCAAAATATCCTGATTTACTGCGTGTATTTTTACAGAATTGCAAATTAACCGTAGAGATTTTTTTTGCAGTGTGTTAGTGCGGCTTGTTACGGCTTTGCCACTCAAGAAAATCCACCTGCATAGCAACTGGTGCGCGTGGATTGTAAAGAGAGAGAAAGCCCAAAACAGAAAAAAACTTGCAAAAAACAACTTTAAAAGAAGTCATAAACCAAGCGCTGGATGGCACAGCATGGAGTAAAGGTTTTATTGGTACTCGCCGGAGTTGTCGCGGACGCGTAATTCACGTGTGGCATTGCCAACTCCAAAGGAAGCAGCTA
The DNA here is from genome assembly GCA_013398225.1 of Steatornis caripensis. Taxonomy (NCBI): domain Eukaryota; kingdom Metazoa; phylum Chordata; class Aves; order Caprimulgiformes; family Steatornithidae; genus Steatornis; species Steatornis caripensis. Next base: position 226,545 of record VZSC01017935.1, on the reverse strand, counting down.
TTACGGGCATTTTTTTATTAAACCTTGATTAACTGTAAGCACCTATGTGTGTTCCCGTTGAGTGCGATAGCCTGTGGGCTGAGATTGAGATTTGAAATTTCAGCCGTTGAAATTACCTAACAACAGCGAAAGAATCCCCCAAAAACCAATTTACAAAGGTCTGGCCAGTAGCTGTCCACCCACTCTGGGGCCTGCGTGACCCAGGCTCAAATACGGGCACAGCCTGAACTGTACTGAAATAACTTTTAAGTGGGATTAAAATAAGTTAGTGTAAAGCGCGTAGTATGTCTGTGTGTCTATATGGGAATAAGTTACACATTCTGACTTAAAATACCCAAATTTGTGAAAACTGCTGCTCTTAGTGAGTGACTGTTTTCACAGCGATGTCATTACGATCGAATTGCTCTGCGGTCACCAAAACGCATGCGGCGTGATTAGAGATGATGTGTTGCATTTTTTATGGTGTGTATGTCAACTATGATAATCACCTGTAACGGAAAAATTTTTTTTAAAAAATGTGTTTATGAACTTCTCTACATTATCAATCTATTGTGTAACTTCTTGCATTGATTTTTTTCAGGATCTGTGATGTTTGGCTATAAATGATGCGAAGTAGAAGGCACGAGGAAAAAAAGTTCTTAAATTGGTTAGGTGTGAATTAAATCTCTCCTGTTGTAGGTTTTAAAAATTCACAGCCGTTTTTGGATTGACTTGCTGTTAAATAATAAATAGCGCCTTGTTCTGGTAGGGAATTTTTCCGCAGTGCACGCGGAGGTGCTGTAGCGAGAGGAGGAGATCTGCCGAGGGAGCTGGGGCCTCGACAAGAAGCGCACTTGCTGGTGGTCTGGGTTTTTCCAGACACGCGGCCTCTTCTGATCCCGGGGTGATGATTAGCAGCCGTCCTGTACGTCCGCGCTGTCCTCATGTGTGTTTTGGGTCGGCGAGGCTTCGCCACCCACCCTGGGCACTGAGGTCTCGGCTGGTGCGGGGCAGGAAAATCTGCTTCTTGCAGGGAAGTTTTTATATACAGAGTTTTGCATACGGGATTTTGTATGTGGGCTTTACCCTTTTAAGACTTCACGTGGGTTTTATGCATTAAAATTTCTGCCTGTACTTATTTGTTCCTAAGAGCTGGGTTGGTCGTCAGAGCCCGCAACCAGCGCTGCTTCTGCATCGTTGCAGCTCGGCTGGTAACACGGCCCTGGTGCCGCAGCTGCCGCGTCCTCCTTGGGCACGGCCGGGACTCCACCAGCGTGCCCTCAAACGTGGATTCTTCAGTCCCTGTCCCTGCTAGCCTGGTGCCACACGGCTCCTGGTTTGGCGGCGGCTTTACGGGCATCTTCCCCAGCCGCCGCTCCCCTTTGCCTCACCCTTTGCTCCCTTCGTTATTTTTGTGTGTTTTGCAGATCCCGATTATAATACCGTGCCACAGGGTGATTCGCAGCAGCGGGCAGGCCGGCAACTACGGAGGAGGGAACCTCATGAAAGAGTGGCTCTTGTCACACGAGAGGCTCCAGAAAGAGAAGTTAGCATATTGATGCAGCTCAGCCGCGGCTGCTAACCGGCCAAGACATACAGCCGCGGATACTTGGCTTATAACGAGCTCTCAGAGCACGCAGCAGAATTCAGAAAAATGGTAAATATTTGAGTGACATATAAATATAATGCAACATCCGAAGTGAAATGTGCGGTGGCACCACTATATTAAAAGAGCGGGATGCGTCCTGAGGGATGCAGCTCGTCTGCCCTTTCTTGTTTTTACATTTTACAGCAGAATGAGTACAGCGGGCCAGGCCTGTCGTGCATAGATTTTGTTCCCATCTCCGCTCCTGTTTTGTTCTATTTTTAACGTCCATTAAAGCACGGGCAAGGGAGTGGGAGGCACATGGCAAACCTGAGGTGCAGGCCTCCCCCTAAGGAAGCGGCTGGCTTGCCGAGGGGGCGGCCAGCGAGCCCGAGCCCACGCCTGCGCTCACTACTGCCCAGCCTGGCACGCTCGGCCCTGCCAGCCTCCTGCCCAGGACTCCCCTCGCCGCTCTGCTCCCCAAAGCGGTGTTTCGCAGAAACGTGAGTTACCGGAGCGCGTTGAGCTGCGGCCAGAAGCGAGTGGCTGTCGAACTGCCTGTTTCTCGGCTTTTCTTTTTGGATTGCAAGAGATGGGAATAAAATTTTTGCCTTTGTGAGTGGTGCAAAAGGCAGGTGGAGGGGAAGCTGCCAACGAATCGTTTGAAAAGAATCTTTTACACGAGCGGTTTGGTTTGCGCGACGGGCAAAATATTGCCCAAAAAGAGCTTATCGTAGTTGCATCTTTATCAGCGGCACATTTCCTTTGATCGTTTGATTTTTTTTGGCGTTTCGATTTTTGCGCTTCTCTGTTATGCGAAGCTTTCCTTCCCGTAGCCTCTCCGTAGAAAGGATTCGGGTATTCAAGAGAGATTAAAGCTAAATTTTGAGGTGGTTTAAGCAGGGTTCTCTGCAAGTACGAGCTACCAGAAGCTGAAATTTTCAGTGTGGGAATCGTAAATTCTAACACGGAAATACTGATTTTTTTTATGTGTTTCATCGTATTTTCACAGATGTCTCTTTAGAAAGGCCATTGCTAACCAAGAAATTATTGTGTTACGATCCGTTAGTTAATATAGTGTTATTGATATCTCAGAATTACTTCAATAAAAAAACTGCTTTGCATGTACGAGTGTCTTTGTGTATGTTTATAAATAAAACACAGTACATGATATATGGAGAAAATAAACTATACCCAACTGTACAATATAAAGCTGTATTTTTATCAAGGGTTTCTGGTGGCAATATAAACCACGAAAGCAAAGCTCAAGTGGTTTGTACGTGTCACCAGAACCCCAAGATAAAAATATAGCCTTATAATATGTACAGTTTGGGCGTATTTTATTTTTTTCTTTGTAACGCATGCTGCCAACAAAAGAACACGGCAGCAGACGTAAACTTTAACCTCTCGCACATTTNCCGGGATGGCTGGAAAGCAATCTGCCGCGCCGGTCCCCCCTTCCCCTTTGACTCAGTTGCATTCGCTGGTGCCCTCCTGGGTCCACGGCGAGCTCCCGCCGCCTACGACGGAGTGAGGGGGAGCAGGCAGCAGCCGCAAGCAGAGGAGCACGTGGAGCAGGGGAGAGGTGATCCGACAGGCCACCGCGGTAATTCCCCGGGGCTTCTCCATCACCAGGACCGGCTACTCGCATCAGTAGCAATGAACAAAGAAATAATTGTTAAGACACCCCAAAANGTGGCACCACTATATTAAAAGAGCGGGATGCGTCCTGAGGGATGCAGCTCGTCTGCCCTTTCTTGTTTTTACATTTTACAGCAGAATGAGTACAGCGGGCCAGGCCTGTCGTGCATAGATTTTGTTCCCATCTCCGCTCCTGTTTTGTTCTATTTTTAACGTCCATTAAAGCACGGGCAAGGGAGTGGGAGGCACATGGCAAACCTGAGGTGCAGGCCTCCCCCTAAGGAAGCGGCTGGCTTGCCGAGGGGGCGGCCAGCGAGCCCGAGCCCACGCCTGCGCTCACTACTGCCCAGCCTGGCACGCTCGGCCCTGCCAGCCTCCTGCCCAGGACTCCCCTCGCCGCTCTGCTCCCCAAAGCGGTGTTTCGCAGAAACGTGAGTTACCGGAGCGCGTTGAGCTGCGGCCAGAAGCGAGTGGCTGTCGAACTGCCTGTTTCTCGGCTTTTCTTTTTGGATTGCAAGAGATGGGAATAAAATTTTTGCCTTTGTGAGTGGTGCAAAAGGCAGGTGGAGGGGAAGCTGCCAACGAATCGTTTGAAAAGAATCTTTTACACGAGCGGTTTGGTTTGCGCGACGGGCAAAATATTGCCCAAAAAGAGCTTATCGTAGTTGCATCTTTATCAGCGGCACATTTCCTTTGATCGTTTGATTTTTTTTGGCGTTTCGATTTTTGCGCTTCTCTGTTATGCGAAGCTTTCCTTCCCGTAGCCTCTCCGTAGAAAGGATTCGGGTATTCAAGAGAGATTAAAGCTAAATTTTGAGGTGGTTTAAGCAGGGTTCTCTGCAAGTACGAGCTACCAGAAGCTGAAATTTTCAGTGTGGGAATCGTAAATTCTAACACGGAAATACTGATTTTTTTTATGTGTTTCATCGTATTTTCACAGATGTCTCTTTAGAAAGGCCATTGCTAACCAAGAAATTATTGTGTTACGATCCGTTAGTTAATATAGTGTTATTGATATCTCAGAATTACTTCAATAAAAAAACTGCTTTGCATGTACGAGTGTCTTTGTGTATGTTTATAAATAAAACACAGTACATGATATATGGAGAAAATAAACTATACCCAACTGTACAATATAAAGCTGTATTTTTATCAAGGGTTTCTGGTGGCAATATAAACCACGAAAGCAAAGCTCAAGTGGTTTGTACGTGTCACCAGAACCCCAAGATAAAAATATAGCCTTATAATATGTACAGTTTGGGCGTATTTTATTTTTTTCTTTGTAACGCATGCTGCCAACAAAAGAACACGGCAGCAGACGTAAACTTTAACCTCTCGCACATTTACATCCCTCGCCGTTTTCCTTGAGGTATTTACCTTTGCTTTTCCAGGCCTGCCGCCCCGTTCGGTGGGTGCGAGCGCTGCCTTTCCGGGCCCTGATGCCTTCCCAGGGCAAAAAAAATAAGAACCCCCACTTCTTTGCAAAATGAGGTTCTGGGTCAGGGTTTGGGGGGGCAGGGGGGCTGTCGGACAGGCAGGGNGCTTCTCCATCACCAGGACCGGCTACTCGCATCAGTAGCAATGAACAAAGAAATAATTGTTAAGACACCCCAAAAAAATATATATGTGTGTGTATATATATATATATATATATTAAAAAAAAAAAAATGCTCCCAGGAAGCCTCAGGGCTGGGGTCGGGGGCTGCCCCCTGCTCCGGGCAGAGTCCGTGGAAGCGCAGGGCTGATGCGGACGCGCAGGCCTCTGTCCCCGCCGGCGCGTGCACGTCCCTAAAAAAGCCAACGCAGGCGTGCGCCTTTCCCCCTGGCACTGGGTCCCCCTGCCCTATCGAGTTCCCAACCCCCCCACCGCCCCCCCCTTGCCTCGCAGAGCTTTGAACCGCTGACACCGAGACGCTGCGCAGCCAGGCACGACAGCTGCCTCTGCGGCGCCTAATACCGACACATGCTGCTTCAGCCCATTTCCAGAGCCTGAGATAATGAAAGATTCAAAAATAATATTTGTTTTGGCGGAACTGCGTTTATAACGAAATAGATGCCCTTGACCACAGGAGAAACTGAATTTTGCGGTGGGTCATTCCTCCCCCCACCCCCTTCTTCTGGTTTTCCATACAGAACAGGCTCTGCAGCCGCTCTAAGGCCAGCAGAAATGTTTTCAAAGGGCCGCGTTGTATTTCCCGCATCAGATTTACAGCAGAACCACGGCCACACTGGTTGTGCTGTTACACAGCGGAATGAAGAATGCAGATTACATCCGATGGATCAATCCCAAACGGAGAAGGGCCCCGGGCTCCAGGGTTGTTGCAGATCCATTGCGTGCAAGCGGGGTTCGCAACGTCATGAGCTCATGCTGGAAGCATCTGAAACAGAAAAACTGACTCATTGTAGTGGTAGGGCCGTTTTTAGACACGCGCCCAAATTTTCTTCTCTCGTGCACCCGATTCATTGGGAATTAGGGGAATTAGTCGTCTGACCAGGGCGAGAAAGGTTTGGCCCATGAAGTTTCCGTTGAATTTTTTCAAAGCGGTTCTCAAGCACCGGGTGCTTTTTGAAGCGGTCCTTGGTGGTTGCTGCGTGGCGTAGCGGTTGGACACGGAACGGCGATGTAGCGGGCAGGACAGAGCTGTCACTTCCCAAATTATACTAAGTTACAGACGAGGAGCAGTAATTTTAAACCGCTGCATCCGGTAGCATCACAGGTAATTACATTTAATCGTTTTTTCCGGTGTTTTACCAAACTTTAAATTTACAATCTTCATGGTGCGCGTCGCACCCAGGTCAAGGAGATGGGCTTGGCGTTAAAATGCTTATTTGTTGTGAAAGGTGGTGCTGAAGACCCGCTTCTTTAAAGAAAATGCGATAAAAGAATAAACCTATGGAAAGATTGCTTAAAAACTTAAAGCGCAGTAATCCAGGGGGAGTCCTGTAAGATTTATGCACTATTGCAAGGGTAATTTCTCAGTAAGAATCTTACAGGAATGCAAAAATCCTTGAAGAATTGCATTTACAGATTTAATTGTAATTCCTTGTGTATTCTTACAGAAATTGAGTAGAAATGCCGTTCAAAGGCTTCGCCGTAGAACTCCCCCGCCCTCGCTGAGCGGCTGTACCCTCTGCTCCATGCTGCTGTGGCCGCCTTTAAAACAATGGAAAATATTCCTGACAGTGCCCTCGCTTGCCATTAAAGCAGACAGGATATTTCAGTTACCCTGATGTGCAAATGCAGCTCGTCAAAGGGCTGTGTGCTATTTTTGTTTCGAATACCATGCGTAGGGTATGACTAACAAATAAACACACTTAATTTGTGCCTTGAAAAGGAAGCTTTTTTCCCAATTTTCTCTCTTTTTTTTTTCCCCCCCCTTTTTCCTCAAGACATGCTCTAGCAAAACCTTTAATCTCAGCCTGTCCTTAACTCGGATTTCCAGACGATTGGCTTTTAATATCACTATTTTTATTATGTGCCGTTTTTAGCGAGGAGCAAATCCGATTTCCCTCCCACCCCCCACCAGTATCCAAACCCCCTTTTTCTCCCCAAATTATTATTACGGGAGTGCAGAGGGGCACCCTTGGCCCCATTGCTGTGAACCAAAGGTTGAGGGAGGGAAGCCACCTCCGTTTCACTCCTCCCCAGTCCGGCGGGATGCAGTGATGGAGAGCGAGCGCTCCCCCCCACGCCTGATCCAGACCAGCCCCTGGCCCGTGTGAAGTAACATGCGGGTGGCAGCCGAAAGCGGGGCCGGGGCCTGGAGGAGCTGCAGGGTGGGCGGCGCAGCCTGCCCGGAGCCAGCGGCAGCGGTGGGCGGTGGGTCTGGGCTCCATCAGCCACGGCCGGCGGGGCGAGATGCGGTAGCTGGACCGCAAGGTGAAAATTGACGTGAGCGCGGGGCGCTGGCAGCACCTTGGGTTGATGAAAGGATGCTGTTAACAAGCCTTTAACGTTTCTCATTAATGGCTGGGGTGGGTGGATGGGGGGGGGGGGGGTGGTTCGCTGAAAAAAGCCAGAAGACAAAAATTCCACCTGGGCAGTAATTGAGATCGATCCCGTACGGTACGTTTAGTTATCAATTTTTAAAGCCTCATTAAGTGCCTTATTTAGCTATTTTAAACAGGGCTTTTTATTTGTAGCAGAGAGTAGTCCTTGAGCACAGCGGAGGGCTGCGAGGAGAAGGGGGGACTCCTCCTGGGCCTGTCCCCTTAACCAGTCTTCATCTAACCCGCAGAGAAGCAGGCGCTGATCTGGAGCCCCTCCGCCCCGGCCTTGGATGCTGCGAGGGACCAGGGCAGCCCACGGAGCCCATCGATCTGCACCCGTGCTGGCGTTACCTAGGGCGTGTTACTTGATGTGGCATTGCTCTTCTTTTGCTGCAAATTGCATGTAGGTGCCGTGGAGTCGAAAAGCCGAGCTCTTGCTCGCTAAGTCGGCGTGGGCTCGATGTGAGAGGAAGCTGAGAGTCGAGCCTAGAGCGGGGGGCTCTGCCCAGCCTGGCCCTGGGCTGCTCTTGAGGATGGGAGTCAACCCAAGTTAGGCACCAACCGAGGTTAGACGGGCTGAAAGAGGCGGTGTTTAATTAAAATAACCCTCGGCGTGACCCCAAGCGCAGAACCGGTGGTAGTTACTGAGAAAAACAGCTGCAACCCTTTTATCTAAGGAAGAGCAACCTTGCGCTGATGTAATTTCAGCTTTCCAATGAGCGCCGAGATGGCCTAATTCCATATAGAAAGCTCACATCTCCGTTCAAAGTAGGCCATGGGAATCATTCCGTGGTTTGGATCTGAACTTGCCCGCTTTGCTGAGCCCTCGGCAGCGCCTTCTTCAAGCCGTGGCTGCAGTAAGAGGGCGGGACACCAGGAGTGGGAATCCCGAGTGGTTTTTGATCCAGACCTGACTTAAATCTTTAAAACTTTGGCAAGCAGAAAGAAAAACCATGGTATTTCCATTGGAGCAGACTATGTTTTGAAAAATTATTGCTTTTATTTATTGACTTAGGTATGCTGGCTGAGCTTTCCTAGGAAGTTCAACGTTGATTATGGCCCAGAACTTTTAAAAGTGCAAGCCTCGAGCATGGTCCTTATTTCTGCTTCCGTTCAGCAAACACGTTTTATGCGCTGTTGAAAATACCATCAGCGTGGTGCCTAAATGCAGGTTTAATTTTAGGGGGCAATAGGCAAGCAGCAGCCTTTCGATAGTTAAAGTAAGCGGTACAATGAAATGATTTATTCGTAACGCCCAGCGAAAAAATACCTTTGTCCTTTCTGAACAAAACACGCGCAGGCAGAATCTGATCGCAAAACCACTTCATCTTTTTAGTCGTAGATAATCTTCTCGTAAGAGGCTTGGGGTAGCACTTCACCCAAAGCGTGCATGCCCTGGGGCTTCTGTAGGTAGAGCCCTCAGGAGATTTAGAGGTTTTTAAGAATTAGTAGAATATTGCAGCATGAGCTGTTGTACGGAATCATCATTTACACACAGAGCTAAAGCGACGCGATAACGGACTTTGTGTTCTCCAGCTGGATGATGCTCGAGTAGTCAGCCGGGATGGCTGGAAAGCAATCTGCCGCGCCGGTCCCCCCTTCCCCTTTGACTCAGTTGCATTCGCTGGTGCCCTCCTGGGTCCACGGCGAGCTCCCGCCGCCTACGACGGAGTGAGGGGGAGCAGGCAGCAGCCGCAAGCAGAGGAGCACGTGGAGCAGGGGAGAGGTGATCCGACAGGCCACCGCGGTAATTCGCAGGAAAACAGGAGAGATCATGTCCGGCACTGCAGTCCCAGCCCTCGCCCTCGACAGACAGGGTGATGCCAGCAAAGTCACATTGTGCAGCTAAAGGGACTCGGCGAGGTCAGGGCTGCGCGCTAAGGAAAGAGAGAGAAAATGCCTTTTTTTTAATCTAGAACCTGCAGAAAGTTGTCTGTAACACAGTCCCTTGGGCCAAGCTACAATAGCTGTTGTGTCTCTGAAAGGCTTTTGGAAACATGGCTTTATTTCATATAAATTAGTTTGGAGGGAGAAGACTGTGTGTGTTGAGACCCCTCTTTGTGAGAAGCTGCGACTGAACCTCCGGCCAGTGCTGGATTGCCACCCATAGGAGGGTTTCTTTGAACTGGGGTGGGGTTTTTAAACCTTTATCCAAATAGCGTCATCCTAAACACCCCTCTCGGCAGATCGTAAGATTAGCCACCGTTTGCGGAGTGGAGATACAACTGCTTCAGGAAGCACAACAGGACCTTACCGGCAGTTTGGAGCAGGACCAGAACGGGGTCAGTAGAGAGGATCTCGACCTCTACCTATAAAAATGTCCTATTTTGGGGAGGACTCACAATTCCTGTTCTCCGGGCTATTTGCCTTTTATTTCCTCTCTGACCCTGGCGATAGGGCCAGGCAAGCGGGGACCATGAACCCCGGCCCCTTGCAGCAGCTTGATGGATCAGCAGCATGGGGACAGGGTTATATTACAGCATATGGGCGATGAATATAAAACTATTCTGATTTTTATCTAGCAAATGACGTCAGTATATTCTGCACGGATTCATCCTTGCAGTAGATGTCAGACACCAAAAAAATTTATCGGATACCCAGGATAGCTGAAGGCAAAATCGGCACGTGGTTGCACGGAGGTAACACCAGGGTGGCAGCCAGAGCAGGTACGGACCTCGCTGGGCGGATAATGGGAGGTGAGTGTCCCCTCCCACATCACAGGTTGAGAAACTTCCCGTACAAAGAATGAGTTCTACGGAGAGCTGTATTTAATGCAGCCAAAAATCAAACTGGGGAGTGAAAGCAAAAATTGAGATGAAGTCGATATATTGTTCATGAAAGTCGCTTCACCCACCACCGGTGCAGTTTGCAGCAGAGATTATTGTGCAAATGCAATCAAGTGCAAAAACGATGGCACTGGAATGAAGCTTGCACCTCCGAGTATCCCTTGAATTGGAGATCACGTCTGTAGCTGCAGAAGCAGCACCGAGACGCTGCAAACCGAAGAAACGTTTGTATGTTCCAGCAACTACTTTACAGCACGTTTGTCCTCTAAAATGAGCAGACTAAACGCATCCCGAGTTATCAAAGAAATCACTGTTTTGAGAACGAGCAGACCGTTAATTGACCAGTTTCTTGTCCCCAGCTCGGTAATCAGTCTTCCCATACCGCCGCTCCCGATGACCAGCAAACTGTCTCCAACCTTCTGGTTGTCAAGAAAATTGTGACAAGGCAAATGTCAGATCATGTGGAGCCTTCTGAATTTTTTGACCCCTTCAATCTGTTTTCCAACCTGGGTATGGCAAAGAAACTGTGTGGACTAATTGGTTGTCTCTCTTCTCCAGGCAGTGGATAAAGTCCAGGTACATAATCTGACTGTTTTAGACGAGCAGCATCCTCTCTTTCACAGTCTTATGTCCTTATGTCAACCTCTGTGGGACTGCTCTGGAAAAGTTCCTTTTTTGCCAAAGCTGGAGCAGAAGGTGTTGAGATCCTACAGCGTTTTATCTGCTGGTGTTCCTGCGCAGCTGGTTTGAGGAACGCACAGCGGAGGACTCTTGCGAAAAAGAAGTCTGATTTGTCTTCACCGAAACACCAAATGCCGTAGCTGCTGGGAGGAAGTGATAGCTTGAAAACATTGCATTTCATTTTTTGTTTCAACCAACGCGCTACGCTTTAAGGTAGAATACTCTGTATTTGCAATGACCTACGTCACCATTGATCTTGATTTCACTAAATCGCCCTGCTCTGTGCTCGGTAGCTGTTAACCTGGACAGTTGTGTTCTTGGGCTTTCTCTTAAATTGTTTCTCACCTTTGGCAGTAAAACAATATGAGAATTGTGGAGTTAGATGTGCTTTTTAAACTGTAGAGACCGTTTTATCTGGAAAACTGGAAAAATTCTGTTTGGGAGCCATAGGGGAAACTCTACAAAAGTTTAAATTCCAGCCCTCTTTCCAGCGTCGCGTAGCTTTTTTCTTTTCTTTTGGGAAACAACAGCAGGTTAACAGCATTGGTTTCAGAAGGAAATTTTATTCTTTTTGAATGGCTCTTGCCATTTGCCTAAGATGTAGGGGTACAGCAGAACCTGAGGAAGAGCCCCGAAAACTGCTGGAGAGCGACGGAATTTTTTTCAAATGATTGCTCATTTATGAGCATTCAGTAAGCGGCCTGTTAAGCACTCTGGTTGGAGTGCATTGCATTTCCTACATACTTCTGCCAGTTGCAATATTTGATTGCCAGCAACCAACCAGACTTGAATTTGGTGATCTGGGGAGGGATTAAAATATGGAGCCTTTCATGCTAAGAGGCAGCAGTGTTGGGTAGAACTGGCTGGAAACCTCAGAACCAAATTGTCCCCATACTTCAGAAAACGGTGTGTTGTAGTTGGGGATTGTTGGCTGCCTTTTGCCATGTAACGCCTGCAATTGTGGGCCTTCATGTGGGGAATAGTAACATCTAAAGGTAATAGGAAACATCCTATCTGTGCATTCACCAGTAGGCTCCGTCCCCGTGGTGAGCATCCTTGTGGACCTCATGCAAGTTCCTTACCCGTTGCTGGAGGTCCCAAGGCACCAGCAGCACAGCAGGACACCACTGGAGGTGGAGGCTTGCGTCTTGATGTTGGCCTCTGAAGACAACGAGCAGAACGTGACACAAACCACTGCTCCGGATCACCAGGTAATAGTGGTTCCTGCCCATGGCCACACGGTGCAGAACCCATGAGCCGCAGCTGACGGGCGCAGTTTCAAGTGATAAGGTGGTAGACGCCACCATCTCCTGCCAAGTTGTTTGTTGAGATGCGGCCCCACGTGGCACAGTGGGTCCATCGGCGCGTGTACCGGGTGGCACACGTCTGGGAGGGGCAAGCAGCAGGAGGTAACCTGAGGGACGTGGTCCGGAGCCTGGTCCTGCTCGGCACGGCAGCAGGAATCACTCCATAGCTGCAGCCACTTTTTCACAGATACCAAACTCTCTTTGGATGTGTTTGCAGCGACTTCTATGTAAATAATAAAAGCCCTGTGAGCGTGATCTGTTTGTAAGGATTGTATGCGTGCTTATGTCAATGCAGGCAGCACTCTGGCTGGTGAGCTGGTGAGGCTTCTGCATGGCGGCTTTAAAGGGGGGGCTGTTGAGAGAGAGCACAGGGGAGCGGGAGCAGATCTGCGTGACAAACAGGAAAAGCTCGTATTTTACCTGAGGATACTACAGAACTCGTCTAACCATCCTGCACAAACCCAGCAGAACTTTTTGGGGCGTGCAGTCTGGATTATTCCTACACTGCATTTTTGTTTAAGCGTTAAAATCCAAGGTCTAAATGTGTAGTTTGAAACTGGAGATGAGTACATGCACATTGCAAATGTAGATATATCTTGCCGAGTACACAGCCCATAAAATATGTAGTGTAAGATCACTCATTTATTTAAAGATGCTTTTTACTTCAGATGGAAAATGACACAAATCTAAATATTACAATGCAAAGTAATGTGTAACTGTCTGTATGTTATAGCCTTAACGCTATACTTTTGATGCAGAAGAGATATAGCAGCTGCACTTTAATTTCAAGCAAATTGATCCCAGATGTAAATGTTGTTTTGTTCCGTGGAAGATAGTGCACAGGTAAAGCAAATATCATTGGTTTATAGTCCAACAGAGTGCTGCAACAGGATCCAGCCTCTTGTGCCTGGGCACACACAAAAGCCTGGTGGCTGCGACGGAGTAGGATGCCTGAAAAGGACACCGTAAAAAGACATAGCTTTGCTTTTTGCCCTTTAAGAATACATGCACCGGTGATCTGAGTAGCTGTTTTGAAGCCAGGAAAGCTTCTTGGTTTGCCGATTATCCTGCAGGCGAAATCTAAATTTGGCTTGGTTTCCATTTCTTTCGCTTCACATTTTGTAGAAGCGTTTTTCTCCCGCCATATTTATGTTTGGCTTAAAAGAAAAAAACAGCCCTGTGTTTACTGACTCAGTAAGCCACTCCTTTCAAAGTAAAAATAATCGTAGCAATCGTGCTTCGCTCTGCCTGGAGATACCTCAATGTCAGCGGCACCGTGGGCAACGTACAAACAGCAGAATGGTTCCTTTACCGTCCCCAGCATACAGAGGATGGCAAAGCCCAAATATCCTGCTGTCGCATCTCTTCTTTTGAACAATGAAGTTTATTTTTTGTAAAATAGGGCAACCTGCCTGTCCAAGGAGGAGAAACCCACAAGCTACACTTACCCCGTTGCCACTTCCCAGTACCAGAGCTCAACGAAGCACAGCTCCTGGGGCTCAGCAAACTCATCCAGAGGCAAGAGAAGATCTCTCAGGTCAATTATTTCTTTTTTTTTTTTTTTTTTTTCAAATTGCAGGTGTAGGACTGCTTTACCTGCGTGGGATCTGGCTGTGCAATCTTTTGCTGTGCAGGCTGGCTGGCGGGTGCCGGTCAGGTAATAGCTAATTGGCACGGCTCGGTGGGAAAGGGTCTCAGCCCCGAGTGGAGGTCATCCTGCAGGCTGGCTCAGAGAGGGGCGGCAGCGATGCCCTATGCCTCTGACGACGACTTTCCACTTCTGTATAGCTCACTTTTCCTTCCGTCCTTCTGCGAGCTGGCACACTCGTAGCCAGTGTTTCCTGCTTTTATTTTCTATTGCTTTTAGGTCAGGTCTGCACATTCATTTCTTCTGATTTCACGAAGGCTGTGGTGTAGTTAAATTGGGGCGATACTGTGTTTGGATGCTTCTAAACCAGTATGGTTTGAATTGATGTTTAACTGATTGAAGTTAAACGTTTGAGAGCTCCTCGACTTGATAGCCACGCTGATTTAACTCTGTTTCCTTCGGAACCAGTCTAGGCAAATCCGTGCACAAGTTGTGCACTGGACACATTGCCTTTCAAATACCAAAATATCTGAGTAAAGGTATATATAACATACATAAACGTGTTACTGAAGGGCAGGTACTAGTCAAAACTGTGGCACTTCTGCAGAGCAAGTATTTTTTTCCCCATCCAGTGCAGGGAATCGACGGGATCTGTCACAGATGTGCATAAGATGTGTACAACCTTATGTAGCAACTTGTGCAAGTATTTAGCAGTAAGACATATTGACCGTATTCTGAAGACCTTACTCAGACAAAACCTGCCCAGAGGTCAATGCGAATCTCGATTAATCGATTTATTCAGAAAGAGCTCTCTGTTTCTGTGTGGTTTTGCAGCACGTACCTTTGAACAGAATACAAAATTAAAATTGGGCCAGGACACGGGAAGACGTAGAGAATGTTTGTCCTCGTGAGCGAAGGGTGTCGCAGAGAAGGAAATGTTAATTTTTCGGTGGCGGAGAGTTGCGGGAGAAGGCTGGGGTGGGAGCGGGGACGAGGATGCTTTTGCTGAGAGGAGGTCACGGCATGCACTCAGCCCCGGCTGCTTGACAGAGCTGCTGTATAATAGCAGGGCGCTTCCCTCAAATCATAGGTTGTGAAAACTGACATTTCCATTCAAATTACTCCAATAGCCAACTGTTCCTCGGTGCAACTTCTTCTGTAAGTGACACGCTGACAGTGATCCAGGAATTTAACTTGCTGTTGTCTCGTTCCAAGCGGAATTATGAAGTTTGTGACATGCATTAGGAGGATGGCTCCTGGTTGCAGCCGGTGCTTTGTGTGTCTGTGCGATTAATCACAGGTCGAGCACGGAGCCCGGGAAGTTTTGTCAGCTCAGGGTAGCTGTCCCTGCTGTGAACCGCCTCTTACTGACTCCTCTTCTCCTCATTTCCTATTGTCTGAGCGAAAAGCTACGGCTCCACTGAAGTTTTCCTGGCACCTCTTGGTTCCCTGAGATTTTTTAAGTCTCTCTCTTTAATTATGATGGACGGATCATCTGTTCTTGACATATGTGTACCCGATGGTCACACTGCTGTCCTCCCTCCTCTCCTCAGGGATGCCTCTTGGATTCCTTTTTTCACAACTTGACTTCCATTGCAAGTTACCTTTTACATTTCTGTCTAACCTTTTAAGCAGGAAGCCTTCTCTGTTCATAAAATAAGCCAGCAGATTTTGTGCTTCAAGGTGTTTGCCACATACAGGCTGAAACTTCATATCATTTTTGCCCAACCTTGCTTCTGTATTACGTGGTCAACCATGAAACTTGTTTGGTTCGTGGTACTCCACAACAGGTATCTCCAAATTCCTGTGTTTGGTGCCAGAGCCAAAGCATTTGACGGTGAATTACCTGCCTGTGCCTTAGAGGCTCCTGGACAAATCACCGATCTGCTGCCACGGCTGAGCAAGGCAGCAAAACTCAAGGTAGGTCCTCTGTAGGCCATGGTGGCACCTTTCAGAAGAGGGTTCCAGGACCCATCCAACGGTCGGGCTGGTACAGCCCCACAGAGCTGGGCGAGATCGGGACATGGTCAGAGTTAGGCTGTGGGCCCCCTTGTTCTACCCCATTCCTCTGCAAAGAATCTGGATGAGTTCATGGATCCTACTTGAACCTTAATACACACCTTGTGAACCGAAACCAGTGATGGCCCTGAGCCCCAGTTGTGGATCTGAATGTCCTTGAGCTCAAAAACCATCCCCGTCTGTATCTCAACCTGGCTTGCGGTCATCTTCCCTCGAAACTCCTTTTGGTAACTTGATAACCAGCAAATATATCCATCCGTTATTAAGGAAAATGTAATTATAAATTCCTGTTTATCTACACTTCTTTGAGAAAAACTAGGCCTCGTTATTGCTATCACAGTCAGAAGAATAATTAATGTCAATTTTTTTGTAGTGAATTGGACAGGGAACGACTCTAACCGTATGTTGCAGAAGAGCTTTCCGAAGAAGAAAAAATACCGTGTGTGCTAAGTGTTCGTGAGTCATAGGCTTCACTGCCTGACAACAGAAGCCAATAAACTAAATACATTGACTGTTGATTCGACACCATGCACCAGCCACGAATGAAGATATTCTGTTAATTTAGTATTATTCCAGCATTTTCAAATTAAATCCTCAGAAATATCACATCTCGAATGGTCTGCAAAATTATGTATAACCAACACGCTCAGAGGTCGGTTACTAGGGACATGTATGTTATCTTGGAATACCAAACCCTCAAACCTTTGATTTTACTTCCAAGTTCCTGGAAGTTATTTCCTGTTTCTGTTGAATCCCTGGGTTTGGATGGTGTCTGTGCTAGATATTCACCACAACCAATTTTTTTGTAAGACTAATTTCACGTCACAGGAGGCCACCAGCACTTCTCTTTCTCAATGTGAGAGGCCTCTGGAAGTTGTTGATACCTCGTGTTCCCGCGAGAGGCGATGTGCCTTCCTCGGGAATAGGAAAGCCCCATCTCGTGTAATGCCCACCGCTCCCAGTGCAGCTGGAAATACGAAATATTGGGTGATCCTTCCACCTCACGCAAGCATTTGTAGGCACCACACGACCCTGCGAGGAGCTCCTGGTTGTCTCAAGGCACTTTTACACAGACCAGAAATGCTACAACACGTAAGGACCTCCCGAAAAAATACGAATGAAGTATGTGCTCAAGGCTGTCGAAGAAAGAGTGAAAAATGACCGGCACACAGAAAAGAAATTTTAAAAGTTGAGGGTGATGCAGTGTTTGCAATTACTCTGATAGAGACCGTCTAGGCTTTTGACGAGAAATAAATAAAACCCAACCTGTTTAGTGAATAGTAAGCTACCTTCTGAAGTTTTGAGAAACACCACTTCCCCTGTTGTGAGAAGTAACAGCTTTAAACCGCCCGCGCTCTGGCCGAGGAGAGAAGCGTGTGTACCAGGTTTGGGTTGAAGGAGATACGCTGTAAAAATTGTGGCTTTCATTGAGTTGAATCACAGCAAAAGTAACAAAAAAGTGATTTGATACGATGGTGAATAGAGGATTAACTGCACAATGCTGCTGTTGCTTGCATTCTCCATGTCTCCTATTTGTTTTGTGTTTGTTGGTGATGCCAGCAATAAAAATAATGTTTGGCTGCTAAGTGTGCTAAAAAAGGGCTTTATAGACGGAATCTGTTTGTCAGCAGGTGACTGCTCTGCTGCGAGGAGGGGAGAAAGGGGAACGCTTGTGTTGTTTTATTTTCAGGGGCACAAATTTAACGCTGGGAGTGTAATTCGTATTTTATTTCTTAGCAAAACTCTTGTGTCCGTAATTGTGAGCGTGCACATGCAGGGGGAAAAAAAGAAAAAAAGATACAGCCCATCCAGCCTTACAGGGCGGGTTATTTATAGAAGATCTCTGCCTTTTGTCAGATTGGTGGACTAACAATGTTCTTCCAGAATAAACCCCGTTCTGTGCAGCAGAAGAGCAAGAGTCCTGCGGAGAATGTGCATGTAAGCTAATGTCCGCGAGACACAGAGGGCTGTGGCAGAAAACGCTGCTGAGCAAAATCCACAACAATCTAATCATGATCTCTGGTAGTCAGTGAGAGCTGTGGGAGAAGACGTTGTATAAAGCAGACGCATCCAGGAAATAATGCCTGTCCAGTGCAGCCAGATGGAGTGGGTATATCCTGACAAAGCATTTGTTTTAATAAACGTTCAATTAAAAATATTTCTGTAGTGCAAGCATGGCCCAGAAGTAGTATGGGAATTAATAAGATTGCTGATAGAAATAAACATGAAGGTAATTGTGCATTAGTTAAGAGTGACGATTACAAAAAAAGAAATCTTAACGTTTCTAAAGGATTATTTTGCCTACATACAAACCACAAAATGTTAGTTCAAGCTATGCTTTAAAATGACGTTTTTAAAATTCTGGCTCCTTTTTGCACAAAAAAATCAGCCGTAACAGTGCCAGCTCTTCCTGTGCCTGTGCACCGTGACAGTAATCTGCAGGTTTATATAAATGCAGTAACTGAGGAAAAACTCCACTAGAAACTTTCATCTGTAATATCGCATATACACTGTCTAATGAAAAGTTTATGATGGCAGAAATCTCAGATGAACAGAGGAAAATTTTTCTGGCTTATACCTAGATATAAGCCCACTTATGTGAGAATTCGTGCGCACGTGGATCCCATAGTAAGTGAGCAGGGCTCTTCACGCGGGTAAAATTCTGTATGTGCTTGAGTACTGCCTGAGACGGCGTCCCAGCAGCCGCTTTGCAGCAGGCTTTTATTTTAGTAGTTACAAATTGGTCTTGGTCCTTCTGTGAGTTTGTTTATCAAAACGCAACGTGTGCCTTAGGTCAGAGTTTCGGGAGCATACCGGCGGTGCGGTCGCAGCCTTCGCGTTCGAGTCGAAGGCGGCCTCAGCGCGGTGGGTGGACAGCCCCTGAAAAATAATCAGAAGTTGGATGTGTTGATGGCAGGGACGGATCTGACGCTTATTAGCAGAGAGGCTGGAAATGCCAGAGCTGAAAAGGTTAAGTTTGCAATTTATTTTTAAAATGAGAGACTTGGTGTTCGTCTGGCAAAATATTACTATGTGTAGTTTGGCGGTTTCTTAGAGCTGCTTCGTTTAGTTCTGTCATTAGGTCTGAGTGGTTGTATCTCAGATCTTTTCCCTGTATTTTGGACTTTATTTCTGCCCGCGTTGAGGCGATGATGTTTAACGCACACAAATACTTGGGAGAAGTAGGCGCCGGGTTTCACACGTCAGTACGCCCAACAGCGCGTGTCGTTTCACGTGTGCCGCTGCTCGCTCCGCCGCGTGCCAGCGCTGCCTGTGACCCGTGGCTGGTGCAGGATCACGCCTGGCAAACAGAACCACCCCGGCCACGGCAGAGACGCCGTCCTGCAGCCCACGCTCCCATCCCGGCTCCAGTGAGACACGGCAGACGAGTGTCTGGCTTCCCTTTCCCGGCTGGAATGGTGCATGCGTATACGGTTACACTGTGATAAGAGAAAATCAAAGTTAAGCTGCATGCAGTCAATAAATCTTAAAACAGCTGAGTATTTCTAGAAATAAGGCTTTGGAGAAGTGTCTGTGACCCAGAAAGAAAAAGCTTTAGCAGTGTCTAAAATCGCTCTATGGTTTTTTTCGTGCCACATCTCCTTAACCTGCTACTTCAAAGCTTTGGTGGCTGCTTCAGTGCTCTTCCTTCAGTGCAGCCACCCAGGGCAGACATACCAGCACAGGGGGGACCAAAACCCAAGGCTGCCCCTGCCCCTCGGGACATTGCCCTGCTGAGGAGGGTGCGAAGCATCCCGGGGAGCCCCAGCTCACTGCCACTGCGTCCACCGTGCCTGACGCTGCTGCTGATCACCCCACCAGAGATGGTTAATGGTCAACCCACCAGATTGTCCCCCAGCGTATTTGCCAAGCACCCACAGCTCCCACAGCCGTGGTGTTTACTCCAGTGTGGTGCTGGGACCTGGCTCCGTTAGCCGTTCTCATGGAGGCTAACCCAAGTTGCAAACATTCAATGTTGAAATGCAAGCTGCCGGTATACCTAGGGGAATGAAAACAAGGGGAAGGGAAACATTGGAATAAATTTAAATAAGAAATCTATTCAATGAAATAAAAAATGATTTGGTTTTTGCAGAACCTGCAAGCAGAAGAGCTGAAGACCGGTTGTGAAGATGCTTCCAGGTGTGAGTAGCTACGTGCCGGAACAGTCCTCAGGAGTGCACCGTGCTCACGGGCAAAAAGCGTTGTGTAAGTCTTCACAGGCTTCGACTCTAAGCGTTCACTTTATTTGTGACAATATTATGTGTTCATTCCTAATGAACAAATATTCCAAATAACGCCGTTACTTTACATTTTCTAGCTGTTGTTAAAAATAAAACATGCATTAGTTTAAATGTTACACGTTGTGCGAGTACGGGCACCGTACAGATGTGAGCTAAAAAACTAGAGATGTATTTTCATTTTCAGGCTGATAATAACGCCCACGGGCCCGTTACCGTATCTGACATCATTGCTTATGCCTTCCGATTCTGCCTGAATGTGCTCGTGCAAAATACCTTAGCATTTAAATCGTCACACCCAGTAATAAAAGGTTTTGCTGTTTTCGCCTTTCACCCCGAGCACAAACTAGGGGCAAGCTATGCGTCTTTAAAGTCAGTGCACCTCTCCAGTCATTACAAAGTGGGAAATAAATAAATAAGTAAACAAACAAAAAAACCCAAGGGCTGGTAATTTAGTACTAGAAAGTTAATTCAGGAGACCTCTAACCTTTAAACCGCCACGTGACTATTGATTTTCAATATTGCGCGGGTCCGTGCCACCCTAAGCGTGTAGTTCAGCAGATTCAGAACAGTTTTTTCCTTATCAGTTCAGTCCCCGAGTACTTGTGCATTAAGACAACAAATACCGGCGGCTCCCGGCCTGTCACATGGCGGCCCGGCGGACGTGCCGGGTTTCTAATGAAGTTGGGCCGTTGGCAAACACAGCGCAGTGAGGGGCTCCTCCGGCCCCTTCTTGGCTCCCGAGGGCCGTGCCACGGCCAGGAGACCAACGCGGGGAGAGGCAGCGGGGGGGATGCGCTGAGCGGTCGGCGGGAGCCTGACCACGGCCGGTTCTAATGCGGAGTCTCCGAAAAAACCACTGCTTTCACACCAAAGCGTTTATAGTTAACGTTTAATTACACTCCCCACCTTGACTTGTGGGTTGTAAGGTTTCTAAACCCACTTTTTCCTCCGCAAGAAGCAAACAAAGATGGAAATAGCGATGGTGCTCCAAGACGCTCTGAGCTCTGGTGCCTGGATTACGCGGTAATACCAGGACATGCTACTTTAAACACCTTCCTCGTTTCGTAATCACCAATTAGGCAAATCAGCGGCGGTGCCCGGGCCGGTGTGCCGCAGGCCACGTGCGCAGCATCCCCAGCTCGGATGAAGATGTGCTGCAACCCACGCACTGAAAAAAGACTTCAGCCTTCCCTCCCCTCCCCGGCTTTATTGATTATTGAAAATGTTACATCCCGGGGAGGAAAATGTCATTGCTTTAAATACCAGCATTAACGGTTGGTAAAAGTTCTTTTTCGCCGAGGCACGTGTGATGAAGAAAAATTAAACAACGGAAAAGACGGGGAAGTACAGGGAATTTAAAAGAAAAAAAAAATACCGTTTGTGCGTTAATTCGACCGAGGAGCTTCACTGCCTTAAGTAAGCGGCTCAAAAGCAAACACATCTCGTACTGGACTTTTTACCGGAACGGTGAAATATATAATGAAATTCAACAAGGAAACTGGAAAAACAGCCAAATTGGTGCAGCAAAGTGGTTAATAGGATCATTAGCCTACTCGCTGTATTTTTTTGGACATTGTGTGCCTGTACCGTAGTCCTCGAGAGCAGATTGCAGGAACAGGCTGACAGTTACCCGCTAACTCAGCAGTGCTGGGTGCAAACTGCCATCTTCCTGTGGATTTACAGCTGCCACTTCTGCTACTTCAATTAGTTCTATAGCACACAGATGTTGCTTAAATGTTGCTGCTAATGATACTGCAATAAGCGTAAGATTCATGCCATATTTTGAGGCACGTAAATTTCTCAAGTGGCACAATTAAAGTGGAAATATTAGGTGGGGAGAACTTGGCAGTCTCTCCAACTTGGAAAGCGCACCCGCTATGCAATAATGGGTCAAAAATTCATTCAAGTTTTACTGCTGTTCAGAGTTTTAAAAGACTTTTCACAGTTGAATGCAAAGTAGTAAAAAGCAGAGTATTAGGAAATGAGAATGCTGTTCTGTTATTCAGACATGACTTTTAATTTCAAATTGAAATCACATGCTTACCTTCTTACCGTGAGGGCTGCGCGTTGCCTGGCCGCGCTGCCAAGGTGCAAAAGGAATAAATAAAAAGTTTTCATTAATAATGATTTAACTGCCGCGGCTGCGCGGAGCTTCAGCGTGGCGGTTGGATTAGCGGGGGGTGGGGGCGGG
>VZSC01017935.1:178728-202994 GCA_013398225.1 Steatornis caripensis | reverse complement strand
TCCCCCCCCCCTTTTTTTTTTTTCCGCTTTATTTTTGAGCACGGCATTGTCCGGGCCGATGTGCACAATGATGGCCTGTTACGGAGGAGGGGGTGGCAGACGGGGACGTGCACGACCCCCGACGCAAGGGGCTTGAAGCTCTTAGCCAAAGCGCTTCTCTATTTTGCCATCTTTTTGTGGTCCTGCCTCGCACCTAACTGCCTCGTTGTACCTACAGCCCCACGCTACATTAGGAGACAGTAAATTTTATTGCTAGACTGCTTGTTCCCCAGCTGGCCTGTCCGCTACAGAAAGTCATTTGATTCCAAACAATTATTTCACATTGAGCCGTATTAGCTCAATAATTACTATTTCTGCGAATGGCCCTGATGCTGAGGATCAAACGGCTCTGGTTGCTGATTGCGGCTGCTTGGTTTACACTTGTAACGCAAGGTGTTGGGCTCACGTTGACATGACATACTCGTAATTCCGTGTACGCCAAAGTCCATGTCTTCTCACCATAACATAAAAGAAATTACCTTAATCCCACAAACTAATCTTTCTTTACCATTTACCAGGATGTGGGACGCTCAGTGGGAGAGAGTCTTCTATCGGATACGGAAAAGATTATACGGAACATCTCTTGAGCACGAAAATGACCAATTCACCCCAACTGAACGCGAGCCACCGCGCCGGAGCATCCATCAGCCGCCGCGCCAGCCAGCCCCACCGCCTCTGCCACCCCCAGCGCCCACCTTTTTGCTGCATCAAAGCAACGGCATTGCAAATGGCTAGAAAACACGGGGATTTTGGCCAAGGCGGCGGTGGTTTTTGCAGAGCAGAGTGGGGCCGGCCACGACAGCGTCTGAGCCCCGCTCCCCTCTGCGCCAGCCTCAGGGCATCCCTATGTCTTCCCCAGGACCTTATTTATTTATTTGGGCTCCATTCCTGTGGAAACCCACCTAAAATTCCCGCTGCTTTGATAGCACAAGCTGGATCCTGGTTTCCCCACAATGTGCGGGTATTTAGTAATTGTGCTGGTTCACATAAGGAGGACATCGATGCTCGGAGGCTTCTGTTTCCGGAAGAAGATGCTCAGCATGTCCTGCCTCACTGTAAGCCAGCTTGCGTCAAGCTGCCTTTTTATAAAATGCCCTCAGAAATGTGAGTAACCATGGGTCCTTGCTATTAACTATTTTCTTCTCTCAGCGAACACAACCATTAATTTCCAAATGGTTATCCGTGATTTCCCCTCTAAAAAAGTGACCGGCATTGATAAATGCGCATACTTTGGGCTTCACCATGCAGTAACATAACTGAAATTTAATTTCTGCCAACTGACTTTGTGTTAAAACCAAACCTAAAGCGGGGAACAAAAAAAAAAAGGGGAAAAATCTTTCAATGTCGGTTTTCAGGAGGAAAGCTGCAGAGGTCTCCGATTTGCACTTGTGAAATTGGAATCAACGTGCGATGGTGATTTTATGGGTTTCCCAAAAAAAGAACGCTCTTTCCCTATATCACTTATAGTTTCTGTGGTTCGCCAGAGCTCTTTGTCCTCCAGCATATGAGTGGTCCCCTGCAATTTATGAGGCGAAGCAGTAAGTAGGCCCAAAACGGAGTCGAATAAAAGCAGCTTTGCTCCGGGTATCCCCTCCAAACTCTTTGTCTAAGTTGGTGCAGCAGTAGCAGAGCCGCAAGGTAACGCACCGCAAAGTCGCCGTGGGATTATGCGCTGGTTTACGCAGCAACGTCATTTGGGGGGATCAGATCAAATCAAATCGGTGTAGTTACCTTAGCAACCACAACGGTGTCTTGTGTTTGTGCTCCCTGACAGACGGGTTGGGGCCGGGGCGTCCCTGGTGTAAACCCTTGCACCCGCTGCGGAGGGACGTGGTCCCCGGCAGCCCCGGGAGAGCTCGCGCAGCAAAGCGGTGCGTGACATTCCCAGCGTTCGGTATCGTCAGGGCGATGCAGGAAAGGCTTTCACTTGCGCTGGCAAAGGTTTCGTAACTCCGTCCCACTCTGACTTTGGCAGTTTGTTTCTCATTTCGAATACCCTCTGTAATCTATTACGATATATAGGCCAGTCGTATTTCCCCCCCTCGCTCTAGCCTATGTCCTCTTTCTATTTAGGAATTAATTATGATGCTATCTCGTGTAACTCATTAGTATCAATTAATTCTTTCCCTTTCATGATTTTATATAGCTAAATTAGATTGCCTCTTAGGAACTTCATAATCAGTGTTGGACNCCGATTTGCACTTGTGAAATTGGAATCAACGTGCGATGGTGATTTTATGGGTTTCCCAAAAAAAGAACGCTCTTTCCCTATATCACTTATAGTTTCTGTGGTTCGCCAGAGCTCTTTGTCCTCCAGCATATGAGTGGTCCCCTGCAATTTATGAGGCGAAGCAGTAAGTAGGCCCAAAACGGAGTCGAATAAAAGCAGCTTTGCTCCGGGTATCCCCTCCAAACTCTTTGTCTAAGTTGGTGCAGCAGTAGCAGAGCCGCAAGGTAACGCACCGCAAAGTCGCCGTGGGATTATGCGCTGGTTTACGCAGCAACGTCATTTGGGGGGATCAGATCAAATCAAATCGGTGTAGTTACCTTAGCAACCACAACGGTGTCTTGTGTTTGTGCTCCCTGACAGACGGGTTGGGGCCGGGGCGTCCCTGGTGTAAACCCTTGCACCCGCTGCGGAGGGACGTGGTCCCCGGCAGCCCCGGGAGAGCTCGCGCAGCAAAGCGGTGCGTGACATTCCCAGCGTTCGGTATCGTCAGGGCGATGCAGGAAAGGCTTTCACTTGCGCTGGCAAAGGTTTCGTAACTCCGTCCCACTCTGACTTTGGCAGTTTGTTTCTCATTTCGAATACCCTCTGTAATCTATTACGATATATAGGCCAGTCGTATTTCCCCCCCTCGCTCTAGCCTATGTCCTCTTTCTATTTAGGAATTAATTATGATGCTATCTCGTGTAACTCATTAGTATCAATTAATTCTTTCCCTTTCATGATTTTATATAGCTAAATTAGATTGCCTCTTAGGAACTTCATAATCAGTGTTGGACTCATTTAGACGGGTTTTTTTTCCCTTCTCCACCCAGTTTCACTTGGGCACGAGGACGTGGCGACCGGAAATGCCCCAGCCCCTCCGGCGGGGACAGGGCTGGTGTGACGGCACCACTGCGCCCCATCCCCACCATCCCCAGCCCTGCAAGGCTTGGCCTTGCCTCGCCTCTAATCCTAAATTTTAGCAGTCTTTCTTCTTGTTATTTATTTATTCTGGGGCTGCGTAAGATGTTATTCTTGGTTTATCAGAATGAATAGGAAATACCCTACTTGTAGCAATTGGCCAAACCATCATGAATTATCTCGCCCTTAAACTCGCCGTGGGGACAGAAAGAGATGTTGAGGGAGGCGTACGGTTTCCTCATTCATCTTCGTGGGGTGTTAACTTTGAAATCGCAGCGTTGCTGGCATTCGCATGTCCGTATTTAACTGCTTCACTGCTTACTGGCACATTGAATCCATTCAGGGAAAAAAGCGGTAATATGATTGAATATATCTGGCAGGACCCGATATTCCCACTCATTTTGAATCTGATCCAGCAGCAGCAAAAGCAATTAAATAACAAGTTTTCTCTGGCAAAATGAGTTGCAAAATGCCCCCAGCTGCATGATGTAGGAAATACACCTTGATTTACTAATTGCCGTGCCTGTACCTCGCCGTGGCGGTATCCGAGGTGGCTTTGTGTGACCCACTTTGTGTGTTCCAAATAACCAAGCCCAGGCTGGGCTGGGTTATCCCCCAGCACAGTGCGTTAGCCCAGGCTGGGGTCTGTGGGCAGGGGGTGGTGAAAGGCGGGCGGATTTGCCTTGTTTAAAACATCAAACGTCACCTGCCTCCCTTCCACAACGTGGTGCTCCGGCGATCAGCCGGGAAGAGTGCTGGGTCTCAGCCTTCGCTGCAAATAAAGGCCAGGCTGATGTAGGTGCAGGTTGGCTTTAGCGAGACAGCAAAACGCAACCTAAAAAGCAGAATTTCAGGAGATCAGCCAGTGTGGTTTTAGAGCCTCGCCATCCCGGGCTGAAAGCGAACCGTCCCAGCAGCGGCACCGAGCGGCTGTTCTCCGCTTTATTACCACACGACCACCAAAAAGTTGAAAATTTTTTGAAAGTTGGAGCTAATAGCAAAAAAAAAAAAAAAGCAGCGTTAGACGAGCGACTGCAGGTCGCAGCTCACACATGCTTGCACCTATGTATGTGTAGCAAGGAAGGATGATTCCGCGTCTCCTTTACATCACCTGGTACTGGAAAAGCGTTGCTGAAAGAGATCCCCCCATTGCAGGCCAAAGTTGGCCAACAATGCTTTTTCCTACACCAGCTCGGGGAGAGCCCCGGCTGCTCCCCAGCGGGATGGCTGAAAATGGGTGTATTGATCCCAAATTTTATTGTTTCCATATTCACTGCTAGATCAAACAACGGAGCCAGCGACAGGGAGAGGCAACAGGAGGGGTCTGCTGGGAAAGCAAGGCGTTCGTGAAGCGTTTTTAATAAAGTAGCGTGAGGAGTGGAATTGCTAAATCTCAATTAAGGCAGATACGCGTCAAGCGAAGGAAAGAGAAGGGTGGATGTCTGTGAAGGGAGAGGAAGAGTCGAAAGGCTGAGGCTCGTAGGATAACTTTATTTCTGAATACATTCAGATNGGGATGGCTGAAAATGGGTGTATTGATCCCAAATTTTATTGTTTCCATATTCACTGCTAGATCAAACAACGGAGCCAGCGACAGGGAGAGGCAACAGGAGGGGTCTGCTGGGAAAGCAAGGCGTTCGTGAAGCGTTTTTAATAAAGTAGCGTGAGGAGTGGAATTGCTAAATCTCAATTAAGGCAGATACGCGTCAAGCGAAGGAAAGAGAAGGGTGGATGTCTGTGAAGGGAGAGGAAGAGTCGAAAGGCTGAGGCTCGTAGGATAACTTTATTTCTGAATACATTCAGATTTGCAGCTTCCTCCTCCCGCCGCTCCCCCAGCATCCGGCCACCCCTCACCCCTGCCCTGGGCTCCCAGCTCGAACACCCGCTTCAGGGGGTGGCAAGCAAAAAAAAAGGAAGGAAAAAAGAAAAAGGAAAAAGAAAAAGGAACCCAAAACTTTACCTGAGGACAAAAAAAAATTTTTTTGAGAAGACTGCAAGTCTGTTTCCCCCAAAATTCAAATAAAATGCAATCTAAACCCCGTTCAGGATAGCTTTCAAATAGGATTTTCACTAAAAATGAGGGAAAACGTGCTATCTGATCTATCCTTGGTTTTTTTGCCCAGAACGTCTGCTCATTCTCCTAGGGAGAGATTATTCTCATTATCAACAAATTTTAACCATTATTGTTCAAATCTAAGGGTTTTACTGAATATGCACTTCCTTTGGCTAATCAGGGAGCTGCCCGGTATTACTTAATCTATTTACATTCATGTATGCAATTATATTTCGTGATCTGATTATGGGTTTTTATATCTTTATATGGATGAAAATGCTGAGTGTTGCATTTCTTTTTTGTTATATGAGTTGTCAAGTTCTTTTTGGATGGAAATGAGAGCTCAGTAGCACTGCGGTGAGAATGGCATTAATTTCATCAGGTAAATCGACCTACCAAAAATAGTGCTGGATGCAAAAGAAAGGAGCGTGTTTCTCTACATGTGTTCTGCACCTGAAGTTAATAAATTGTGTTAACAGAGTTAATATGCAGTTTGGAAATATGCAAAATACATATCATGAAAAAATGGAATGGATTGTTTCCAATCATCACGTCCTTCAAGATACTAAAGCTCAGCAGATCTTATCCTTTCAAATCTATTTTTTATTCATAGATAGGAAGAGGGAAACACATTTTTTGCTCTTCCAACTCCCAATTATGTTTTCAGTTTTGAGTGAAATAGTCATTGACCTGAACTAGCTGAATACATTGAAATGGAAAAAAAAAACCCCAACTCTCCCTGCCATTGCTGAAATCGCTGTCACCAAGTTTAGCGCTGCAGCAAACTCTGACTCCAGGTGCTGAGCCAGCGGCTGCTGCCGGCTCGGTCATCTGAACCACTTCAAAACGCTCTCAGAAAGTACCTTCTACCCAAGACTGTTTTGCATTGAACCTGAATTATTTCTCTAAGTTATAAGTGGCGTCGTTCTCCTTCCCGTGGCAGCCCTCCGTGCTGACCCAAACCGACGGGTGAAATGCCACCCTCAGCCCGTGGTGGGCCCGTGCACCTCGGCCGAGCCGTGCCTGCCTGCAACTGTCCTTTGGCGGCAGCCACCAGCACCGCGGTGGGATCGTTGATCGGTGCAAGGGTATCCCAGAACTACCTTATTTTTGCAGTTAGCGTGTTTTAGCAATTTTATTCATCTGGTGTGATGCCAGAGGGGCGCAGGACACCCACATGTGGGTCTGCACCTGCGGGTGTCGGTCCCCATCAGCATCCCTCTCTCTCAGCCCAGCACCATGGTTTTATCCTGCCTCACCAGGAGCAAAGCTTTCCCGGTTACAGGGCGTTATAGACTTGCAACTCATTAATATTTAATCTTCACATTAAAAACACAGGGCAGAGCAGCCATTAGGGTCTGACAATGAAAAGCCTTTCTCTTTTGATCATGATGTCAGAAGAGTGTAGGACAAGGTAGTTTTTATTAAGGTGAAGAGAAAATTGAAAGCGATGATAGAAAACAATGTAAATTTGACGGGAGGATGTCCAGTTGTGACTGCTGAAATGTTTATTTTAGCATCCAGACCTGCTCTTTCTGCTGTCACTTCTATTTGAACTGACTATAGGAGTGCAAAGTACAGGCAGTTCACACAAACCAGAATTACTTGTGTCGGCTTCCATTAAGAGCAGAAAATTTTAGCACAGAAACAAAAAAAAAATCTTTATTTCCCTATCCTTGACTCCAAACGTGGCGTCCCTACAGCACGAAACTGCCGAGTCCTTACTCTCGCTTCGGCGGTTCCGGCAGCCTGGCCCGAAAGCCCATCATCTTCTGCGTGGACTCGCCCAGATGAGGCTGTTCAAGGGGCAGCACCCTCCGCATCGCACGGCCTGGGAGGAAAAACTGTCCTCCCACTCCCACGGTTATATCCGTAATATTCGGAGGCAGCACCTGGAAAGCATGAGCAGATGATTTGCTTCTCTTAACTGCTTGCCAGACTAATTAGGAAAAAAATAAAAGTGTAACATGGTTTATTGCCGATTTCTGCATTTGTATCAGTAATGTAAATGTGTAGCTAATTGCTCTGCTGTATTTATTTATTACTTTTTGAGCCCTTCCAGTTTCTTGGTTGTGGCGTTTTACAACTATCAAAAGCAGAGCATTTTGGACATCTTTATGTGTAATGCCGTAAAGAGGGTTTTTCAGGACACCATTTGTCTCTTAAAAATGCTGCGCTCGGTCTGTGTTTTCCCTGTGCTCAGGACAGGTCCCTCCTCAGGGCCGTGCTGCTCAAGGGTCTTAGCAAGTCCCCGGCCGGGGACGTGCAGATCTGGAGCTTGGACTAAGGCGGGCAACGAGGTCTTGACTTAGACCTTGGTAAAACAGCAAGACTTCAACATTATTTCAGCAGACTTGAGCCAGTAAATACTGGTTTAGAACTGACAACCACAAGGCCTATGAGTACTTTTACCATAAAAACATACATCCATTTCTTTTTGTGCTTTGATAAACAGCGGGACTTTCTGAAAGGCTCCCGCACAGCAGCTTCTTAAGGGTCTCCCACCCATACTGCGTAGGCATGATGCCCACCGCAAACCGCAACGCGGGGGTTGGCAGAAACAAACACTGCACGGGAAGAGGGTCGAGCATGTCTCTGCCAGGCTCCCCTCTCCGTCCTGCCTGGGATCTGGCTCCTTTCTCTTGCAGAAGAAGAGAATAGCAGCTCTTGCTTGTACATGTCACTGCTTGGTTTGCTGACCTACTGTAATGGCTTTGACTTCTCGCTCAGTGGAAACAGAGATTTTATGATGTCTGTTATGAAGGTTTTGGCAGTCAATTCAACTTCTACAAAATACAGAAGTTTCTTCTATTTTCCTCGTTCCTCATTCAATAAAAAAGACTTCTTCTATTGCTTCTGCAAAGACTTATCACTCATACTACCATGACGTGGCTGAGTAGCGATGAGTTGTGTTACAGGGGTGTCTTGAGACATACAGTGAAGCTGTGGGGAGAAGGAGCTGCTGTGGGGCTGTGGCCTCCTTGCAGACCACGCTCGACACTCAACCCCACCATGCTTCCTCCACCCCATCCTGTTTTCTGACGTAGAACAAACTCTGGGTCTGTGCCCTAGTACCAGTTCTCCTGATAACTTTCGTTTACCCTTTCCTGCGGACATTCTTACTTTCCTACTCCCCTCAGGCCGTTTAACCAATGGGTTTTGTATCCAGCGTCTTGCCTTCAAAGTCTTCGACATGGGAGCACACAGATTTTATTACAGCTCTTCCGCTACCAAGTTCCTCATCCTCCTCAGCAGGAACAGGACACATTGGCTGTATGGACCGTCTAGGTTTTGTTTCAGTGCTGATGCCTTTTCAGCTTCCTTAAAACTTGGAAAGAAATGTGGCGACCAGGAAGTCTTTATTTCACGAAGCACCTATGGTTTCTGTTTCACTGATTTCCAGGAAGGAGAGAAGCCCTGAGCCCATTCAGAGCTGCTCTACCTGCATAGCACAGGCATGCTGTGCCCCACGGTGCCCCCATGGTCTTGTTCGAGCATTTATCCAAAGACGCACCTGGTTGTTCCCGCTTTAGGCCGTGCTATACGCTGGGCATGTTTTGGAAACTTTTCTTCCAAGTTAATTTATGCACAGCGTTTTCCTCACACAGTGAAGTTATTCGTGTAAATAGTGTCTAAATCTATGAAGTCACTTTGCTTTGAGCCGCTGTGGCTCCCGTGCCCACCCCTTTCTGCCTTTAACCCGCGGAGTGACGCGACTCAGGTGATTTGCGCGGAGGCTGCGGTCAATGATCCTCAGCCACGGACCTGGCTTCACCCCTTGGTCCGTCAGAGCCTCTGGCTGGTCCCTACCCACTGCTCAGTCTTCGCTAGTTTGTCCAGGCTGTGCCTTAAGGGGTGAAGTAAGGGGGGGGGTAGTCGGGGAGAAATCTTGGGAGTCCTTTTACAGATACTTTGGATATTGCAGTGTCTGTTTTGTTTTGCTTTGTTTTTTACCTTGGGACTCGAGCTGTAGTATGGAGGAAGGTGGCGACCGCAGCACAACAAGTACACAGGGACCCCCGCTTTGCAAACCTCTGCGGGAGGTGAGTCCGCGTCCCGGTGCTGTCCTTCAGCTGGCGAGGACTGACCTGTGGGTCTGAGCTGTGGTGACCGGAGCCCAAACCACCCGGGGAAAGCAGCGCTGAGCTGCAGCGGTGGTGCCCCCAGCCCCAGCGCCCTGCACGTCGGCCGTGGCATCGCGCTGCCCGCTGGCACCGAGCCACCCCAGGGGCAAAGCCACCACTGAGCACTTGCTCCCGCAACAGAACTCCACAGCGCAAGGAAAGAGATCGTTAAGTACAACTTTATTGGGTTTCATCGTACAATNGCAGTGGTGCCCCCAGCCCCAGCGCCCTGCACGTTGGCCGCGGCATCGCGCTGCCCGCTGGCACCGAGCCACCCCGGGGGCAAAGCCACCACTGAGCACTTGCTCCCGCAACAGAACTCCACAGCGCAAGGAAAGAGATCGTTAAGTACAACTTTATTGGGTTTCATCGTACAATTTTTTTTTTCACATCTTCCTCCTCTGCTCTCTCCACCTTCCCCTTGGTGTCTCCACCCTATGTTTAGTCATAGATACAGGGCAACTTTAAAGTTTATTGGCTGTATTACACAGGCCCATTCCAGCCTCGATTTCCCCTTTTTTTGTTGTTTTTTTGGGGGCGTTTTTTTAGACTTTACACAATAAGCAATCTGCGATCTTTGCCTGGCTGGCTGGAGCAGAGCAGCTTTCAGATAATTTCCTTGCACCCTCACCACCCTAGCTGATCTCTTCTGGGGGTAGTTGATCCCCTGTGTTACGAAGTCATTTCTCAGTTTAATCTATCTCAAGGTAAATGCAAGCAAAGAGTTCACATAATCACTGAAATCCCGTAAAAGCTTTGTGGGCACCATTTTGTGACCAATTAACCGCACTCTTTTTTTTCACTATGCCCTCTCGGTACTAGTACAAAGACAACAAAGAGAAAACAAAACCATTACAGTACAACGTTGCTTTATTTGAGTTGGTTAGAGATAAAAAAAACACAACTATGTAGCCTCTATCGCTAACGTCATAATTCAACTGGCCAAACTGCGCTAGCAACGTCACCAGCTGAAACAGGGAACCAGACCGGGAGGTCTCAAATCCTCCATTGGTTAATTTTGACCTGAGCGCTGAGAAATAATTTTTGATTTCTTGTATGCAGCAACGAAATCGAGCATTATAAATGAGAAAAAGAGACAGCTTGGGTTTAATTATTTGGTTTGTGCAATTTAAAGTTCCAGTATAGTTAAGTTTATGTATTTTACGAAGTATCGGAGTAAGATAAAGATCCCTTCTTAAATGATACCCAACAACTTTTAAAAACTTTTTATTACTTGTGGGACTTCAGGAACGTTCCTGCTTCGCGTGCTTTTGTAGAGATTGTTTGCGTACTCTGACTGCAGATTGGCTGCTTTCTCTTCCTTTTCCTGTAAAACTTAGGGCAGTACATTGTATAATGACAAGTGACCAAAAAAAAATCAATTTGTAATCTGATTTGAGGGTTTTGATTTCCTCTGATGAGTTTAAATTTCATTAAAAGCAACCTTATTCGAACATAAAAGAACTCCTTGAAGGGTAAAACAGGGAATTGTCTCAAAGAGTATAAAGAATCTAAACTCTTTTGTGCTATTTATTCACGGCATTAATTGTGAGGTCCAACAGGCGGTGTCGGTTGGCAGATGCACCGTTATCGGCCCCGCGATCTGCACGAGGAGGGGGGAAAAAAGCACAAGGGCTCACATTCAAAAATCGTTCTTTGGCGTATTGACACTTTAGTTATCAACAGCCCTTATTATCTGCTTAGCGGTGGATCGCAGCTTGCCGGTGACATAATAAGCTACAAATCACTGATGGGGCCTTTCTGCATTCTCCTAATTGTGTGTATTCTCTAGAAAAAAATTATCGCTGGGCCTCTTGTCTTGATGAGAAATTGACATTTTCTGGCGGAGCCTGGCGAGCACTATGCGGGGAGATAAGACTTATAGTTGTTTTAAAGGAGTGCAGCCATTCTTTCAGAGGCCTCTTTATTGCTCTAGTTGACCCACTTGATGAGTATGGATTTCATGAGGTCTTTTTCAGCATTTGAACTATAAAAGGTTCAGAATGACACCACCCCTTATAGACAAAAGATAACCTTGCCCTTTGAATATATTGATTCTTTATTAACTAGGCTGTTTAATGCAATGAAATGAGGCATTAGATTGAAGCCTATTTCAAGTGCTTTGAATAATCTTTAAAAGCTTGAAAGACTTTAAAAAGCTGCTCCGCAATAATTGGCGTATACTTTTAGAGACTCTGTTCCTTCTTTTTGATTAAGGAATTTTTATCATCTTCCTATGTCTAAACTCGCTATAGGCTGACACGACATATTTTCCTGCCGGGGCTATCACCAAACTACAGATAGGACTGTGTCGTAGCTGGTGGATTGCTCTAGGACTTGTCATTCCTAGCACAAAATGTATTTTCTTTTGTGTTTTCTTTGCGTTGAAATTTAGACGAACCATTTAGATGCTCATTATTCAAGCCTTTGAAATAAACCTAAAAGGAAAAGTGCCAGTAGGCATCATGCAGACTTTCATCCCTATAAACCATCTTATTTTTTAGTGGGATGCATCTGATTATGCCGCCGTTTAAACATGATACACGTGATACATACTCAAACTGGAACAATTGTCAACACATAATAATAATAATCCAAAGCGCTCTATATTTTTAACATCTGTTTTCGACAAACATAAAAACTATGGAAATATTGGAGAAGGAAGGAAACACAGTTAAATATCCCGGTTTTCCATCTTTGTAAATTGTGACTACGGTAAGCTGCAGCTTCTCATCGTACTCCGTCGCTTCGCTGCTGAAACACAGGGCAACGAAGGAGAGACTCCGGCACACGGCGCGTCGTTTGGCAGCGTACACGCGCGTACACAAGTACATACATTGACTTTGCAGCTTGGAGTTTCTTAGTGCCCTCTTGAAGTTGTCAGCAGCCCTCTGGTCATGACGGAATAAAACTCGCATAATGAACTCCGTGCTTTACCAGGATTACTTTACTCGCACTGCTCTGCCTGCTGTGCACGCAGCCAGACCCATGTTCCGGTACGAATACCCTTTTTCTGGTGGCTGCGGTCACACAACGATGCAGGCACACAGTTGGCAGCCAGGGTAGGGAGCGCGGACCTGTACTTCGGGCTTAGCGTTGTAACTGCCTCGCATCAAACCACCCTCCGACTAGGGGCTCACCTTGGTCTATTTATATTTCAAGTACGTTACATGTACGTCGCACGGACTACAGTCCATACGATGAAATACTTGTGTTCAGTATTACAATTAGCGAAAGCGTTTGCTGCCTTATCAGCATTTGAAAGACGGGTACGTCGACCTTCGGTGTCAAACCGCCACGTGGAAAATTTGGGTTGTGCTGCGTTTAAAATAACTTTTCCTGTTTACAGACTTTTACAATACCATATTAAACCAGCAAAAAATAAAAAAGGACTCTGCCATTACCTTCACTTTACAAGAAGGGTGTCTGAAGCACAGTTTTGCTTAAATACTTCACCAAGGCTGAGCAACAAGTCACTGCCGGGCTGCGGAGCAGAGGTCTCCTCCCTCGTCATCCTTCTCGGGGGCTGCCTGGGCTGGCTATCCTGGGGCACCGAAAAGCCCGCATCAAGGATTGTGCTTGTCCTTAACCGAGATATAACTTAGAATTACGGTATTTAGAAATGAAACCCCCAGTGTTGCATTCTTTTTTTTGTGTTTAGTCACTTTTTTAATAATCAAACCAGATAAAATTACTAAAAATGAAATTCACAGACAAGAAATACTTTAATTAAATATTGTGTAAAATGAACATTTTTTTATACAGTTAAATATATGAAAAAATGTACAGATAAAACAATCTTATTGTAGGGTCTTTAACAGTAAAATCTACCATTTAGTGAAGCTTTCCGTCTGGAGACAATGAAGCAATGAGTGCATTGACTAAGTAATCTAAAACACAAACAGATTGCATTTATGAAGAAACTTGCAAACTTTCTTAACATGTACACGTGGCCTCTTCTTTAGAGCAAAACCTTACTTAGACAAAATATAACGGAGGCAATTCAGTTCCAAAGTGACTTCTCAGGCTTTTCCACTTAGCTAAGCCTCATTCGTTATCACAAAGCAAATGCGCGCGGCATTTATCAGCTGTGATACGCTGTATCGTTCTTTTAAACCCTTTAATAAATGCTTTACTAAAATGTGCATTTTTGCCCAGAAAGAGAAAAAAAAAAAGAAAATGATCCCTCCTTTTTGGTTAAAACTTTAATTCTGCTGCAGTTTGCAACATGTTTTGCAGTGCTGCATTTGCAAACTATTTAGTGCAAAGTTAAAAAAAACCAAACCAAAAACTCCACGTTTCCCTCTATGGATTTGGCACTAACAGCCGCGATATACGATGGAGGTCATTCCAGTTTAAAAAGTACAGTCATCTACGGGTCTGTTTGTTTGTTACAAAAAGTTCCATAAAAAAACCCAAAAAACCTAAATAAACAAACCCCAGCCATTTAAAAATTATGTGTGATCCTGATTTCACGTGAAACCTTTACCTTTTTTAAACAGTGCAGGGTTCGGGAGAATGCAGAGTGCAGCAGAAAATAGACACATAAAGGAGTGATATAATTGTACACCAGGTTTGTGCTTTTTTTTTTTTCTTTTTTTACACCAGAAATCATCCAAATGAAGTAGTGATTAACAATTGTGGTGTAAGCCTGTGATAAAACAGCACAGAAGTTCTTCAGAGAAGTTCACTTTTAAGGCATCAGAGAAGTTAATGTGGCAAACGTTTTAATTAAAACATCAGAAGTGACTTTATTTTAAACTTTAGGCCTCTGAATTTTTCCAGTAAACACAGTTCAGCTATGTGGCAAAGTCATGGGTGGCGGCTAAAAATGACTTTTTACAATCTTTTAAAAAAAATTTTAAAAATTTTAAAAAGGAAAAAAAAGAAAAAAAAAAAGAAATGCAAC
This sequence comes from Steatornis caripensis, assembly GCA_013398225.1. Classification (NCBI taxonomy): domain Eukaryota; kingdom Metazoa; phylum Chordata; class Aves; order Caprimulgiformes; family Steatornithidae; genus Steatornis; species Steatornis caripensis. The sequence goes on along the minus strand of VZSC01017935.1, from coordinate 188,739 downwards.
CACAAAATAGATTTTTTTTCTTTTTTGTGGCTGTATCACATGCACATATTCTACTAGTATTCATTACAGCCATGTGGCACAATTTTGATTTGACTATACAACAAACAACTTTTTTTCAAAATTATTTGTTCTGATAACTTAAAAATAATATAAAAATAAACAATGAATTTGACTTTTCCTCAAAAATAAAAAAAAAAAGGATGAAAAGTCTAAATAATAGCAACTTTATGAAGCACAAATGAAATGTACGGACGCTAATTTATTTTAAAAGAAAAACATGAAGGCAACGGTTCTTGGCTTAATGCTATTCTCAGCATCACAATACCAGGCCATGACGAAAACCAATACGTACAAGGAAAAAAAAAATGATGAAAAGCAATATACAAAATTTCAAAGATAAATACAATATTTATAGTTGATATGTTACAAAATAAATTCCCTTAGTGACTGCAAGTGTTTATGTGAAAGAAAGTGTTGCAATGAGTAAGACTATTTTATTCCTTATCGGCTTCATAAGGAATAAAATTTGCTTTTCTAAATATTTAAGTGGATCTGAAAAAAATTCAAGACAAGTGTATAAATATTTAGCTACAACTTTGGCAAAATCACAAAAGTCTACAATTTTATAACCACATACAAAACACATTAGGGAAGAAGGATCTAGAAGTCAAAAGGACAATTTTCTGGTACAAGAAACATAGACTTCACAGTAGCCTAAGAATGCAATAGTATACAGTGCTAGCAAAAGTTGAAAAAATGTTGCAGATCACACTTGCTTAACAGGAAGCTCTAGCAGTGGAAGTATATTTTTTTTTTTTAACCAACAGACAGTAGCAATTTTTTTTCTGTCAGTGTGCTTGTTGAAGGCAAGAGAATTCAATATCAAAGTTACAATTTCTAACTACAATAAGTTACAAAGTTCCATTTCATTAAGATGAAGTTAAGCAATGATAAACCCTCCCGCGCCCGCCCCCGCGCCCCGGTTTTTGTTTTTCTAATCATATAATCATCCTTTTTTTTTTTTTTTTTCCAGTTTGATGGCTCATAACCTCCTTGGCCCCCTTTTTTCCACCACAAAAAAATATTTCACATTATAGAGATACACAACCATTGTGAATCTAGTTATGAGTACAGAAAAATGTTCGGAGGCATTTTTCATCAGTGTTTCATGATAATCAAAATGGTGCATCCACAAAGTTTCTCCCAACACATAGCAAGTACTAGACATAGCCAAGACGTAATCAGAAACTTTATACAAAATAGGCGTCGCTTTTTCCTTATTCTTCAGGACTGAGAAATGTGAAAATATGAGAAAAATTCAGTCAATAAAATGGAATTGTTCATGAAGAAGTAGGTTGTTTGCATGTAGATTCTTAATAGTTTAAATAAAATCTTTAAACAAAGTCTTTTTTTTTTTTTTGTAGCATTTCGATTTGTTGCTGATTCTGTGTGAAGATACTGTTTCCATCAGCATGTCTTAATATACTAAACTTGTCCCCTAAGCCCATCCTCTGAAGCTTGGTGCTACGGTAGGTAAACAAAAGTGACTTTACATTGGCGGGACTACAAGCCCAGACATAGCTAAAAGAAAAAGAGAAGAAAAATCAGCCGTTATTAGCACGCTTGTGTAAGGCACATCTGGTTCAAAGCGACCGCGACGCCTGGCACGGGCCGGGAGCGGGACCGGGAGGGCGGGTGCAGACCTGGGCTCCTCCACGCCACGCCGCAGTGTCCTCCGACCGAGGGACCACGGACACGCACCTTCCCCAGCGAAACGCTCCGCAAGGGCTTTGTGTTGCGAAAGGAGGCTCCGAGCGGGTTTTTGTGCGCGGAGCATCCCGTCTCCCGCTCCCACGGTGTCTTCCCCAGTGCGGGGCTAAAAGCAAGGTGGAACCCAGGCTGAGGAACAGCACTGGTCCCTCCTGGTTGTGTCAGGTGTCCCTCGGGGACGGCCCCACAGCGGGAACGCCACCAGCGACCGCTTCATGCCCAGACCTGGCACCTGGGCAGAAAACCTCCATTTCCACGAGCGTGCTTTATGGTAACAGTGGGGCCGAACAAGCCGAGGACTCTCAAAGACCAAAGCCAAGTAACCTACACCTGCTCTCAACTCTGGAGACCAAGCGCCGTAAAAAGGCATGACATTAATAGCCCGACCAGTCATTTACCTTTCTTTCAACACAAAAAGACGGAGATGTCAACAACTACTGCTGTTTTGCTAGTTAGATCTTTGGTAGAAACATACTTTAGGCAGTCTATAATTTCAGTGTTGTTTAATTTTTGCCATAATGATATTTCTCATTAATTTATGTACAACATATATTAATAAATTTGTTCGTGTAGTGATGTGAACTTCAATTTCCCAGTTCATTAATTCCAACAATATTAATTTATTTCAGATTCGCTGTTACCGCTTTACGGTTTGGCAGAGCTGGGTACGTACACATTTCATACGTAACACAACCTCCAACAGCAGCCACCAGCACCGTCTGCACGACCAGGATTGCTCCAATGGCTGCGATCGGAGCCCCGAGCACCTCTGGTCCCGCAGGCGCCGTAGACAGCTGTGCGAGCCGACGCGAGGGACTTGTATGGGAATATATCTCTCTACAACACTCTCTATAACGCATCTGAAGCAATCCTCTTGAAACAGGTTAAAGTTTTGCGACTCTGGTACTGGTTTCGATGTATCAAATACATCAAAATTAAAACAGAAGTTATAATTTTGCATGGTTTATAATACCGCATGTTTTAAACTTAAACAGTGACCAAAGTTACGAAACCTAACCGGAGAATAGCGCGTGTATTGGCAGACACCCTTTCTACCCAAAACATTTAGTTTCCATATCACGTTCCCACCAAATCTCCCGTGAGTTTTCAGTCAGCAGGAAGCCTGGCACCACATCAGGCAGCCCCGGAGAGATTTGGTTCCTAGGGTGCAGCAGAAATGGGGGTCGCGAGAGCTCATTTTGAGGTGCTGTTACGCTGCAACACAGCCCTCACCTGCCCTAGACATCAGGATCACCACAGGCCAACCCAAAATACAGGGTCTTCCTATCTTTTCGGGTTCAGATTCAGCAAGGGTCCCTCATCACGCTCTGCGTGGAGGCGATGGTGAGACGTAAAGGCTATGTCTCAGAGCCAGCACGAGGCGTGCTCTGCCAGCGTGCTGAGGGGAGTGCAGAAATTGGGGACCGACCCGGATATTTGTTTCTTCAAAGAACAACTTAGCAGAAAAAAAAAAAAAGTCCAGATTTTTTCTTCCAGAGGTTCTGTGCATAAATACCTTGATAAATAGCATGTCGTTATTTGGTACTAGTACCCTGCGCATCTTAATTGCACGTCTATTGTAATCTCATGTTTATCTTCTACTGTGTGAAAATTTAGGTTGTCTACTGCACACTTTTCCGGGGAGAAAAAAAGTCTGAATTCTTTAATTTAAGTGATTTAGCCTTTTTTGTTGAACTCTGTCTGTGGCACAATGTGGGAGGGACGTGCAAAAGTGGTGCCCCAGACATTTATTTCACTATTTATTTTACTAGCAACATTTGACGATTGTGAATTTCTGCACTACGTTTCCTGCTGTGCAAATTGATACCAAATGTCGTCTTAAAGAAAAATGGGGTGGCTAGTTTTTTAATAATAATTTTAATAGTTTCATCCAGGGGAAGATCAGAAAATTAAGCAGGATGCAATTTTAAAAGAATATAGAGAACCTTTAGCTCTGCATTACGATCATAAAGCTTAACCAGAGAGCAATATCTTTCACAATCTATAAAAAGTGAATTACAATTGAAAACTGAATCTTGAACACATATTGCACTTCCAACTTTACAGCGAGCCAGCACTTTCTCGCTAAAAAATTTATTTTATACCTTAAATGTCCATTGTTTTAAACAGGAAAAAGCCCTCTGCCCTAAGGAACCCATACGCTAGCATCCCGCTCTTAAAAGAACGTGTAAGTACTTAACTTTCTGATCACAGGCTATGCAATGGAAGTCATACAGAGTTAACAAGACTGTGACTTTTCAGATAAGGCCCAAAGGTCCTTTTTTGTAGACTTACTCATAGGACTGAGTCATACCCACAGGAAAACAGAGAGAGGAGTATCTCCTCCGTGAGCTGCTGCTTCCGAGTTTTGACCCTAAATACGGTATCGGTCGGCCGAGGATGGGTGCGCAGCTTGGCATACGAGTGCGCCAAGGAAGAAGGCTACACGTTAGCTCTGGCCACGTTGCCTGCACACTGGCCTTTCCGAGATTTCCCCAGTTTGCCTTTGTTTTTATTCTTTTTCTTTTCCTCTTAACCTCTGTCTTGGAGGTCTTTAGGAAAAAAGTGAATCCCCTCGTTGGCTGTAAACCTCTCCATGTTCACACTTTGGCAGCAAGTCCCAAAACAGGGTGGTTTTTCGAGGGGCACGCTTCCTAGCAGCAAGATCTTGCTTCTAGTGTGGTGGGCTCAGGTGGTCCTGATGCTTAGGGTGCTGTTACCACAATCCAGAAATTAGAGCGGCTCTACCTCTGTTTTGTACTACGTTAGGAGACACAACAATCCATCTGAAGTCCAGGTGGAGCTTCATAGTTCTCCTCCTGCTTCCTCAGCATCCTATATGTACCAAGAACAGCACTTTTTTCCAGCATGCAGACAAATCCTACAGTGGTTTGCCCAGTGAGGATTGGTGCAATTAACCCCAAAATCCCTGTAAAAGGAGCACCCATGTCTGCAGGGCTGTTACATGTCGGGCTTTGCCACTCCCTCATCTGACTCTGGCTCTCCATGGTGCTAACAAACCTTCACAGGAAAAACTGGGCTGCCTGGCCTCATCGCGCTGGTGTGCCAATGCCTTGCCATAGTGCGATCAACCAGCTTCCCTGAAAACTAGCCAACTGGGTTTTATTTCATAGCAGAGTTGATGTGGGGAGAAGGTAACGTAACAAGCAATGAGAGAATATCCTGCCCTGTTATTAAGAGCATGTCATCCCTTCTCACCCAGGTTCATGAACTTCAGGATTTACCTTAGATACAAACAACAGTGACCATGAGCTCTTACTTCTGTCTTGGCTTAACTAAATGTATGTGACCACTCCTAATGGTGCAGACTCCTCAGCTGTCACGCAGCTCCTTCACATCCCGCTGCATAATGAGGCTCTGTACTTGAAGATGTCCGAAAAGCTTTAAGCTGTGTTGGACTGCAGCTCTTGAATTCCATATTTTAATTTAATGTAGGAAATGTGCTGATCAGAAGACTCTCAGCCTGCTCGTTCTGTTTTCCAAAAGCAACTAATTAAAAGGGGGTCAATGTCAACAAATGACTAAGAAAATGGGAAGAAGGAAACAGAGCCCCCCTAAACGACTGCGCAGGTAAAATGGAGTGTAAGTATCTATCTCCTGCATTGCTGGCTTTTCTTTAAGATGTCTCATGAATGAAATACATGACAAATTCATCTCCCTGTCTTGCCACTCAGTTCTGGCTGCAATTCAATTCAAGGCACTGGCTGAGATCTGTGAGGACAGCTGGGTGAAGCACTGTCATCCCGAAGCCTTTCGTGAGTTCAGTCTGAATTAACTCGATGGCTTTGGTTGGAAAAAATGACGGTGAGTCTCTGCTGTGGTGGTAAAGGAACTCACCATGGATGTGTCAGATGCAATTTGATTTTCTCCTCAGACCGAGGGGACTTGAACCCACATATTTTTCCTTTTGCTAGAGCACCCTAACTCTCGTGATACGGAGCATCACCTCATGGTGCCGTGCTACTTTGTGTAAATAATTCAAATTTTTGCCACAACCCTGGAACTCAGTGCTGTAATTACCAAGCCGGAAGGATATTCTTGCTATTTCTCTGGGTCATTTTGCTCAATACAAAATGATTCAATTTAGCTGCTTCAGCTGGGTGAGGAAAACACGACAATAATTTATTTGAAGTCATCTACCAGGCATTTACACAAAGAGCATTTTATACCTGAGGTTGAAGATGTACGGTTACTGGGGGCCTGGGGAGGTGCCAAGGCAGGCTGGGTGCTCAGTGTCTGCTGGGAACTGGGCATTTAGCCTGCCCAGTCCTTCTGAAAACCCCACTTTGCAGTAACCTAGACCTGAAACCTTGAATATCTGAAGGGAAGCCCTTTACGCAACCTGCTCTATGTGAACCTGCTTTGGCAGGGGATTGGACTAGATGATCTCCAGAGGTCCCTTCCAACCATTCTGCGATTCTGTGATTCTGCGATTCTGTGATTTACATACTGAAATTACAGAAATTTAAATAATTTTAAATTAGATCCTTAAATAATTTTATTTTTCAGAGTAAAGCAATATCAACAAATTAATGAGACTATATATACAAATAGCTGCTACAGACTAGCTACAGAACAGCTGTTCAGATCCAAACCATGTGTTACCACATTTTATTCTATTTTAAATTATTTTACTTTATTTTATTTTTTATTTATTTAGTTCAGTATTTATTTTTTATACTAGTGTATTTTTATAAAAAGAGGAAAGTAGGACACTGGATCATTTTATGAATGGATAATCTTTTCTAAGAATATTGCTTGTATGCGGTATAGTTTTCTACTTACAGTAACATAGAAAATCTTCCACTAAAGACATGCAATGACAGAAATTGTTAATCTAATTACCCTTTTCTTTAACATTCATCCTACAGTAAGATTTGTGTAGCTGGATCCTCAGCCTTTCATTGATCTGAGTGCATAATAAGCTCTCAGATGCTTCTTTGGGCCAAGAAGTTAATAACACACTACAGGGACATCCATTTTGAGATCCTGGCCTCAAACGGCCTGGATTTTTGGTGGAGAGGCAGTTCTGTGGGACTGTGTCTCTCCAAAGTGCCCTCAGCTAGATACCACAAAATGCAAGTGTCCAGAATTAGTTTGGCCAATCACAATATCTGTCTTCATCTGTTTGCCTGCGAGTGCTCATCACATTGTGAATACGACAGCAACACAAAGAATAAATAATACTGCGCTACCTGCATCTTAACTAAGAAAGTCAAGAGGAGTGATGAGCTCTGGGGTAAGCATGTCTGCAACCCTTTCTGCTTTCCACGGGATTTGAAGTGCTTCAATTTACTGCACCATGCAACGAGGCTCATGATGTGTAAATCGGAGGCAAACAAACTTTTTCAGTGATTCTAATGCATCTGACAATATTATCTTCTAAACTTTTAGATACGCCATAGAAAGGAAGACTTTTTTGTTCATACTTGGATTCCTCCACCAAACATACACTCTATCGCAATTCCTCCTGCCCCACCGCCAGCAAGTGACCATGGAAATCCCGCAGCTGATTTATAAATTCTTCATGACACTACCCACACAAAATCGCTCGGTTGAAAAAATGCAGAAGCTTAGAATTGCCTCCTTTAATTAAAGTATTTATTCACATAGGGAAGTAACCACTCTAAGACCACAGTAAGAGAGTGAGTTGGGACCAACAGAGCATGCAAACTCACTGCACAAGTGGCTAGCTAGTCCAAAGGAAGGTTAGTTCACCGAGTAAGAGCTTAACCTGATTTACACTGGTCTGAGGTAGTTTAAAATAAGTATTGCACCACATGTAGAACGAGGAAAATGCACCACATCATTATGCTTGGAATGCTGCCGGTTTTAAACATCCATGGAAATGCGTCCAGAAAATGTATAAATGCAAGGAGCACACAAAACCTCTGAGAAGCATTCAGGGATACAGTCTTACTTTAAAATTTAAGTGTCAAGCTCCTAAGGGAAAATGCCAGAAAAACAACTAGTGTTTTCTCTAACGCAAGTATTAACAGTGAACTTAGATTTGCTTAAACCTTAGCGTACCATTCATGCTAGCCTATTTCTTCTGCTTTTGCATGACTATGAGAGCACCAGAAACCTAAAAATACAGTGAGGTACCTTTGTCCAAAATAAACGATCAAGGCTTGAGCGTATGCACCAAAAAAAAAGCAATACACAGAAAATTGAGAGAGATCCAGCTCACCTTGAAGTCCATTTCCATTTGCACTGGTGCAAGATGGTGGAGGAGAGGCTTGGGGCCTGACAACAGGAGCAAAGGCGCTCTTTTGTTTCACTGCAGAGATGACATTGGCAGGTGAGAATGAGAAAATGCCGTGTGTACTGCTACAGTTTGAAGGGAGGGTGACCGAAGAGGCTGCCATGGTAGGGCTTGACGGCACTACTGCAATAAAGCAAAAATAATCAGGACTCAGATTGAGGTTTTCACGGCAAACACGGAAAAAGAGAGTGATAGGGCCTTGCCTCTTAAAATATATATATATATATATATAAAAAAATATATATAAAAAAAAAATGAAATGCCTTGGCTTGGCCACTCTCTGGATAACAGGCAAACTCTTTTGTGTTGGACTTCTGTTACAAATTGCGCAGTCCAATTTTTTTTTTCTATCTGAGATTGTATTATGGCACAAACAGATCAATTTATTATATTCATTTTTACGTCCAGCCTCCAGAGTCACCCCTCCTTTTATCCAGTAGCTCACAATATAGGAAATCAAAACAATGCAAGTATTTGATTTTGTAGTAAATATGAATCTATATGATGATGTGTTACCAAAAATAGACACTTACTGCCATAAGGAGAGTTAGCTGAGGAGCCATTAAGAAATCCAGGGGAACCTGGTACACCTAGATTGGGCATGCCGGCATTGCCATATCCATTCATGCTATTGCTGACTGTGTTGTAATTGGACTGCTGAGGAGTACTGCTGGGAACATATCCTCGCGGGGAAACACTGCTTGTGTTGCGACTGTAACCTACTGTGTTAGAAACCCCCCCACCCCAAAAAAATAATGTTATTTTATAATATAGACTTAGGGCTGGGGGGTTTCCTCATGCAGCATATATTACACAGTTTTAATTGATTGCACAGCTTTGCTCTAAGTTGTCTCTTACTGCCCTATCAACTCTTGCAGCTGGAGATAACCTTATCACGCCAACCCTACTTAAATCATCTGCGAGCACTCTATGTTGTCTCTCCTCTTAGCACAGACAGCCAACAAAGCTCTCTTCGATCCAGCTGTGTCAGGTGCCTTCACGTTTGTCTTTAGGAGCAATTACCAACAGGCTCGAGTCCTGCTTTGTACCAACACACTGCATGAACTTTCAGCCTCTCCAGACCTTCAAATGCCATAGCTGACAAGAAAAACTTTTTTGTTGCAGTGATTTACTTTAAAAGGCTGTTCTGGGGTCTTCATTTTAAGATTGATATTTTTATATCACCAATAAGCGCAGACTTTCGTAAGGTGTAGCCATCGGTGAAAGCTAATTCAAGATCAAGTACAGAATTTTATAAGGCTTATTAGCTCAGAATGCATTACAAGACAATCTTTTTAGAAGAGGAAACATAACAGAATTGGGATTTTAAAGAACAATTTGTTCCTATCTGAGCAATCAATTTAATAATTACGTTGCAAGCAAAAAATATGGGTTTGAACATATCTAATAATGCTGTTTCCCTCCTTTCATTAGTATCAAAATTAATTTTAAATGCAATATGCTACATGCGTTTTCAATTACAACAGGTAAATTAAATCAGCTATTACTTTTATTAGTAACATATATGTCACACGTGCTTATAAACAAAGTATTTTAAAATCACAGACATCAAATTAGATTTATCTGTGTAAATATTCCAAAACCAGGTGGAGATACCTAGACATAATTATTCTATAATAAACATACACGTTGCATATTTACTGTGAATAATAAAGAGCTTTCTAGACTTTGCCAATTTTTTTTTTTTCCACTGGAGATGCTTTATGACAACAGTAAACGAAAGAACAGGAAGAATTAAACATTACGAGAAAGTTAAAGGCGGCATTTCATTATACGATCAGACATACGACTACGGGGAGAAAAAGAGGTAGAACACAGCGGTGACATCAGCTCGTATTAATAGGCACTGGCCAAAAGCAGTCAACAACGTGATGCGTTAACTCTTGAAATCCCACATACCTTGGTCATTCGCTTGTGATGTTTCGGAAACATTA
>VZSC01017935.1:171228-173728 GCA_013398225.1 Steatornis caripensis | reverse complement strand
ACAATAAGAGAAGCTGAAACTGAGAGATGTCTGGGTGTGCCCTGCACCCGGAGAGTAAAGGAATAATCTGAACCCATCTGTGTAAAAGAGATTGTTTTAAATTCCTCACGTACCAAAAAAAATCCAATGTAACAAGTCTCGGGCTCCAATCCTCCAAAGGCACGCTTAACTTTATGCACATGTATGGATCTGTTGATTCAGAATGACTGCTCACTTGTATGCGTTAAAAAATTCAGATGTGGAGCTAAGCCTTTGCAGGACCGAGGCTTTCTCGACAGTTCTTTCTAAAATGTCCTCCCAAATGCAAAAATAGGAATATTTTAGGCAGACCACCACAAATCTCCCATGAATTCCTTTTCATAAGGTTCCTAATGGAAACGGCGGCACATTTACATTGACTTTTAATCTGAGGGTGATAACAGCATTCATATATGGAAAGCCAAGAAGCAGTGATATCATTAATACGTATATCAATCCAGAGCCTGAAATGCTGGCAGCAAAAGCCCTATGGGTAATGATATCGATGGCTCCGGTTCTTCGGGAGGTAAAACTTGTCCTGCTGGAGCTCGGCCCACAGGAACAAAAACCCCTCAGTGAAACGCCCCGCACTTGAAAAATCTTTCAGTCTGTCTCCAATTATTGTGACAGTGAGTATCTGATATGAGTTGCTGGCACGCTCACAAATTAAAAGAGAAACCTAATGATATTGCTTATGTTCACGCTGAGCATTAAAAGGTAATGTCTAAAAGGTTTTATTGTGTTAATAAAACTCAGAGGTGGTCAAGACTAGATGCGCGCAGGAACAGAATACAAAATAATCAGTCACAACGTTACGACTTCATTTTTCATTTGTGTTTTCAAGTTTGCCTTGAAAATCAGAGATTGCACTGAAGGAAAAAAGACAATATTGTATCAAAGAAAAGGAAAAATTATAAGCATGACTTATCTTTAATGTTTTACATCAAAATGAAATTTCTGTGATACGTGTCATGTGCATAAACAACACAGGCAGCTTTTGTCTCTGTTGAATTTAAATGAAAAGTCCCTCTAGATATTAATATGTGGACTTCATTTGTTAGCCTGCTAAGTCAGGGACTTATAACAAAAGCTTTGTAAACAAAAGATTAAACTGAATCGAGCTTTAGAAAATGAAAGGAAAACAAGAGTCAAATAATCACAGATCAGAGTGGGGCTGCTTAGATTGAAATCACTACAAGCTACTGGAGTGGAAAATGTTTAATTGAACTATTTCATTACGCAGGAAGTTTATGTCCCTCTTGTAGAATCCAAAATATTTGTATCAGAAAATCCATTCTCCTTCTTTAAAATACTCTCTTGCAAGCATCAAATGCGATCTTAAAAATTGTCGATTAACTTAATGGCAAAGAATTAATGTGGAAAACGGGTCAGACTTAAGAATGAAGGTCGCGTGATTCTGTAGCTTGACGTACCTACCTAAGTTGATACATTAGCCGGAGTTCTTACGCGGCGTTATTTTACCAGTGATAAGCAGTATATGGCATCACTTAGCAACAGCTGTTAAATGAGAAAAAAAACAAATGCTTCTTGAGTCTTTACTAACCTTTGGTAACCTTTCGGGATCACCTGGATGTCGTGGAATAACTTTCTGCAACCTCTGAAAGCCGTAATCTATGGTTGGTTCATTAAGTGCTAGAACATAAACAGACGAGTCAATTTAAGCCGTATGTATTACTAAAGATACATATCTCGACAACTGTTTGTGAGCACAAACTTGCACGCAACGTGCAATTTTCTTCGCAAACCTTATCACAGCTGCAAACTTCATTTCACAACCTGTCCTGAGGAAGAGAGGCTTTTTTTTTTCCCCCTTCACAAAGCAATGATTACTTCTATTTATAATTAGACTGGAAAATAGTCAAAGGGTTATCCAATATATTGCAAAAATGGTAGTGCAGTAACAAAGTTACAGGTCTTGAGGCCATATATAGCAATCACTAGAGTCATGATATGATGTCTGCATCATGGGCTGCTTTCTATACTGGCTGTGGATTTATGGGAAACTGGCAATTATGACATATGTCCAGCTATTGCTAGCTTCAGATTTATCCCTGTGGTCCTTTTTTGTCTAGCATATTGCCTGAGCACAAACCAGGCAGGAGGAGCACTTAATCTTGCAAAGCTTTAATAATCTGTGAATGGCTGACTACAAACTGATGTAGAGCACTATCATTCTACAGCTGCAATCCACTAGCCTCATGAAATTGCAGGCCACAAATAGTAATTAATCTTTTTATCCCTCAAATTGTAATTTTGACTATGAACTGTGCTCGGTCATAAATCAGCGGCACATGCTGCTGTGTACAGTGCATGAATCATGATCCTGACTCAGTTAGACTGCACACATTGTGTTTAACAAGCTTTATAAGGAGTCATAGGGCTTTATTATAGCTCTGCCCGACTCAAACAAAAACTGAGCCTGGAGGCCCAAGGACTAGAGTTAAGATGAAAATACTTATTA
>VZSC01017935.1:153728-166228 GCA_013398225.1 Steatornis caripensis | reverse complement strand
AAGTGCTATTTGCTGACAAGTAGTTTACACATTAACCAGCTGAATCCAAGGGGGAAAAATGCCAATAGCAATTATATCACCTTGAGGTTATTAAATGTCCTACTGATAAGTAACTAGGTGAACTTGACCAGGTGATAAAGACTGCTGTGAGCAAATGATTGTGCAGTGAAGAATGTCTCTTAGTCCTGCTGTTTCTCCAGATAGCTTTTCTTTCAAAAATGACTGTATAAAAAGTTGCATTAAAGATGTGTGGCCACTGAAGACCAAATTGATATTTAACTCCCCGCTGAATACTTCACCCCTATCAGAGCACCTTTATCATTTCACCTCAAAACATTATACAAAGTCCGCAAATGCCTGTTTTTTCTCCTTTTTTAGGCTTTAAAATGATGCTAAGTTCACCACTTTATCATCAACTGTCTCTACCAAGTGCATTTCATCTATAAGAAATTCAGATGCTCGGGAAATTAAAATTTCAAAGATCTGCTGCAAAAAAAAATCAATGGGTAAAGATCAATGCTCATAGAAATTTCATGAACTTTGAACTGATATGGGCATGATGATGAGAAGTGGTTGGAATTTCAGGTTGCTGATTGTTCCTCACCCAGATGAAAAGCAGCCTACGGGGTGGAGAGGAGGTATACATTTGAGACGGGATTTCACTTTAATATTTTGTCAGACAAAAAATTAATTTTTAGTCTATTTCGGTAACAAGCACAAATAAAAAAAAATCAGCCTTTCCAATGTGACTTGTAATACCACCACTTCTTAAGAGCACCTAATGCTTTGCACATTAACACTGCAAAGAAATGAAATCGGTTCCCTTTGCAGCCGATTGCAGGTGCAAATTAATATTGTAAAATGAAGATCAATACATGGACAGGGCAAAATCAATAGTGGCTAAATTATTGCTGCATTTTCCTCCTCATTCAAGATGAGTTGTGTTTTCCTCTCAAAGTCAATACTTTGCAGCTTTTCTCATTAATTTCTCAATAAATTTGGCAATGAATTTCAATCACAGAACTCGGCAGGGTGAGCCAAGCATTGTGGAATGCATAGGAAATACAAAGGCATGGAGGGGTTGAACACATCATTCATCAGGAGGCACTCTTGCTTGTTGAAGCAGGACTAATATCCCTGGACTTACTAAGGACAACCTATTTACTGTAAAAAAAAAAAAATTAAAAGGCATTTAAGTTCTCCCCATTCCACAAAGAAACTAAAAATAGATTTTTCATTTAAAAACAAAAATGACACCTTTGTCTTTATCTGTCCGACTTCTCGTAATCGCCCAGCTTTCCTTCAGACAGCGGAAAGGGAAACAATGGCACTCGCTCACTTGTTTCAATTAGGGGCCTAAAATTCACAGGTCAGCTAATAATTACACTCAACCAGATAATGGTATAGAATTTTCCTTAAAATACTCATATCAACATTGGGGAAACTGCCGCTTCTTTTTTTTCCCCCTAATTGGAAAGCAAAGCCCACCCCAGGCGTTCACACCGGCGACATTGTTAGCAGGCGCCGACGGAGGGATTGTCCTCCCATTCAGGAGAACCTGGCAGGGAATAACGGCACGGGGATGCGACGCTGCCCACAGAGGAGGGGACAGCCCCACCGCCTTGTCGTGAAAGAATGCCCTTGCTGACAACAACTGGATTATGTTCAAACACTTCCGTTTACGTATCGCCAAGAACGCATTTGATTACGGTTTTTATAGTCTCGATGAAACTGGAGCCCCTGCATCCAGCCCTCAACCGCAGAATGCTACGTGCAGCAGCGCAGCACGTGCCCTGGCCTCGGGAAGGACAAGCTCCAGCAGGGAATGCAAAATCACACAGAAGTTAGCAAAGAAATATTGAAAGAGCGTATCAAACGTCAGTGAAACAGGAACGATCATTTGTGGCTTTTACATCTTTGAAGACAAATGTCAATTTACTCCGTTGAAGAATAGTCTGTCCCTTTCACAGTCTTCTGTAGAGTAGGTCAGAATATCTCCAGCAGAACAGATTTTTCTGCTAAAAAGTGGACTGGGAGAAAAAATAAGGGAAAATGCTTCCTGGCCAGTTGCAGTCACCTACCAAACCAACTCTTGCCCTCTTCCTCCAGGAAGGAAGGAAGGAAGGAACAGAGGAACGAGGGGAGGAAGGAAGAAAGCAAGGATGTGGGGCCAGATAATTTTCAAAGACACAAAGAACATGCATCTGCCAAAATGTGTAGTAAACTAAGGTTTAGATACACTATATGTCTAATAATCTGTCCCCTGGTCTTCAAGAGCCCAACTCCAACACCCTTCCAGGTGTGGAGGGTCAGCAGGGCTGGTGCACCCTTACGAGGGGTGCCAGGAGGTTGCCAAGAAGCACCTGATGGGGGGGTTCCAGCTTCCCCAGCACCCCAAGCCCTTCCACTCACTACCCCCAGCCAAAGCTCAGGGACAACCTAGCCTCTCCAGGTTGTCCCACTGCGGGACTTTGGCTCCTTGGCACTCCTTTTGGTCGGTGGCACTCAGTCACGAGTAAAGCACTAATATGTTCATGACCCTGGACTCTGCAAGGGCACCTGCATTTCAACTTTTACTGAGAACAATTGCGTTTCAAGCTCTTATGTTTGCCAAAAAAGTCATTACATCATAATAGCTACAGATTTACTTTAAATGAATGAATGAATGAATGAGAAGGAGAGGGAGAGGGAGAGGGAGAGGGAGAGGAAGAAAGCAAAAGAGAAAAGGAATTTTAAATAAATATTAAAAGAGAAAGACGTTTGTGTGGAGCAAGATGGCAGCCCCAATAACAAGGCGGTGTGTTGGCTGGGGCAGTTTGAGTAAACTCAAGTGCCCACTGCAGCTGGGCAGCACGCCGTGAAGGTGAAGGAGGCCGGGCGTCCCTGCTGACCTCCTGAGAGCTCTTCTCTGGGGCAGGGTGAGCCCTGTAGACAGCGGACTTCAAGCTCTGTGCAGAAAAACTAAGGTAGGATTACAGAACTGGGACGGTGCTGCAGCTCTCCCGGCACGGCGTTGCCCAGCTCCATCTCCGTCTCCCAGCCTGCCTGCGCTGCCCACTGCCTCCACCGGCACGGCCGGGGCTGAGGCAAGGCAAGGCTGCAGACCACTGCAGGGATGCACAAGGACGCTGCGTGCATGAGTCCCCTCCATAAGACAGCTGTAGGAACCGGCCCTGCAAGGACCTGGGGAGGCTGTGAGGGGGGAGGTTAGAATGAGCCGTCTTTTGGGTTCAATGACCCTTACATGCCAAGCAACTTGGTTCCGAGAGAGGTGCCGAAAATTTCAAAGTGGTTTTGGCACAGCTGCGTGAGAAGCACCCAGATCTGGTGCAAGCCCCACGCCCTTGCCCCTACCCGCCCAGTGCTTGTCATCTCCCCAGCCACTAAAAATGAGCGAAGAATGCAGCAGCGCAGGTGGTACACAAGGGACAGGACCTCATACACCCTCTGCTTGTATATGCTTCCCCGCAGCATCCCCCCGAGGCCACTGGATGGATGCCCGCCTAGATGGACCACGCGTCTGGCCCCCGGTGAGCAACACTAGGGATGGATTTACGGGGAGGAGCGAGCCTCACCTGTACGTTGACGTCCTACCATATTGTACAGACAGCACTCTGTTGTGATACTGGACTAGAAGAAGTTATTTAAAAGGCGATGTATGAAGTCGTCAATGGAAACCACTTAAAGCAAACCCACCTGCAGTATGCTTGGCGTAGTGGTTAACTGAGTTACCATATCAGACCACATCATTCATTTCAATCTCAGAACAGCTTGGCGTGTAAAATGTCTGCAAATTTACCCTGTTTTAAACATATAGAATTAGCAGATCATGAGAAATTAAGGATCCCACCGGTAAGAAGGCCAATCTTACCAGTTGTTAGCATGGAGCATTGGAGGGACTTGGCAGTATTTCAGTATTGCAAAGGAGAGACTTGGCAGTATTTCAGTGAAGAGTGAAAGGGGAAGGAAATCTGTACACTATCGAATCATAAATGCTCCGATCATGCCAAGGAAGTACCACACTCTAACACATACGTAACTGTAATAAAACATGGCATTTTATGAAAACAACGTGATATGACTAACAGGACAAAATATTCTACTCCAAAAAATAAGGCATAGTGCTGATTTGGTAAAGTGCTTCACTACTGTGGTACTACATCAAAGCAGCAAAACATTACATTTCAACTATTTAATACTCCAAGGTATTTTACTGATTAAGATATATTTTACTGAAATAAACCGGGCTTGCATCTGTTTTTGTGGTATTATTTGGGAGTTTATTCCGCTGCTAGGCCTCACTGCTGAATAAATACCTCCTTCTTACAAACAGGTCTGTATGGATCCACCTCCTTCCTCTTGCTCCCACACAAATAATTGAGAGAATTACGCTGAAATTCTGCTACTGCGAGCACTGGAACTCCTCCTGGCTGAAAGCACCAGCTATGTGCCACATAGCCGGACTATAAAGTGCTGCATCCACCCCTTCCCAAATAGCTGACGGAGCTGGCAGGCATCAGCCGCCATAGAAACCTGGAGGAGGTATCTGTGCTCTTCGTGCAGGAGGGTGCACAACCAAGTGCTACAGTTCTTCTGCAACACAAGAATTCCGGGTACTCTGCTGAAAACGATGCTTGCTGGCAGCAAATGGAACATCTGATCATTTGCCTGTCTTCACTGGCTTAGCTCTTCAAAGGCACTTATCCATCTCAGAACCATATGAAATCTCTGATGCTTCGGCAAAGAGCTGGTATTCTGCACAACTTCTCTCCATTTATATTTGGTAGCTATGACCCAGTGTAAGAGTATAATACTGTAATATTTTAATGTAATATTTAGACACACAGGATCTATAATCAGAGCCTTAGTATCGTCTAGCGTAGCTTTTACAACAATATTCCTCTGTCATATAATAATTTTAAACAAAAACATGTCTTACGCAAAAGTTGTGAAATCTCCATATTACCTGTGGATATTGGAAAAAAAATACCTCAAATAAGTAACCGAATTCAATGAGTCTATAAAAAAGCGTTATTAAATGCTTAAGCACAGTGGATGCCGCAACTTTAAAGTTAGAAAGCAAGCCCATGTCATTACTGCTGTAGTTGTGCAGAACTGTGCAAAGCTATTTGTTTGGTTTTCAACGACAATTAAAAATGTTTGTGTAGTATGAAATAAAAATATTTTTGTACACTAAAATTATTTAGCTTAGAGAAAACTGAAAATGCTGAAGGTTTTTATGCAGGTTTCTGACAAGAAAGTTTTCTGGAGAGCCATACTGCATACCCATATTTAAGGAGATATTATCTCAAGGTTGTGTAGAAAAAAAATTCCTCTCTTTCCCCTCTTAATACTTGTACACGTTGGAAATTGTGTAATTAAAAATATAAAACAGCCAGTCCTAGACTGTAACTTTCAAGCTTATGAAAGACTAGGATAAAAAAAGAAATTCAGACAGCGTGGATTGCTAGCATAGCTATCTGCATCCCTCCACCAGCTTCCTCCACTTGCCCAGCCACAGCCAAGGGACACGCATGGCGAGGAGCGCATACTGTTCCAACCCGGCAGCCTACGCCGGGCATCAGCACCGACTGACCTTCAACAAACATCAGCTGAGGAACAAGAGCTCTACCAGGCAGCTTTTCTAATTGTGCGACTTTGCATGGTTTCAATGAAAGTTTGTGTGTTTAAAAATCAATAGTCATCTACAGTAATTTATATTCAGCCTGCGAATAACAAGCACATTGACTAACAACTTTTGTGGAAGTATCTGTATTCCATATGCTTATGAAATGGGTTTAAAAAAATTTTTAGAAACATTAGGTTTTGTTAAGAAGCTACATAACGGACAATGGCTTGGATATTATTTTAACGCATAAATGATAGCGGATATCCAAACTATTTTTGAAACACCTTTTGATTTTTTTTCTTCAGCAAACTGCATTCACTACAGTTGTGATAATTAATTTTTTTTTTAAATTGTACAAGAGGCTTCAAGGCCATGCCAGTGTCTTTAAAGTAACTTTCCTGAAAAACACTTGGCCAAAAAAACGTGGCTATAAGACAGAGACTTCCCAGCAACTAGGGTTTGACATGAAAACACTACCAAGCTTCTTAATTATAGCAGTGGCACTGTAATATACAGCAGTGTACGAAGTTCCAAAATACAATAAACTCATTATTCTTATTAGCCCTGAGCTTCTGGGTGTTTTCCTTATTTCCATGTTATGTTAGGCTCAATGCAAAGGCCATGAAGTCAGCAGACACGTTTCTTTTCAGCTCAACAGCACTCCGATGAGGGTACAAATTAATTTAATGGGAATACTGGTATAGGCATGTATCATGTACAGCAGCAACCAGCCAAAACCAGACACTCGACTGGATATCTTCCAATGCAACCCAGATTTCTCTGTTTGCTCTCTTGCTTTCATAATATGAGAACAAGATGTACATTTTCAGTGAAATGTCTTATTTCCTCTCCTTCCACCTTTTTCCTTTGGTTTGAAACTTTGGGAAGTTTTTAGCCTGAGTGTTACAATCAGGCTATAGGAATAAAAAATACCAATAAACCTGAATTTATAAAAATAAAATAGAGTTAGGCAGTTTAATATCCAGGAATGCCATTTAACCATAGACTACATACAGCATACAGAAAAAAGGAGAAAAGCACTTTTTCCCCCTTCTCGGAGAAAACAACGTAAAGGTCTTATTCAGCACTCAAATTTTCCTGATTATTACGTGAAGCCAAGATGACCCTTTTGTCCTTTTTTTAAGATGAATTGCCATCGCTTCAGCACTACATTTTGTCAGTTTGGGTACAGCAGAGTCAATACCTTCACCTTGACACGGAAACTTTGTGATTTATCAGTTCTGCTGTGACTCAGTGCTACCACGACCTGGCGAGGTGCAGCCACTCATGGCACTGGGAGCAGACTTTGGTCACAGCTACTTGGAAAAAAATAAAGCACTCTCTGATGATAGACAAATGTGTCTTGTTAGCAACAGCCAAAAAGCGCTTGACTTGTACTAATAACAAAAAGGCCATGTTGGTCACCATGGGTCTAAAGACGAAGCACCCTGTCACTGCCTTGGTTGGGAAATTAGCAAATAATGTTCCTTTTCCTTGATAAATGGGTGACAGTTCTCTCTCACCAATCATTTTTTAACATTTTGATGCATGTCTATGATCCCGCTGGAGGAACAGAAAAGTTTACTGGCCCTCAATTTTCAGATGATGAATGGAACACTCTAAATGTGCGATTTCTGTATGAGGTATAGTTCATTTTAAGCAATTCTAGTAAATGGGTGTCACTGATTAGGACAAATAGTCTACTTGTGCAATAGCACAAATGGTATGTCTCATTCTTCTGGCCTCCTTTGAGACAGAAAAGAAAGGGGACAACAATGACCCTGATAAACCTGGAATTGCTACTGTTTAAAAAAGGGCTGTTATATAATATACATTATCCAACATGCTATTGACTTGATGCTACTAAATCATTTCTGTATGTTTAGCATCGCCCTATTAATTAAAAATGTATGTCAAGCTGAAAAACCTTCTTTATAAGAAATGGCAGTTAACCAGGATCTCTTTCCCTTTGACATTACTGTTTTGAGAAAAACACATTTTACTCTAGCGCAACAAAGCGGTTAAACGTATTAACAGAGACACTGTCTGGTTTTGACTCTTTAACGCTAACTTTGACTGACTTAGAAAGACCCATCTTGAAGAAAGGGCAAGAATATTTGTCCTGTCTTCATTTTTTTCAGCTTGCCAACCACCGATACCGACACGAGGTCTGATCAATAAATAACCAATACTGTAATAACTGTGATCGTAAGTTGCTTCAGGACAACAGCACTTTAAAAAAAAAAAAAAAAGAAAGAAAGGAAATGCAATATATGTGAATTAGAAATGCCGAGGATTTCATTAAAATGAATGTAACCGTACGTTTTTCTTTTTAAAGGCTTTCCAATAAAATCCTGTATCCGTTACATATATTTTTAGCATTCGTTTTGCAAAGTCACCGGATTTCATACTTAAGAACAATAATTGAATATGTACAAGAAATAATCAGGTGATTTAAATTTAACTAAGGCATTAGCATGTAGTTTAGCATAGTAAAAATAGTATGATTTGTGGGAGGCAATTAACAATCATTTGCTCTGTGGATACAAGTAATTTGTTTAAAGAGCACTGACCTATGAGACAGCTAGTTTGTGTTGGCTGTGATGGAAGGGAGCTATTGACTCTAAACAGTGTAACAGCACCATTGACAGAACCGCATTTGAATGCACACAAAAGATCTCGAAAATACTCGAGGAACACGAGATCTTTCCGAGGGGGAAGTGGAGTGGGGGTTAACCGAGGGAACCCAGCCAAAGCGGAGGTCTCCATACCAAGGCAAAACTGAGCCAAGCCAAAAAATCTGGACAATGTAGTGACTACAGAGGGCTTCCCCCCCTTGGTGCCGTGCCAGCCTCAGAGCCCGGCCGTACTTCTTCAACATAAATACTCTATCAGAAGGAACACAAACTGTGAGCGATTACTGGTTGAGTAATGGTTTCATAAGCTTAAAATTGAATGCAAGTCTTTGTGCAAAATAATCATTTTTATGTTCACGTCTAGCAAATGCATTGCAGACCTGGGAATGGTTCCATGTATTCAACATTCACGCTTTCTCTACGTCTGCTTTGGACACGTTTGCAATCGAATGCCAATACCTTGTGCAGCGACCGGGTACAGTCTGCTGCAAGTGATCGGTTGTCTCCTGACAATTTGGGTCATTTCTTTAACCGAGCAAAAGAAGTCATCAAAATAAGAGTGCAACAGAGACGTTAGGGTGAAAGTGGTCAGCATTAAAAGTTCCGAGTGCCAAATTTCATTCTTTGAAACTATTTTAATATACACTGACTCAGACTATACTTCCTTAACGCGCTAGGAAATCGTTATGCAAAATACACACCTAGAGAAAAGAGTAACGCCTTGGCACAAATACATTGTAAATACAGTACTGCTGCTCATCTTAAAGTAAACCGACAGAATCTACAGAGCTTAAAATATGTGTATAAAGGTGCAACTTTATCTGTAACATAATTTCATTTAGAAGCACACAAATCACAATTCACCATAATCAAATAGCACTGCAGTGCTTATATTCTAATTAAAAAATAATCTCTGATATTTAATTTAGAAACCTGGAAGACTTTACCAGCAAAATTACGGCTACAACCTGCACAAACCACTCGATTTAGCCAGGCACATAGAGAATTTCTCAGGCAGTGATTTTAAAATTATTATTAAACAAGTAAACGATGCACTGTTCGATAGATATTAAAGCAAGTATTGTACCCAGTTATTAATTTGCACTATTCGTTTTTAAATGCAGCAAATACCTCATTAATTTAATTTTAGGTGCCCACCAGTTTATATTGCATTTTACAGTCTAGAAGGCAATTTACTATTAACTGGCAATTACATACAGAATGATTGTTAATTCTGCTCCTAAGTGCTAGCTGCTTGAAAATTGTTATCTCTCTCTAATTTTTGACCTTCTTACAACAGGGGTGAGGTACACTGGGAATACAAAGGACTAGTAGAGAAGAGCTGGACATGTCATTTGTGACTCATTCTTTTAATTCACCGTGCTAATCAACTGAACTGCCACAATCTCCCAAGGTAATTGTATCTTTATAATAGTTGAAAGCAGCGGGCAAAAAGGCATGGATAGATGGGGAAAGGCCTTGCCTTTGCCTGCTGAGAGACGGCGCGCTCTTCCTTCTGCGTGCGACTAATGGGAGCTTTTTAGAAAAATCTGGAACTTTCATATCTCTGTGCCCTGATCGCTTAATGTCTCAACTTCTCTGCTCACAAAGGCTTTGTACACCACACTACACTCTTGTTTCATTATTCTGCAGCCTTGTTGCCCTATGGTCTACCTCACGCTGGGAAGGTTAAATGTTAGAGTGCCAAGCCAGACTGCAAGCATGGTGGGACACTGATGGGAAACAGATGCCCTGGGGATTCAGCCCCTCCCTCCTCTAGGGCTACATCATTTTCATTTTCTGAAATACAGTGAGGCTTGGCTTTGCTCTCAATGGCAGCTGTAATTTCCAAAGACTATCTCAGTCACCCTGTCACTTCAGGATAAAGCAAAGCAGGCAGAAGTTTCTCGGTCAGGCAGGCGCTGGATTTATCTTTTTATTTTCTTACCGCTGGGCTATCGGCTTTTGTCCCCTTCAGAAAGTGTTTTAAATATATATTCCCGTTCAAGTGTTGTAAGTAATGTAACTTTGTTACAATTTCATTCCAGCGGGAGAAGCTCCTGACATTCTAACGATTCTTTTGAACATCTTTACTTAGCAATAAAGACAAAAGACGACCCCAGGAAAGAAGAAACAAATGGCTTTTCCTTACAGTTTCACACGTATTTGCATTTACACATTAGAAAGAAGTTCAAAACAGCAAAATTTGCCAAATTTGCAAAATCCGCAACTAAGAAATCAGTTAAAGACATTACTATAAGGCAATGCAAAATTCCAGGACTGTGCACTGAGCCAGACCGTCATCTGGTTCAAATCTGCAGCGCTTCCCTGCATGCAATGGAACTGCACCAGCTCACAACAGCTAACATATCTGGAACTTAGTCTGAGGCTTGTAATTCGTTGATTTTTCATTTTGCCGAACACTTATCTCAGCTAAGTAGTCACAGTTGTGAGGACACTCTGCTGAAGCTTTGCATGCACTTTATCCATAATAGCATTTCTAAGCCCGTCACCGTGACCGGGTGCAGCCCCACCTGCGGTTATCATCACCTTTGCAGCAGACTACGAAACAACAGCGGCTCTCGGGGCACGCTGTTAGCACCAAAAGCACTGTGGTCACTACCATCCCGTTCGGGAACTCCAGTAAAAACCCAATCAGAAAAATCAAGAAAACAAACGTCAGCCAGACGTGAGGTACCCAGGTGTGAATGTGAGCACTGGTTTTGCTCAGGTTGTGATTTCTTTGGGGGTAGATGGAAGATAGGAATCTCGGATGCTACCTTCACTTAAAAGTTCATTTCAGCGACAGATCTTAAGCAGACAGAAAAACATATCCTCGATGCGTTAACTGTTTAAAAACTCCCAGTTTAAAACAGCCCAGGAACACACTTTTCCCACCAGATCTAAATTAATAGATGGAAACAGTTGTAGTCTAGTGGGAAAATAGTCATCAAAATGCACATTATCTGCACATCATCTGCAATCTGCATTATCTACCCCATAAGCAGCAAGAACTCTCCCCGAATCCCTGCAGTCTGTCGAGTAAACAGTTAAAGGCTCTTTGTTTTCAAAAGAGAGATTGATTCATCAGATCAAATTTATTACCTAGAACCCTCATCCAAAAGTACAGTAGATTAAATTGCTATTTCTCCCCTTTCCCTCCCAGCACCTCGGTTATATTCATCGTTAAATGTCAGAAAAACTGTAGCACACATTTTAGATACAAAGCCAGCAATACTTCATCCCAAAGTAAGAATTTTCATATTAAAACCACTGGAAACCACAAAGTTCCTACTTTTTCTTGTGCTCTTGTAAATTAAAATCAAATGTATTTAAAAGAATTGGCACAAATAAATCATTCCCAGGCTTGTGAGTTTGTATCCCAAGCTTCAGGTCTGAAAGAATTTTTAGAGCCAGATTGTGAATAAGGTTGGATAAAGTTATTTGGATCCAACAACAGCTACTTGAACCAGTGCCTAAAACTTCAACTGAACCTTTGGGGAAGTTCAAGACGTTTGGACAGATAGTCTGAAAAATATTTTTCATCACCAAATACTTCTTGACTCCTTTTTCTGGCCGGAGCAGAGTAGGAAATACCGTCATTAATCTATTTCTGGCCAAAATGAAAACAGGAAGTAACAGGCATCTTGTGAGAGAGCTTGATCTCATGAGACATCAAGACATTGTCAAGACCAAAGGATAGACGTGGATAGGCACCAGAGCTTCTGGGTGCCCCTATGAACAGGTATTTTGAGGTTCGGCTACCACAGGTTACATTTCCTGCAAGACACATCCTATTTTTTAACAGCATTGTCACGTTCACACTTTGCACTGCCTGCATTTCATTAAGACACGGGAGCTGTTATCCAGAAAGGAGTAAGGAAACCGTACACTTACCAGTGTAGACGAATCGGCCGGGAGCACCTTTGCAGAACTGTTTGGATTTGTAGGAGAGAGTTACTTCAACAACTCCTGGAATGTGCCGCGGTGGTGTTTGAACTCTGATGGCGTGGGGTGTTATCAGCTATAAAAACCATACAGAAACATACCTTAAATAAAGATGGCACCGATAAGACCAATGCCAGCCAGTTTACGCGATTACGAAAATGACTTTCAATCGCACTCGTCGTCTCAAAATCCTCCCTTCTTGCTGTCACGTTCGAAGATATGGGTTCTACAGGTTTTTTTAAGGAAAAGCTCTGTAAACGATCCTTGGGTTTCGTTTGCAGGAAAGG
>VZSC01017935.1:141228-148728 GCA_013398225.1 Steatornis caripensis | reverse complement strand
GGACTAGGGGAGAGGATTCAGCCTTCTTAATTGTGAACCTCATTAGTGACGGTTGCTAGGCAAAACACACACCTACTTTCAGTGCATATGAAAGAGATAAACAATACGTCATAGACCATAATGACTCTGGTGCTCAGGGCGACCTTTAATTATTATATTTTTGTTCGCTTATACCTTAGTTATTAATGCAGAAATACAAATGAGTTTTGTGTGTGTGGACTGCGGCAGATTTGTAAATCATTTTCCATTTTTTGATGCCTAGATCGTATTTCCTTCTGATAATTGTTGCTTGCCTCATTCGTTCTCCGTGTGCCCATTGGTAAATACTATTTAAAACGTAAAATGACAATGATTGTATTAGCAGCTTAGTATTCTGTTATCACTTTAATTAATTTTATTAGTGTAAAAAGCCATGATCCTGTCAATATGTTAGTAACAACTCGCAGGAAGAGCCCCACTGAAACGGATATGAGCAGCCCGGCCACGCGGCCGTACGTCAAATCACAGTGGTTTTGAGAATTCTAACTCTATAAGAACTGAAGTTGTATTTCATCCCTATGCATTTAATTTTTGGTCAGCCCTGAAGTGATCAGGCCGTTGGACTAGATAACCACTGTAGGCCCCTTCCAACTAAAAAAACTCCTATTCTATTCTATTCTATTCTATTCTATTCTATTCTATTCTATTCTATTCTATTCTATTCTATTCTATTCTATTCTATCATATTCTATTCTATCCTATCCTATTCTATCCTATCCTATTCTACCCTATTAATTTTATTAAACATCAGGTTACACGAGAGCCGGTTTGCATCTTTGTGTTGGTGTGTTTTACAGCGCGAACAAAGTGATATTTAAATCTAAATTATTGTTTTGGGCTTTGTGGGGAGAATAAGGACATGTGTGCATGTGTACAAGCACAGCTGCAATTGTATGCGAGTGATTCGGGGGTTGATGGGCTCCAGAAAGATAGTATTTCACAATTCTGGATTTTCAGAGACACTTTCCATTCTCCTCTTCATCTCAGACTATCTTCTTTTAGCAGTTCAGGCAAGAAGTCAATCACATTGAGTCAGTCTGAAGAAAAACATTTTATGCTGTTTTTCTCATACAAACCCCCTCCTGCCGTAATCTGCAGTAAGGCCCAGGCACAGGAAATTGACCTCACAGTAAATTCTTTACAGATTCGGTCATGTTTTTACCATCCACTTAAACTTGCGTACATAACCTGAGACTGTACCTCTGGATCAAGGAATATGACAAGCCAAAATAAAATCAAGTCAAATTAAATAGCAAGAAAAAGCTGCAAGCAAAACAAGACTGGGAAAAAAAAAAAAAAGAAAAAGATGAAAAATTGGTTGCGACTGCAAAACTGTAAGTATTAAATAAAGAAAGAAGTCAGAAGCAAATTCAGAAGCGACCGTATTCTGGTTGACAAGGGCCGGGAAATACTAATGGACTTTTTTAATGGGTGGTTTGACGGATGAGAGAAGAAATTACGTAAAAGTAAATGTAGTAGTGTACCAACATAAAGTATGGTGCAAAACAAAAAGAAAAAAAAAGAAAAAAAAAAGCATTGCAAATAAAAAAAGACATGTAAATGTGTGCCTACCATTTTCCAGATAAGAAGGGGCCGTACCTTCTGAGGGGTCAAGGCGGCGAGCCCGCCTCCCGTGTTTGGAATTGTTGTGTACAAACATGTTGTCTGAGACAGCCAGCACGTGGCCATCCACATTGACTGTTGTTGATACAACAACCTGAAACAGAAAACAAAAACCAAAATTTAAAAAATCCTGCGTATTGGCACGAACACAGATGCAGAATCAGACCTTCTTTTACCACAAAACAACGTCTCGGCCCGTTACTTTTGGCTTTAAACAAAGTGAATGGCAACTATGAATACATCTTTGTTTAGGTGGCTAACACTGGTGATTTTTAACTCACAATTGTTTCTCTTCAGAACCTGCTACACTAATTAGAGTTTAATCTCCTATTATGCTAACAAATGAATTCAATTCAGGGAAATATTCTTCTGGCCATTAGTTTCAGAAACACCCCTCTAGCCACTCATTTTAAAAGCTGCTGTTTTGATTGATCTGTTGATATATTGATTAGATAGTTTATCTAATTAAAATTTGTTCACTTGAGACTGTCTTCAAATGAAGGGTTGTGAGGATTCCAAATAAAAAAAGCTTAATAAATCAGGAACCATCGTAACTCCCTATTTTTTCTCCAGTAAATGATCTCCAGGTCAGTTTTACAATTACATTTAATGTCTGATAATGAACTTTTTTGCATCTGAAAAGACCGAGTTGAATATGAATAGTGAAAGTGTTTTCAATCCATGAAAAGTATCCCTTCTCAAGTTCATTTGGATGGTGATTGACCCTGGTATGTCAATGGAATTTCCTCCTTTATTTTTGAGTGAAAGGCTCCTATTCTTGTGTCCAGGTTCAGAGTCCGGCCATAGAAGAGATGATGGATAGGGCCTTCTTTGGCTTCCAGCTGCTTCTCAGTAGAAAATGGAAAAGGAACATATGCAAAACGCACAACCTTCCCGATAAAAACACCTACACAATGGCGTTGTGAAACTCCTTCCGGAAACGATATCGCACGAACACAAGCCAAAGAGGAAACCGCGAGATGTGCCTGTGTCTGTGTGTGACACGGCTTCATAAGTCGATCGCTATTATCCCACACAGACATTTACATCTTATTTAAATACTCCAGCACGGGCCCTGCGGTGTGGGTTCCAGCCTAATCAACCACACCGGTGACGGCAGCAACAGCTAGCACAAATTTTAGCTTCCATCTTCCGTTCATTTTACTTTTGGATATAACAAAAAATGATGGCCAGGGTTCTCACCCCAGCTCCTTTACCCGAACATATAATGAACAAGAATCGAAGGGGGAAAACTAGCCTCCTTTGGCACAGAGCTGGTCCAAGGCATCAGAAGGAAATTCTTGTCTGCCTCTATGTTTTGGATCACCTCTGATCCTGTTTCTTATTCACAACCCATAATTAGCTTTCAGCTATCACAGCACCTTCTCTGTGCATCCCGCCTCCTTTGAGACAGCCATCTGCGGTACCCTTTAGAACAGCCCGAGGGCAGTTCTCTGCTCTGCCAGGCTGCTCTGCTTCCCTACCTTTCTCCTCCCAGAAGTGGACACTTTCACTTTTGTCAACATCCACTTTGGGGAGTGCGGAGCTTGCACACTCGCCTCGGCCACAGAGCTGCTACCAGGCCACTGGGCTATCTGCTTTCGCTTTTAATGAGATTTGCAGACTTTAAGAAATATTGCAAAAGATGCAAGTGTGATTTTCAGCAAAGATTTCTGGATTTGGTTCCTAGAACACGGTATATTAAAAAGACAGAGAAAGGTGTATATAAAGATGACAACTATTTTCATTCTGTCATGTATATATAGGTCATTCACCAAGGGAAAATACTGTAGTTCAGCAAAAGAAAGTAGACATGCTATGCTTTGTTACATCGGCCTGTTCCTGCCGTGCACCTAAAGAAAGGTGCTGAGACAGTGAAACCAGTTAAAAATATTGTTCAAGATCTGACATACTGTTAAGTCCAGTTAAACCTTCTGAGAGGCAGGGAGATTAGCTAAAGAGACCCAGGAAAGCCCTTTCTAGTGCCTACTGGCTCCATTGTTGACCACAAGATCACTCATGACTGATGCTTCATTTAGTCATCGGTGAGACAAAGAGGACATTTCCACTCATTCCAGGTTTGACCTTCTGTTCTGT
The DNA here is from genome assembly GCA_013398225.1 of Steatornis caripensis. Classification (NCBI taxonomy): domain Eukaryota; kingdom Metazoa; phylum Chordata; class Aves; order Caprimulgiformes; family Steatornithidae; genus Steatornis; species Steatornis caripensis. The sequence continues at coordinate 144,969 of VZSC01017935.1, read as the reverse complement.
TCAGATGGATCAATATCACCGATGCCACGTGAAGCTGAGATGCATGAAAAATGGAAGCTTGGCTCAACTGTTTTGAAGAAATATTTTTTCCAGCTACAGATCTTTTCTGTTGGCTGGCTCAAGGGTGCTGGCTTCACCGGTTGGCTGGCTGTGCATGAAAACAGACGTCACATGTTTTGCTATCAAGTTTAACCACAAGTTAGTCTTCTCAAAAATAAGAAAGTTTCGAACATCTCAATAATAGTTTATTATTAGTCTCAAATGTGAAGAACTGTGAAATATTTTGAAATAAAAAGCGTCTATTTCCTAACAAGCGTTTCAAATGACCCCAAATACGGAGGAAATCATTTGTCCATCACGTCAGCTATCTCTCTGTAGTGTTATGATTCACCACAGGACATTTCAAAGGCTGTAAGGAGAAAGTGAAGTATTAAACATTTTCTAACACAACTGGAATAAAAATACGTGGGTTGGACTATGACTGCTGGATTTGCAAGTTGTGAATATGAAAAACTCCTGTGTGAGATCCAAACTTCTCTGGGCTCCACGGTCATGTCTGTTAGTAAGATTACGCTACTTGGTCTACAGATGTAAAACCTCTGCAGATCTGAGCACACTACAATGGTTAGTATGAAGGAAAACTGCGGAAATACTTTCTGAGGAGAGACCCACTTGCTTCAGCGTTGATCCACTACAGTCCACTGCAGAACTCAGTGAGTCCCAACAGCCACCATTTAAATTAGTGGGGGAAATGTATAATATCGACTGTTTTTTTTTAAGACGTACAGCATTGGTGCTACGCTAAGTAGAAGCACTGATACCGTTTTTGCATAAAAGAAGTTCAAGATGAAGATGTGAGTAAGCCTTTTATATATCGTTCATTCTTGAAGAGGGATCTGTACCTGGAATCTTCGCATGTCTCGCGGGTTGCCTGCATTCTTCAAACAGTTCTGATTGCACTTGAGGAAAAACTTTAGAAAGAATCTATAAAAATACAAAATTGAAATCTATTAGATTCATCAAAATGTAAATCCAATTTTAAAAAAGTTTAATAAAATTTAATCATAAATAGTTATACCCAAAAGAATACCGGTAGTGAAATATTACTTTCCTATTAGTTAATGAACTTATTTTAAAGCATAAGATCTCTGTCGTAAACAGAACGTTATTGCCAGGAAAAGGCAAATTTATATTTTTAATTTTTCAACAACTACAAATGTATTGACTCCAGGCCATATCCTTAGCTCGATGTGGGAAAGTTGATTTCAATGACTCATTGACTTCAAAGGCAATGACTTACACCAGATGAGAATTTGTCTCTATTTTTATAATATGTTTTATTTTTTCACAACTTATATTAGCAGTAATGACCTCTACGTCGAAAAATTCCAAGGTAATGAATGATCAATCTTCTGAAAAATACTTGGCTTTGCCTTCGGTTTGGAAACTCTCGCCATTCAAAGGGACTCGATCCAACTCCTGCTGACTCCAGGGAGATCCAGGCGGGATCTGCCCACCGGCAAGGCCCCAGTTCCCTCATTGTTTTTGAAAGGAAAGGAACGTGGCAAATTAGGCCCTGTCTTATGACCTCTTCAACCTTTGCCAGCCTTTAACTGTGAGGAGTCACTCTACCCAGGGATGGAAATCCAGCTGATTTTTGCTGAGCGGCAGCCAGTAATTACTTAGGACTAACCCTTATCAGCTAGGCATCTCCCCATAAACACTTTTTGTAGCTACGCTGCCTCCTGGGAGCACGGCAAGCACTTAGAGGAAGGGGAAAAGCTTGGAAAGGTGCAGGCTCCTTTACGCCACCCTCCTGTACTGGAGGAATGAGCCGATACGGGATGTCTCCACCCTTCAAGCTATGCCAGAGGGGGGGACCCTCACCATCCTGCCCTCATGCAGGAGAATATTCACAGCCTAACACCACCTCTTTTCCTTATGTAGCTATGTTTCCACATCTCATAATTTAAAAAAAATGTGCTAGGAGTCTGGGTTTTGGCTAATGACTGACAGCCAACGACAAGCAAGGCTCAAGACTTTCTCCTCATCCAGAGCTTCTCAGAAGTGCCAGCCCAGCAACTTGCACTGCCCAACTCCATACATGTTGAAGAGCGAGGTTAGGCAGAGTCTTTACATTTAGAATAGGAACAATTATTATTTATTCATGCCAATCCTTATAAGTGACTGTGACTATTCTGGCCATATACACCTCACAGAAGTTTCTGTGTGCCAACAGCATTCCTGGCAGGAGGCAAGTGAGGCACCTCTTTCCTTCTTCAGCACTCGACACGGCCCAACCTTGGCCGATAGAAAGTACGACTGCGGCTCCACCGCATCGCGCTCACTCCTGCGGAGCTTTGAGGGTCAGATGGGAACGTTGTGGGAGTATCCTCATATCACAAACCGGTGCTCTTAGTCACCAGTCTTCCTTTTCAGTTAAAACTTGAGCGGGACCCTAATACTAACGCTAATGCCAAAGGACCAATCTCTCCTCCAGAGAGGCAAGGAGGGAAACGACTAGGTTTACCGAAACTGTGCATAAATAAACTGATGCTGTCAGCTCAGCTGAATGCACGTTTCTTTAAAACTTCCTATCCCAAAATGTGTAAAGGGGTTTAGCTGTTGAGCTGAGAGAGAGCTGGATTTCCACAGTGCTTGATGTGATCTCCTAGCTCAGACACTCACTTGAACTCAGTTTTTCTGGACACCGTTGCAGCAACGCTATCAGTGACTCCACAAAACTGCATCTTTGTTAGCCGCACCCTCACCCTAATTTTGCCTGCCTTGGGTTTGAGGGGTTTTTTTAAGATATTTAACAATCTCCAGATCAGCTGAGTATAGGCTAAATGCAATGGCACTTCTGTCATACTCTATTTTCTCTTGCACACCTTCCACCGCATGGGCTGCAACAATGTGCAGCAACCAGCTCATGCCCACGTCAGTACGGGACCACCAGGCGCTGGGGAGTCAGGAGCTGGGGCAAGCCTCCAGCTTTACAGCTCCTTAGTGCCACAGCCAGGCTGAAGAGGAATATCTTATCTTTTTTTTTTTTTCTGATCTCAAATGGGTGTTGTGAGGCTTATTGAGCTAATGTTTGTAAATTGCTCTCAAATTCTCCAATGAATTGTGCACTAGGAATGCTAAGTATTGCTCCTCCTGGATTGTTTTTAACGTGAAGCATTCATGATGAATTGTTTCTATACAGAGAGCTCACATCCTGTCAAAAAAAAAAGGGCCATTAAGCACCCTTTCACTAAACATCAGCTGGAACTGCTATTTGTTCAATTATTTGGTGAAAAAGACCCGTGCTTGGTGGAATCAGACATCTTCAAGTTTCCCAGGATGAACCTGAGCATTGGGCTAAATACTGAAGCTACAAGACTGGCGCGAACACAAGCAGCACTCGTATTTCGGCTTTGCTGCATCCCCTGATAGCGAGATATTTTATTTTATTTTTTAATCTGTGTTTTCAGAGACCTCATGGAGCACACGTGGCATCAAGACAAGATTTTCAGAGGAAGACAACCCCAGATAAAAACCGTGTTCCCAGGCAGGGTGTTTCTCAAAGATTGCCAGGAGAAGACAATTGACTTGATCACTCATCTCAGCTGACCAAGAAGGACCATGGGTGCTACGAACCCATCCCTACCTCAGAGAGAATAGGGTTGGACGCTTTCCCTGCAAGCCCCGCACTCCTGAGACAAGATCGCTGAGACACAGCAAGAAGCGAGGAGCTGC
>VZSC01017935.1:106925-119425 GCA_013398225.1 Steatornis caripensis | reverse complement strand
CTAAACTGTCAAGACGCACTGTATATAGAAAAGTGCAGTGCTTTTTAAGCATATTTTCAGAAATTTAGGGGCTAGTACTCTAAGTCCTCTGCAGGGAAAAATCTCCTAAAAGCATATGTACGTATCAGGCATTAGGGCTACCGATTTAGGATCAGTTCTCTAATATTTGCGTTTAAGGAAATCGACAAGAAAAATGCTATTTAAAAAAAGACAGCCTTTCAAAAATTAAACTTGAGCTCTACCACTTCGCTCTGCTCTTTACTTCAGTCTCAGTTTTTTGTGAGTAAATGACATGTGTGGAAATAAGGCAACAAATGGAAACGAATGGATCGCCACTTCCCAATTAAGTAACCAGAAAACTAAATTTTCATACTGTTGTCTGGAAGCAACTGCACCAGCTGCAGAAGGACACAAAGAAATAAGTGTACAAAACCCTGACTGCAATTTGGGGGCAGGAGGGAAGAAGCGAGTAAAAATATGATTTAAAAATGAGTCATCGACCTCGGACAGAAGAAGAGACAGGCAGGGCCAGACTGACCAGCAACGAAATTGCTCTGCGGGAACAACCAGTACAACCAGTACAACCTCACAGGGACACCCCAGCACGGCTCTCCCAGGGGTCAGGATGCTGTGACCCCTCCATCACCCCGCGGAGGCCGGTTTGTCAAGGCATTTTGGGATCTGCTGGGAAGCGGCCCAGATGTGTGTGTGGACACGGATTCGACCGTCCAGCTCGCTGCGGCAGTAGCTCCCAGGGCCGGTGGTTGCCCACAGGGCTGGTGGTTGCCCGTGGGGCTGATGGATGAGCAAGGCTCTGACTGCAGCTTACATTCCAACCCTGCGTTTCTCCAGGCTCAGCGTAGATTGGCCAATCTCTGGGCGCTGTGCTGTGACAAGGTCTGGTCCTCCACCATTAATATCAATAGGATTTTTGTCTCTGATATCACTTATTGTGGGATCTAAACCAAACAGCCAATTATTCAAATTTTATAGAGATGTAACAAACACCTGACAACATAAATAAGAATAACTCCACCGGTATCGATGGAGTTGCGTGTGCTTTCACAAAAGGTCATTTTAGTCCTTAATATTTTATAAGTTTTTACTTCGATGTTGTAATTTTGCAGGGTTATTTAAGTATTTTATTGCAACATCTGTGAAAGATACCTCACGAAGCTTCTGTGAAAATTTATTTCCCATTCGTTTCAGTGAAAACAAAGCTCCGTTTACAGATAACCTGAAACCCGTGTTCTAATAAGAGATACATCTTTAATTATTCATTATTACACTTATTGGTGTCTTACACTGCACTTAACAGCAAGGAAGATATCTGTTCTGTGCTGGAGCCTCAGCAAGAGCCCTGCGTACAAGCGGAGTGGTGCTTGAACACCGGCAATATCTTGGTGCCGCCGGCGCATGGTTCCGCTTTGGCAGAACCACTCGGCATCATCCCGTTGCTTTGACAACTCTACCATTACCACTGAGCGTCAGTACCTTGCCTGTGTGTCCCACAGAAAAAGAAGGGCTGTTCTCAAAAGATGCAAATTTCCTCTTCGTGGTGCATATGGTGTTGTCTTGGTTTCAACAGTATGGTCTAATTTGAGGCCTGGGGGCTCGTGCCAGGGCAAATTAAAGAGCAGACGGAATGTACTCTGTAAAAGGGAGTTTTGTCAGTGTCACTTGCCCTGATAAACACTGGTTGGCTTTGTTCTGCTGTCTGGTGGTTACAGTATGGACTGAAAATTAGGGAAGCGCAAAGATCTCTCAACTGTGCACATCTTAATTCGATTTTTAATTACTATTTATCAAAACGCCTATAAAATGTCTCATGATAGCGATACACGAGGTTTGTAAGTAAGCCCTTCAAGATTGTTCTGTTCATTTGTAAAATGCACCAGGTGCTGAGCAGCCCATTTTGAGACGGTGTTTGTAGACCAGGTTGTTTCAGCAGGGGTCTACAGCCAAGAAGCACAGAATCAGGCCCCAGGAAGAAGGGCTCATAATTCACTCCATTGCAACCACCCCAGGAGTTTGCTCTCTCCCATGAAAGCCAGTCAAGGCAAATCTTAATCTGGAACCTCTTAGTCAGCATGGGGCCACACAGAGCAACAGAACAGTTGAGATACGCGGGAGCGCGGCGGCCACCGGCTTCAGGCGTCGCATTCACAGCATCCATCTTGATGCCTGGCCTGGGCTGTTCTCAGCTTGAAGCTGCTGGCTCCTGTTCAAGTAACTTCTCCAGGATGCAAGAGTGAAGGAGGTGCAACCTCACACCCGCACAGAGGAGGGTCCTCCCCACCTGTAGGATCTCCACCCCGACCCGCAGACGGAGAGGTTGCCAGTAGGCTCCTTGTGGAGAAGGCAACTGTGGGGGAAGTAGCTGAGCTTCACGTCCATGAGAAAAACGAAAGAGCTGCATACATATCTAGGGGAAACATCTGGGCTATTGCCGGCAACTTACATACATTTACTTAATTGCAATCTTGAATGAAATTGTCCGTCATAAAAGATGCCTCAAGAATTTTGATTTTGGCTGTCTATCTGCACGAGTCGCAATGTACACCCATATCATTTGTCTTAATTTTATTGTACTATCACTAACTGTAGACACTACTTCAGAAATATCTTGAATTTAGTTTTAATTGTACGGCTTTCAACTCACGCAACATTTCTCTTTGTGTTGAAAGCATCACGGTGATTTATCCTCATTATTGTGTAAATAGGTTTCGGCAGTTCTCAGTAAATAAAACAAAGAGTGACAGGAGGAGAAGGGGGAATTTGCTTTCCTACCAATTAGAGTAGCCTTAGGCAGTACTTTTAAGAGGAGATAAATCCTGCAAATCACTAAAATGATCCTGTCACATGCACCAAATATTAAAATCACACAGCGGCGCACTTCATACAGTTTGCTTTGGTTTAATGAGTTGGGGTGGGCTTCGTCATGAGGTTTGCATCTCGCAGTCGGGGACTGTTGATTGACAGTGAAGATCATGCCCAACTGCAGCTTCCTAACCAGTAGGGCCAGATGGAAAATCACAATTCATGTTTAATATGCAGTTTTTCAGCTAACGAAAATTCCCAAATTGTCTCCTCACCTCCTACCTGAAATTTTTTTCCCATAATAAATGCAAAATATGCTTCATATTAGCCAAGAGTGGGTTTTTTCCCCCCTTCCAGCGAGTTATTAAAAAAATCCTGTCTAAAATGATCCCTATTAAGTGAACAACCTGTTAACTTCTTCAATTATGTAAGTTACCAAAGATTCAAAGATAAGTTTGCCAAGCATCTGTTGTCACGCTTAGACACTTTTAAAAGTAAGCGCTGTGTCAGGGTAAAGATAGGATCACAGAAGAAGAACATCGTTGAAAAGTACTAAACAACTAAAGAAACCCTTTGCTCTACTACATTTTCTGCGCAACGCAGACTCCTGTACCATGGTGGCGAGGTTGCCGTGGCTCCTTTTGGATCTGCCGTTATGGCAGAGAACGTGACCTGGTGAGATCTGCAAGGGCGTTTTTAGCCACCGAAACAAACCATGGCGATACAGCGTAATGTATGTAGTGAAGCGATGGCTGATATCAAGGTTTTAATGATAAACAAGACATAGCGTGATGCCGTAGGAGCCCTTCTAACTCACAGCCTCACTGTTATAGCTCAGAGTGTCCTATTTTCAATTATTATCTCCCCCTACACTGTTCTCCTGCAGTCAAGTTTTACACTCTGACATTTATACTTAGTATATTGAGCAATGATTGTTACCTTGTTCCAGCATTTTTTGTGCAATGCTTTATGAGAGTGGAACTAAATGTATGACAGGAACCCCAGTAACCTGAGACCCTGGGTCAGTAATGTATTAAAACAAAACAAGACACACATGGCTTCGGCACAGCAAGAAATCATGCAGGAATGGGGACTCAGACAGGCTGAGATAAAGAAGGCCTACCTAACAGCTGCAATTATAGCCTTCGTTATATGAGTCAATCCATTACTGCATATAGGCTTGACAAATTACCATAAATGCCAAGCCAGAACAACAGCGGAGTAATTTAGCTTCATACTGGACACTTTGAAAGTTGGTACATCTAAATATTTCAGTGAGGACTAATTAATTAATCAGTCTCGTTGTTGGTATAATGATTATGATCTTTTTTTAATTTAAAAACTCCCTCCAACTAAACAACTGGCAAATTATGATTACAGTGGTTAGAGGATAAAATCATTGATTTGTAGTCTCATTCGAAATGGAATAGCACATCAATTTGTAAACGTCCCAAAATAAATACAAGTTTTTCATTACTACTTTCAATAACGTGTATCTGCAAATTAAAGAATTTACATTAAAGAAATGCTCACTGTCGACTGCTCACAAGTTAACAAATGCTTGCACAACCTTCACATAGTATTGATTTATAAGTATTAAATTACATGATTATATTTTATCACTTTCTCATATGTAGAATAGCTGCCCTACTCAGTGTACAGGATGGAGAACGATGATTAACATTACCTCACACGTTTTTTATATTCCCTGAAAAATATGTAGCACCGTGACTTCCAGAGGGCACATCTTCCTAACCTTGTAATTTATTAAGTCAATGTCTTATCAACCTCCTTCTACACTTTTTGCCCATCACATTTAAGCATTTCAAAATTAACAGCGCTGCCCTTCCAGGAGGTGAAATCACCGCTGTATCACGGGTTTTCAGTTGGGGTGAAGTACAAAGAGATCGAAACCAGCTCTGCTGGGCTGGGTGCCATTCTGACCACCCGGCTGTGATTTAACGCGGTGGAGCCAACTGACCACCACCCCGGGCATGGAGACCTCGGGGCTGGCTCTGCCTGGACCAGCACAAGCTGCAGGAGGTCTGCGCTCTGGCATCAACAGCTTGGCTTACCAGTACGCGACCTGCCTACCGCGCTCCAGCTGAATAACCCTGAAGTCTTATTTAGGTTACACTTTGTGTTTGCCAAGGTTTTGCTCTATCCCACCTCCCAGTTACCCTGCACAATCAAAAATGTTTCATAGCACAGGGCACACGCCAGGGCCTGCTGAGTGCAGACGCAGGGTGAGCACTCAGCACGCCTACAATTAAAGCTCCAAGTGGCTGTTAAAGAGAGACTAGACAGAGAAGGACACTGCAAGGCTGAAAAACTGGCCATGGCTCTTTCAAGATGACACGGAAAATATGGGACAGAAACAGGCACAGAAACCGAATTCGGGACTTAATTCATTGGGTCAGCAGCACCCAGCTGGAGGACTGATACCTTCCTTCCTCTGCCTCAGACACTGGATATTACCTAACTTCAGCAACAAATGAACGAGGAAGGTACAGACGAGTCTCTTTCACTACACAATCCCGATTCACGCCTTGATAAATATGCGTAGCGGGCACCAGTGGCAGAAAGGGTCACGAACGGCAGAAGTCATCACGCAGTTAAACACCTTATCAGAACTTGTGCTCATAAAGGGGATAAAATTCACGTTACAACAGACAACTTTAATGCCGTCAAAAATGAAAGGGTCAGTTCTTTGACTTTCCACCTCAGCGTACCTTAACGTATCCCTCTGCGTAATTTCTTACTCTTGAAGCTGGAAGATAGAAATGTCGTCACCTGGAACCTTCTCTATGAAGCATCAGAAGAAACAGAACTTCAAAAGGCCTCCACCCCAGCTGGTAAATTAACGCTATTAAGCTGTTCGCCCGCTGCTGGGCTGTGTGCTTGCCTGGGTGCTGGCTCTGAGCACGCTAACTTTGGTGCCGCCGGCCGCCCGGCTGTGGTAGCTCAGCACTTCTCACATGACAACTTAGTCTAATTGAGTGGGACAAATTATCTTACAATGGACTCTGTGCAACAGCAGCAAGACTAAATCTGTACTCCGGCTAACTCTGAACACATAATTTAGCCATAAGAGACTAGCAGCGTCAGTGGTTTCCACCACTATCTGCTGAAAGCAAAAGAAAATTAAGTCTCGAGAAATTCTGATTTCAGTTCCAGAAAGCGGCATGGTATGTCCATAATACGTGAGCTCAGAGTTCGAAAAACATCTTTCTTCTTGCGCAGCCTGCTGTATTTCTCTCTCTTATTGCCTCCGACTCCTTGCACCATGATCCCGTGCTCCACACTGCTGGTGGTGGGAAAGCAGAGGAGGAGGTATATCGCCTGGCTCTCAGCAGGAAAGCTCTGAAGAGAAGGCAGTCTCCTGCCCTCAAGCCCTAAAGCCCAGTACCTGCGAGCTAGAAACAATCGCAGGAAAAGAAAAGTCACGTTCTAGCATTTAAATTCATTATTGGCTTTTCTCCCACTATGAATTATCCAGAGTATAAAACATCTAGTTTTCTTATTTGATGCTAATCCTATCGGTAGAGCTACAGTTTCAGAGGATATTTCGCCTGATTTATTTACTCCTCTCCACCTTTGACTACCCCCATGCTTTTTAAGAAGAGAGTCTTTTTGACATTAAATAAAAAGTTGAGAAATTTAAATGAACGAATTCAAAATACAGGTGCTCACTTTGCTGACTCATAATCTTTAACCAAAGGAGGTGCAGGACGCTAATGACCAGTTGTCATTTGCCATCAGATACAGCACCTTTACCACAGTTGGGTTTGTGGGGTTTTTTAATTTCTAGACAACTGGTGGTATCTGCGGCGCTACCTTGTGAGAACTATGGAGGAGAAGCCTGCTTTCTGTGGGCGAAAGATATAAATGTTGGTCCATCCATCCGCAGGGCTACTTGGAGCTTTTTCGTATGTACAGCTCCTACAGACCACTCGCATTACAGTAGGGCAAATAATTAAAAGAGAAAATAATTACAACTATTATGGTATGCGTTGTTCACACCGTCGTTGAGAGTCGTTAAACAAAACCAGAGCGTGCCCTCTGCCTTGAAGCAGATCTCCATAGGGAGCGCAACGGGAAGTTCTACTTCAAGAGGAGTCGCTCACTATCACTCTGACACCGACACTTCATATGTATATACTGAAACGCCTCAAAAAATACATTCCTTTACACATCCAGCATTAACACAAACCTCGTCCTCTGAAGACATGGCACTGACCGCTACGCGAATTCTTTCACTGAAGTTGGCTCACCGCGGTGCTGTCCACACCAAACCATCAATCCATTCCATTTTATCCGTATTTTCAGAATCGGCTGTTCCTTGTCTTACTTCAGAATGAATGCTAACCGGTGTCACGCATCGATCTGACATCACAGAGACAGAACTATGTGTTTGTCGTGGTGATGCTTAAAAAAAGAATCCCTGACGGAGGGCTTGGGACAGCCTTTGGAAAGGGGAGACGGCAGTCCTGCTGCGCTTTATCGCGCCAGGAGACTCTACTGATTTTCCTCTATTTCTCATTGCATACCGATTTTCTTCCTGAAGAGCAGTTATATTCTAATGATGTGATTTTCTAATTACTGGCCTACTTTCTCAGGAGCGTGTGCCGGACTGCAGTTACAGGCTCCGGCCGCTTCTCTTCAGCCCTGCTTCACCCCCCAAAACCACCACCGCTGGCTTTTTGGCTGTGGCCATGTGGGAGCCTGGCTGGTTTCTGCCTTTTTAAAATTCTGCGCTTGCACACAAGGAACCCGTAGATGGTTCACCTGGTTTGAAAACGAGCTGCAATGCAAAGCAGAACCCGAACTATCCCTGCTCCTGTGCTGTGTAGTGCCGTTTCTTTATTAATTTAATACCTCTACACTCAGCTGTTGTGCAGAATTCAGGATTGATTCCTACACTGATTTCCACAATATGATTTACATAGTAGCTGAGTGTAAATTTAAAATAATTTGGACTGAATGATCCTTACTAGAATAGATGGCCTCAAGAAAAGGATGGAAAATAAAAGCAGCTTTAGTCAGAATCTAAGCAATTTGCTGCCAAATACAAGCAGCATTTCCCCAGATTATAATTTACACTGTATTAACTGTCAAGAGTACTTTTGAGAAATATAGATAACAATTCAGATGCAATCGATAGGGAGTGACAGTTGATTTTAAAGCTTAATGCAAGACAAGAAAGAAATGACTGGGGTATCAGCTCTGGAAGAATAAATTTGTTTTGTATTTGATTTTTGTGTTAAATTTATTACTGCCAAGAACAGCTCTCTTTCAATAATATTAAGAACAAGATTGTGAAATTGCAACATGTTTGTCTCCCACAGTTTTCACAGCATATCCAATATAAAATGATGCCCCTTCTCAGTACTATAAATAGATCAAATTTAACTGCTATATGTATTCTTTTCCTATCTGCACTGTTTAAGTAAAGTGCAAAAAAACTCCGCACCCTCCCTAACTTTTTATAATTACTATTTGGGTGCACAGTAATTCTTTGTGTTTATCAGAAAGTCTGGAAGCACAATCACCCTTACAGAATATTAACCGCATTTATCATCACGCCGATCTTTATTTCCGCATTATTTACACACGCGTGCGCGTACACACACACACACACACACACACTCTCTGCATCTTTTCCAGAGCGACGTCAAAGCATTACCAACAAAAAACTTCCAGCAAAAGCTTAGGCGTTTGATTGAGAAGGGTTGATATATCCTTGTCATAGTCAATAGAAGCTTTTTTCAATTCTGTCAAAACGTCCACTGTATATAATCTCAGGTTTTGATGCTGCTTCTCAGCAATAGCACAAGAAACTTCCTTGACAAATACCAGGAAAAAAAAAAATTTCCCTTCTAGCCCAACTCTATTACACTGCTTATTCCATCACTACAGCTGGGGTTGCCTCGGAGCAGCCCTGTGCACTCAAAAACCCACCAGCGTGGCCAGAAATGAAATGATGGAACTTGCCACAGTTCAAACTTATCCATACTTCTCACTTATGACATGATTGATTTTCCTTCAGAGTGCTCAAATATGGGATTGTCTTCCTCCTTTTTTTCACTGTGGTAACAGCTAATGTATACAGCCTTGCTCTGCCTGGGAACGGCAAGAAGTTGACATGTAGAAGAACAGCTGAAATGAATACGGATGAAATTTGAAAGTGCAATTTTCCATCTGTCAATCAGCTCCTCAAGGTAGACCCCAGCCACCAACCGGGGAGACGTGAGGTGAGGTCATCCTCGTCTCCAGGCTTCCGTCTGACGGGTCTCCCGGCCTCATTAATCAAGATTTTAGGGACTGATAAAAGTTCGGATCGGGTACGCTGCTGCTCGGATTGCTCGAGGAATATTTTATTGTATTTTTTCAATGTGCTATTGATAATTTATATTCTGAATTAAAATAAATAGTCTCCTTTTAAATAGAATTTGATTAGATGACTACAAAATCTATTTCTCTTGTTATGGTACATAGCAGATCATTTCCTAGAGCCTGCCTCAGAAGAAAATGTGTGGTATTTCTAGCATTAATAATGTATGGTCACCAAAACCCATTCTGGCCATAGCTTCGAGATGCTTCAAAATACAGCCAATTAAGGTTTATTTAATTATTAAGGTTGAATAAATAACAGCGAAACATGTTAAAAATCTTTCAGTTTCAGTCAATCATAATAAAAAATTAATGAGACTGGATAGAGAGCCATAAAAACTGATAGACTGCAATCGTGAATTATAAATTGGTATTGATTTTTTCCTTTGCAATAACACTCTCAGGTAATCGTATGTTGCCACATGTAAAGTGCACTTTCCTGGTTGAGACTAATATTAACTATCAAATATATATGAGATGGAGGCATTTATGACACTTCAGATTTCACAAACAAAAAGAAAAAAAATACAATTTGTGGAATAATAGCGGCGCTGAACACAGAATCCTAGGGTGTTTATGGGAGCAGAAAGGGATCCCACTGTGCCGCGAATTCATAAGACACAGTTACCTTATTCTTCTCCTGCCATTTCTTCTCTGATATGTTACCTTGTTAGTATCACTAAGAAAAGCATAAATATCTTTTATTATTTGTGAGGCTCATCCTGTCTTGCTTAATAGACAGGCCACATGGAGTTAAAGCCGTATTATATGGCCTGGTGCAGGAGCGATCATTCAAAAAACCAAAGCACATATTTTATACTGCCTGCCTTTATTAATTCTAAGCCCCCAAGAAATAGTGAGGGGATTTCCAGCCTTCTGTTTATTGAAGTAACATGGAAACAAATAAGACATTTCCCTAGGCTAGCTCAGATAAAGTGGACAATTACTATTGGCATTCCACATGTAAATATTTAACACTTCACAGCTAGTTTGCGCCTAAATGCCCATTAGATGTTGCTACAAGCCCGGACACCATCTCCCTGCAGAGCTGCCCGGCCTTCCTCCGCCGGGTTTATTGGATCAGGGCGACCACAAATCTCCTCCTAAATGGCAGCGAGCGGGGGACTGGGTTTGGGAGATGGCTGCCACCGGCGACACGAGCTGCCGCTCCCGGGGAAAATCAAACAGCGCCGGCATCGGCCGCGGAACTGCTGTTTATCAGGTAACTGATAAACCTGCGCCGTAGTTCATTAGTCACAATGATCAAATTTGCCGAGGCGGAGGAGCTGCCTCCCAGCGCGCGGCTGCTACCTGTTGGAATGTCCCCCTTCTCCATCGCTGCTCCTAGGAGCTGCGGGCCGAGGGAGGGCACGGAGCCAGCCGCTGCGGCCTCGCTCGGCTGGGGGTGGCGAGGGAAGGCCCAACCAGGCCTCTCCGGCTTCACGGCTCCGATACCTACCACCGCTCTCCGTCACCCTGTCTACGCGCTCATCGCTCCCCCATCACAGGAGACCCAGTCCTCATACCCGGGGCCAAGCTCAGGAAACGGAGGCTCTCGCAACCAGCACACAAATAACAGGACCAATATTAAAACCACTTATCAGAGCACGCAATGGTGTAACGCTGGCGGCACGGCCCTAATCATTCCTCTGGTTCCCAAACCTGCCAGCAAGGCTACCCTGTTCGCATTCCTCGTGCCAGGCATGCCCACTGAAAAAGGTAATCGTGGTCTTATCCTTTTATTTGGCACCACCGCTGGTACAAACGTAGCACGCTTTCTTACGAGCCAGGTTTAATGAGTGGCTGGCTAATCCAGTAACTTTTTTACTGTCTAAAAATAGCAGCAAAGGTCTAAACATTAGCCGCGATGCAGTAGAAAGGGAAAAGCAATAAAAATGTTTAAATACCTACGTTTAATAAAGTGAAATGAAACCACTGTTTTTTCAGCTGCCATTTACAATAGTTGCTTAGAAATAGACAACAGTAACAAAAACGCCCGCTTGCTTCTTTCTTCCCATTTTTGGTGCACGTTTTATCCAAGAAACAGTCTGTACTTTGTATTTTATCCATCTCAGGAGTGGCAGATGTGGCTCGGAAGCCGGCCATGCATTCCTGCCTGCATTGTCCCGAGCGGGCAGCGCAGCACAAGGATGCTGCAGCACAGCAAAAGGACGTTTTTCAGTCTTTTCATGCTGTGCTCCGGGGAGGAAAATTCCGGACGGACAGACAAACAGATGGACACTCAGCCCCACCACCACTGCCCTGCTGCATATCAAAACCGCAAGCGAGCTGCCACAGCAGTTCATTTCTCAAACGCAATTAGTTTGCAGCAATGCTATTGACCAACTAATGCGTGTTTGTTCAGCAGCTGGGGGTGAGTTACTGCTCCTCGACGCCACACGACGCCGAGGACAGGGAGCTCCTCCTGGCTGCTGGGCTTCCGTGCCCAGGCCCACCTCCTCCTCCGAGCGGGCGCGTGGGGCTGGCGGAGGGGGAGGCGAAGGCTTCAGGCTGCGTCAACGCACAAGGATCCTGGATCACTAACGGCCTGACTATCTCTGGCACTGCAATTCAGCCAGGCCAATGGCAACTCCGTGCGTTCGCTTTTTCTTTTCCGAAAGCTCGGTTTCTTCCCCGAGCTAACAAGCAAAAAACGCCTGTCAGAAAAGCAAGAAGGAATTCGCCCCAAATTATTCAAGGGGCTTTCTGGGCCGCTGCTTAGGAAGCAGAGAAACCCTTAGGTTGATCTGAGAGGGCCGGGAGCGGGAGCCCTTTACGGCGAGGCAGAGCAGCGGAGGCCGGAGCTACTTTTATTGCTATTGTTTGTCTACAAATCTCCCCACGCCAAACAATGATGTTGTCCAAAGCGAGCTGTTTGCTATTAATGACTCATGAGTACAATAATGCTGCCAGCCCCCTACGAGGTGTTTTGTCGATGTACTTAAATTCCTAAAGTCTCAAACTGTTGCTGTTTGTTTCCATCCATCCCCCAGCACTTTGCACAAATGTCTGTGGAGTACCCCGGCTCCAAAACCCTTCACTCTCAGCACTGACCTTTGTGCTCTGGAAACAATTACTCCTGGAAAGCCTGTCAATATCATTATTTTTACAAGAAATCAATACGCTTCACAAAGTTAATGGGGGATTCAGGCAGCAAGCGTTTACCTTCTTACTGTCAGTGGTGCAGCGGGCTGTGCTCTGGCACAGATGACAGATTCGCCTAGACACCGAGCAGACAGTAAGCAATGGGTGTAAAGGAAAAATAGGCTGCAAGCAGGCGTGGAAAA
>VZSC01017935.1:86925-101925 GCA_013398225.1 Steatornis caripensis | reverse complement strand
GAGAAATGGGTCTTTTTTCTCTCAGCCTTATGAAAGACAGTAAAACCAGTGTAAAATCAGTGTAACTTAATTGACTTTCCAATGCTAATTTATGCTAATGGAGGTTCTGGTCCATAGTTTTCACCTGGGAACTCAATAGCAATGAGTGATGGCTCCAATTAGTCATTATAATTGTGAGTTGCTAAAGCTAATATTAGTAGAACTGCATGACATTCTGGGTGTCTCCCCAAACTTTTCTGATAATAAGCACTGTTCCACGCAGCTGGATCACACTTAGCGTCAAATGTGTCCTAGCTGCTTTCCGTGTTCTTTCGGGTCATCTACAAGCATTTGCTGAGTGGTCCCCTTTATCCAAAACCACCAGCAAGCACCCACGCGTCCCAGCCCGACGGTCGATGCAACCGGACGAATATTTGGTGGTTGCTCCCCACATTAGGCAACTGTTTAATACCCAGACATATGTCAAATGGCTAGCTGGGTATTTTATCTGATGAGATCCATGCTGGATAACTAATTCAGTCTGCACTTGCAAAGAGTCAACTGTCCTTGCTCGCTGACATTTTGGGTTGGGCCCGAATCTTTGTCTATTAGGTGCAGTCAAGACCCTCAGTATTTTACAGTGGGGTCTCTGCCCCCTCCAGGGTAACGGGCCTCTGAGATTCTGTGAGGACTTCACCTATGCTAAACGAATGCAAGTACCCTTATTCAAACGAAGGAAGGTAAATAAATGATCTGTATGGTATTTTCGCCTCCTGATCAGTTTGATATGAAATTTTACACTGTCCATAAACGTTCACGTTCTGCAATGACGAGAATTTCAAATTAAAAATACTCAAATGTATTCATAAGACCCAGTTTAACAGATGAGTAAATTCAACAGATGAGTAAGTAACAGGTGGAAACGCTGGCACCTAATCTGAGGCAGGATTTCTGGGACAGATAAATGTCTCTCGATATCTATGTGACTCAGCAGTGAAGAAGCTGATAATGGTTTGATGACAGGCATGAGATGTAATTTGCAACTTTAGCTTTTCAGAGCTCTCTTTCCATCGAGATGGATGGGATAGCTGCTGCTTCTCAGCGCTCCTGATTCGGGACGGCTGCACGCTCAGGCATTGCTACGCTGCTTTCTGCACAGCTACCCTTTGGATGGTTTTTGCACACCAGACTTGAAAAGTGGTCCAAAACAATCATTCAACTATGATTTCTTTATTAATCAGAATTAAGTCTTGGCCTAATTTTAAAGGAGGCTTCTTTGGACAGGTGCTTTGTGCTGACTTGTTTACCCTTTGAAGTTCGTTCCCCGCTCTCTGCCTAGGAAAATGTGTTTTCCTGTGACATAAGCAGAAGGAAAAATGTATGAAACGTAGGCATCAACTGCACACTTTTTTAAATTTTTTCTTGCGTAGACCTCAGCATTACCACCATCCACTAACGAAAGCACGAAGCACTGTAAATGGAAGAGGGCTTTACACCACAGCGGGCAAAACAAACAGGCTGATTTCGTCCTTTATGCAAGACTGTGAAGTGAGTACATTACGCATTACAACAAACTATCACAGCTTTCAAGCCACCGTCCCTGCAGAGAGTAACAGGCTGTTGTTTTGTGAGGTGCTGCAGCGTGTGTCTCGCCTTCACGAGTGAGAACCTATCCAAGGAGCTTAATTAAAGTACAGAGAGCAAAAAAAAGAGGGAATCGACTTCAGCTCATTTGAAATAATTTGCCGACGGCCTTTTTTTAATTCGAGCTGCAGCAAGTGTAGCTTCTCTGGCGAGCACAACGACCGCTGCATGGAGCAGGGATGATGGCTCATGAGCACAGCACCCGTGCTGGGCATCCCGTCCCGTCCCGCAGCGTGCAGAAGGCAGGTCAGGCCATGTTTGCAGTGAACTCGGTCATTTGGCATCTGAGTGCTAGCAGCCAAGTGCCCAAGTGCCCAGGCTGGATGCAAGACTTCCCTCCCTGAAGTCAAACCCGTATCGCTCCACGCGCTCCTTCTCAATAGCGTTAGCCAAAGACAGCGTCTTCTGTCCTTTGCGGAGAATCACGTGCAACTTCAACAAATGCTGTAGTCTCGTCCTCTGTCCTCCACCTATAAAGGACTTCAGAACATCTCCACTTCGAAGTTACAGGGGGTTTTGTTGTTGAAATAAAAACCTAAAGCTAAAACCTAAAGACAGAGCCTAGATTTATTAATCACGCCTTTAGACATGTGGGTCAGTAACAGCTGAAGAACAGATCTTCCCAACAACCCGCTCACTTGGAAACAGAGGGCCTCGCCGGGTATCTTATGCAAAAGTTCATATCACACTGGCTACAAGAAAGAGTAGGCTATACCCTTACTTTGGTTTGAGATTATGTATTGCAACAAAGAATAAAATACTACAAAGTAAATAACAGAAATAATGATATTGATCATTTCAGTGGATCTGTTGCTTTTACAGGGCAGAAGGATGCAAACACAGAGCCTGTACTACATACGTAACTTATTTGCAGATTATTATTTAGGTGCACTTTTACAAAGCATTGACAGAGGAACTGATTTCCTTCTCAGAGAGCTGTTTTGGAAACGGTTGTGCTGTCTTTAGGAAAAAAACTTGTTGGGAGGATGCTCAGGGTTCTCCATACGAAGGGGCACTCTGAAATTACCTACGGCTTTCTCCAGGGTTGTTCCATTATGTCAGAAGTATTTATATTGCCAGAAAGCTGTAAGTCAACTGTGGAAAATGTAGCAATGAAATTCTTCGAGAAAGGACAAGAAAGAATGACAAAATAAAGAGGAACAATAGTAGGCAGCTGCCACAAACCGCTTGATTTGGAGAAGAACAAGAATGTTCCGTCTCTCAGCACGCTGTAATTGCAGAAGACTTTTAACCACTGTAAGATCTGCAGAAGAAGAGGTGCGACTAAGTGTTAAGGTTCTTCCTTTTTAGAGGGGATAATTTTACGTTGCTAGGAATAAAGATTTAATTTTTATCCGCAAGGACGTTTTCCCTGGAAAGCATTAACAATGAGAAAAGGGAAGGTTCTATTCTTAGCTTATTTTGGCAACTAATCCAATTAGCAACAGTAGTTGATTGGATAGCCAACCAACTGAAATGAATTTGCCTATAAATCTTATCTTTTAATAACTTCAGCAACTTCCTTGCATTTATTTTTTTCTCTGCCTTTTTCAGAGTTCATGGTTTCCTGGTTACCTCCTAGAATTCAAGACCATCTGTAGCTCTTTTTTGATTTTCCTATCTCTCTGCTGGCACTGTGCAACCTTGGCGTCACCTTCTATTTGGAATAAGGTACTTAGCAGAAGGGGAGAGAAGATAGCCCAGGACCAGTTTGATGGGAACCACCCCTATTCACCACTCCGTGTTCCCTGTCCATTTGTGTCTGCACGCAGTTCTTGGTCCTCTCACTCGGTATCGCTTTGCTGCCTTCCCCCTTTATTTCTTCCCAGCTCCCTTCCTTCTGCTATTTTTCGTCCATTATCCCAAGGCCAGGCTCCAATTTCCCTCTGTCTTCCTTTCCAACTTTGTGAAAACAATTATTTTCCGATGCTGCTCCTTCCTTAAAGGATGTCTACCTGTTATTTAGTCCTCCCGATCATTCCTGAATACGCAGACTGAACAACGAGGTGTCAGAGCAGATTTTCTTCGACAGGCCCTCAACTAGGGAGAAACTAATTAATCAGCTGAGAGAGTAAGAGCAGAGGAATGTGCTCCCACCGCGCTGTCCCCCTCCACACTTTGGATGGGATTCAAGGTCCCCCAGCCCTATCGCTTCTCTGCTGTGAACAAGTAAATACCTGGTACGTTTCAGGGACCGTTGTCTTTAGTGGCAGTCCACAGCTACATTTGATAAGGTGACTGCAGTGGATTTAAATGTTTCAAATCTGTGGATGCCATAAGTCGATGGGCATAGGAAAATCACACCTAGGTTTTTCTTAAGTTGCACAAAGGGGCTTATTTTACACCCTTACCATCTGCTGTTAGGTATCGTGTGATTATGGAGCTAAAACTACTTTCTTTGCAAGACCATTCCTCATACAGTTGAAATGAATGAATTATTAAAGATTTTTTTTAATCAACCCCCTCATACCTTACTGATGATGTTGAAAATTGGGAAAAGGATAAGGCAGGAGCTTGAAAGAAAGATGGCTACAGTAATTAGCTGCCCTCTGTGTGACCCTTTAACCCTCCCTCTGCTGATAATCCTAGCCAGGTCTACTGACACCAAAATTTGTATAGGTGATGATTAATTCTGCATGACTCATGTTTTGGTGCCTGGCTTGCAACCCCAGACTACGATTTGTACATATCGCTACGACCGAAGTCAACGACAGCTGTGCTTTGGACACAGAAAATGCACATTTGTGTACATACATAAAGGTACGTAACGTATGTACATTGTACATAATGCATGTTCATATGTACATAAACGTACATACACGCTACACAGGCTATGAGAAATCAGGTCCTGGGCATCCCCAGGATCTTACAGATGCACTTAGCTACGTAATTCCTGATTTCTCTGTGCTTCAATTTCCCGTTTTGGAAGCAGGGATACTTCATGCGACGAGGACGTTGTAGAAGTGAATTCCTGTTGCAGACCTGCACAATGGTGACGAGCTACATGAGATGGCTCAGGGAGATATTTTGGTGGGGGTTTTCTGAGGCGAGGCTTGAATAGCATTGAATAACTAAGGCATAAGAGGACCACACACCGAACAATGAAGGAAAAAAATACTGAATAGTACTGAAGGAGGTAGGGATGGGGAGGGGGGTGGAAATCCTGTTTCTGATTATGGAACTAAACCAAAGATCCTAACGCACATGCAGAGGGAGCCCAACCAAAGCTTGCCCGGGTTACCTTTCTTACAGTATTTTTGTTTGTTTCACTTTTGAGTGCTTGCCTTTGCACCCTTAAGAGCGTTCTTTTAATGTAATTGTTCATATGCTAAAAAGAAAAAAGACAAGAGACGAACTAGGCCCATTAGCAAATGAGAAAAAGAATAAGATTAATGACAATTCAGAAATAACTAGAACTGATTCTACACTGGGGATCTGCCCCAGTTACAGCCTGAAGTGGCCAGTCACCAGCACGCCACCAGCAGCACAAATCCATAAAGCAAATAAGGAACTCTACTGCAACTGTAGAGTGTGGTGCATCAGGCAATTTATTTTCTAATTTCTATTCCAGTTTTGCCTGCCAAAACTTGTATTTTGGGTGGGAGGTAGGCTGTGTTGGTGCTCATTAATGCCTGAAATTCTCATAGAGAAGGTCAAACATACCCTTAGAACTGAGTAAGTTGTACTTTTTGCAGGAGAAAAATCGTACAGATAGCAAAAAAGATATGTATAAGCAGCTATTAAAAGGTAATGTATACAGAGCGGCTAGCATGGATATGCATGCCGTATGCATTATTTAGTAAACTGGGTGTGCAGACAATAGCTGTTTTGGAATTGGGGAAGAAGTGTGGCAATGGTAGGAAAATTAGCGAAAAGCGAAAATGTTGATTCTTTATGACGGATTAAATTAGCTAAACAGGTGTTTACTTGGCTCAGTGGCAAACAAGAAGGTGTCAGTAATAAATATGTAAAAGCAGATGAAGAAGCAGTGGCTACATGGAGCGGTAAGTAGGTATTATAACAGAAGGATGAACGGAGAAAAGAAGAAAGGACAAAAGCAGAGAAAGGCACAGGAAGGTACTTTGACAGTGAGCTGCCCGGGCTGCGAAGCAGTGGCAGAGGGGAGATGCGCTGCTTAGGGCACCTAAAGTTGGGCGGCACAAAACTGTACAAGCAGGAGCTGCTCGGAAGGGACCCCGTGGCGAGGCCAGCGGGTGCCAGCGCCCGTCCGGTCTCACCGGAGCAGCTGCCGGCTCTTCCGCCTCCCTCTTCCACACAAGACCGCATTTCCACGCTGCCCGACTGCGGCCATGGGGCTGCAGCTGAGCGAGGGGGCAGGGGGCTGGTGTGTACCAGAGGTGACAGTGGAAGACAGAAAAGGGCTGAGGTTCACTTCAGATGCTGGGGTCCATTTGCAAGACTACGGGATACCACCTGTGTTCATCAATGGTGAGGTATTTATGGTAAAACCAGAAGGCTCAGTAAAGATAAACATTTCACAGCGTGAGTTCTAAAAAAAAAACCTCCCAATGAAGACAGACCCTGACATAAAATGTCCAAAAATATAGCTAAGACGGAGGGTCAATGAGCAACACAAACAGTTCGTGGAGGTGGAAGAGGAGAAGGAGCAGGACAGCCACGAGGGAGCAAGCAGAGCTCCAGTTCTTCCCCTACATCTCAGACGCAGCTCTGCAAGACCTCCCCTTCCTGTGGGTCCAGGCAGCAATGCTCCTCCCATTTCCTAATTTTCCAGATGCCAGAGACAGCAACACGTGCTCTAGAATGTGCACCCACAACCACCGCTTCCAGATCAAATTATTCTTCTGCACAGCATAGGAGTAATGAGGAAGCCAGTATTCTTTCTTGGCTATTCTCCTTTCGGCATTGATCTGCACCTTGCTATAAACATAGTGATGTGAACAAAGAGAGACAACGGAAAGAGAACACTTTAATGTTTTTAGAGCTTACATCCGGGACAAAGGATTTTCGTATCTTGTACATGAGGAAGAATTCAGGAGTCTGCCCTTACAACGTACACCAGCTGATGACGACCGCTGGCATTGCTGGTACAGCTGATGTGCCAGAGAAAAAGGTAAGAAGGCAAACGTTTTGTAATACGAAATATGGTGAGTAAATTGTGAAGGCCACGAATGCAAGGCAAGCCATTTAGATTTAATGCGAGGGGTAAGGCAGAGCCTGTGACGGCTCGTCAGTGAGAACAAGAGGGGAGTGAAGGTTCCCGCTACCTTTTGAGGTAGAAGAGATCGGCGAGAAGGATAGAGAAGGAAGGCTCTGGAAAGCCTGTGTCCTGGGATAAGAATTCTTCCCTTTAATGAAAGAAAAAATATATAGAAGTGGTATTATGGGAAAAGAATTTGTCTGTGGCTTGAAACCGATGTATTCAAAGACAGCTCCACCACTGTGACACAACTGACACAGACCAGTGATGGTGTCAGCAACATCAGCCAAAACTTTTGAAGTTTGCGTTAGCTTTTGCTCACATTGACTTCAAGTTCAGTGCTCGCCTTCCGAAAGAAACATTCAAAAGAGAGAATGAGGTATAGGCCTGGAGAGAAAAAAACAAAGTCAGGAGCTGCGTGACAGACCTGTAAATTACCGCACAAGCTGGTAGTTGCAGCTCTTTGAGTGAAGGAGACCACATACAAAAAGGAAAAACCGGACCAAACCCAAGCAAAGCTTTATGAACAGGAAGGAAGACAAAGGAGAAGAGTCAGCACAGCACGGAAGGCGGAATGACAAACACTAAGGTAGGAAAAGATGTGAAAAAGAAGCGTGCGACTGACCTGGGCAGAACTGAAAAGAAGTCAGATGACCGTGGTGGTACAACGTCGAAAAACTGCTAAAATGTGAAGAGTGGAACAAAGATAACAAAATCAAGAGTGAAGGAGGAGAACGGGTGGCAAAATACTGAAGCACAGGTATGCTGGGCAGAAGAAGAAATGGAGCATGAGGAAACGTGGTCGAAGACAAAGTCAGCCAGGGCCACACGTGGAGCTGGCAGGCTCTTCTCAACAGCTTTTCTCACGGAGTATTAAAAATTTTAAGAAAGGGAGTACAGTTGAACACAACGAGTGGAACAAACGCTAAGAAGCACGAGAAAAGAAATGTAAGGAATAAATGGAGATAACCCTTGGCTGCAGGACTGAGAGGAAGAGGCCTGGGTACATGTTAATATGATCACTTTTTTCCCCCTTCAGCGCTGCCGCAGTTATGGTACTATTAGCAACGTAATATCTTATGATACAGGTAACTATGTTATGTAGCAAAATATGATTTGAGGACTGGGTTGAATATTGAGATTTCTAATTGCAGTACACATAGGCTTAGAAAAATAGTGATCTGAATATTCCCACGCTTCCATCGCTTCCTTCAGAAAACACTACGCAGGAGTTTCGCAGCCCTTTTTTTGACTTCCACTCTGTTGTCTTTGCTACTGAAAGCCCTCAGGGTCACCTCCTGCTCATCCTGCCGGGAAGGGGGACACGGAAAGATGCACTGTCGCAGAAGCTGCTGCAGATCTGACAGTGCCACTTAAGGACTGGTTGGTCTAACTCTTTTTAAAAATCAAAAGGGCCCGCAAGACACTCATTCGTCACGTTCAGCGTTTATTTCCTTAGCATTAAAGATCTGAAATTTCCTACAACACGTGGTAACAAGATCACCGTAAATAAAAATACGAACTTATATAAAAATAAATAACTGTGCCTCCCTCAGCAAAAACAGCTGTCCAAATCACGGTTTATGAATGTTGTATTGTTCCCATGCTTAATTTTGTTGTTGTTGTCACAAAACTTAGATAAAGAAAATCCCTCCTTCCAGGAAGGCTGCCCTACATTGCCCTAATTTCCATGCATGCCACCCTGGTGACTTCACTCCCTCCCTCCAATTGAGATTCAATAGGTGTAACTAAAAGCAGAACTGACCCACCGTATAACTTCCAAAGCCGTGAGGCAGGCACCGCCCGCGGTCCCCGCTCCGCGTTAGCCACGTACAACGAACAACCCTTTGAGTTTGGGGTTTCAATTAAAAAGAGCTCGCACATTCCAGCCCTCACCTACAACCCAGGCAACACCCCAACACACTTAGCCCAGTCCTTTTTTTTTTTCAATTTCAGTATGTTCAGTGTACCAATAATGCTCTGATGCATTTCACTCTTGACTGGATACAGTGAGATTGCTAATCAGGATTACTTGATTCAGTCAACACTGATTTCAATAAAAAGACAAAAAAAATTATCATAAATATAGAGAAAGTGCTGGCGGCAGTGACAGGTGATTAAAATCTCATTCACTTGGAATCAGCCTGATTCATGGTAGTCGAATAGAGGAAGTCTTCATATCAGCAGCAGATGATTATTATCTCACTCACTCCAAGTCACTTCTGATTGCACATGCACACACAAATTGGCACAAAGTAGATTCATGAACAACAAATCATCATGCAGGGGTCTGACCTCCTTAAAATGAGGCTTTGTATAATAATTCTTCAGAAACAAGCAGATATAGGGGTGGGTAATGCTAATCTACGGAGTAGACGTAAGCAAGCACGCTTGCATTAAACGTTCAGTATGGAGAGGAAGTAAGCAGATGACGATAAATTCTCAGCATTAAGATGAAGTACTTTAGATTAATTGATTTGAAGCGCTATTTTTGTCTGTTTGAAAACAGTTGCAATCATCAAAATGAAGGAAGTTTTCAAAGTACTGCTTCAAAGGAACAGTAAAAGATTCAAACGCCGGGATTTCCCTATGTTGTAATTAAAAAAGTAAAACTTCTCTGAAACAGGAGTTTTCAGTTGTGAGCATCTATCTGGTCATACTTCGAATGCGCTTCAAGACGAGGACAGGTAAATTCAGTGCATTGGTGCATTTTTACCTCTTGATTCCTGAATTCAAACTCTAACGGCGCTGACTAAAGAACAAAATGCTGGCCGTCTGATTTTAACCCTTAACATGTCGCCACACAAAGGCTGGCACAACCGCATGAGACTTCCAGTTTCTTCCCGTGAGAGGTCTGAAACAAAAGGAAGATGGGAACCCCGCGTCCCACTCGTCGTTGGCTGTACAGCACTGCTGCTCGCTAGCACCGTTTTCTTACAGGGGTAGTAATCTTTCAAAGCAATAAATCCCAAAGACGTACGCTGCCTGCCCACAGAAACCGGTGTAGTGCGGGCACTGCAAAGGTACCCTTCCTTCAGCTTTCCCAGAGGGGTGGCATCAAGGTGCCAGTGAGTGGCAATGTCTGTGGGCATGGGGACACCTAATGCTAGCAGGTACCCTGGGACCGCCAACTCTTCCCACATGGCTTGAACTACTTCTCCAGGAGCAATGCTGACCCACAATACCACTGCGTCCTACGAACGATAACGTATTGAGCAGAAACCAGGCACGCCAACGTTAGAGCTCTTACAGAGACAAGAACAGAGAACGCTCCCACACTTTACCAAAGAACCATAACAAAGTCATGCAGCCATGCAGTAGGGAGCAAATGACCATCTCAAAAAGACATCCAACTTTGGGTACAACAATATAGTGTCCTGCCACCACTAATCGAGAATACTTGTAGCTAGGTATATCTTACCCGCCACTGCTAAACACCCGTAAAATACTCAAAACCAGTGAATTAATAGTGTGAACAATGAGTTAGCACACCCTCCCCTGCGTCTCTATAAGGTATAGTACCCTCTCACAGCTATGCAAAGACAGCAAGCGTTGGACAGAAAGGCTTATGCAGAATGAAGTCAAATTACGTGTTTTACTGCTAGTTTGAAAGATTTTTTTAGATTGACAGTGCAATCAAACACAGTAGCAGTGCCAATGTCAAAGTGCAAGTCAATATCTTAGATGTTGTCTAATAGAAATGAGTAACAGCAGTTGAAGGCGAGGGAAGACTCACTTGAATCCAAAGATCTGGCTTGTGTTCCAAGCAATTAAAGACTGTTGAATCAATGGGGGAGAAAGCAAGGCGAGATGTTATTTAGTACGGCCATGCCTCATAAAATCAACCTGTTGAAGGATGGAGAAAGGGAGAACTTTGGGGTGGCAACCAGTAAAAGCCCGTTTCAGTCATCTGGCTTCTGTCAGGCTGACAGAGCAGGAGGTGGGGAGTTAAGGAAGTGACCCAGTAGTCCCAACACTAAGGAGAGATAATGCTCAATTCCCTGCAGTGTCTGCATCTGATAACCCAATTATCCCCAGTCTATTTTTTCAAAGTCTCTTTGAACCTGTGACCCGCCACAAACAAAATGTATTTGTGTTGTTCTTAACTGCTAAACTCTGAAACAACAAAGGACTTGGGGAATAGTTGCCAACTTGTGTAGTTCTTTAAGGTCTACAACAATTATAATTAAATCAGTCCAGTGTATTATTTTTCAATGGGTATTTTTTTAATCTGAAAGAAGTTGAATGGTGAAATTAATTAAAATACACCGTTTAGGATTAAAACCCTTCTTACTCAGCCACTAGAAATACACGAAGCCAGGAAAAACTCTGCTAGAGTATTTAACATAAGTTAAAAGTGACCCTGCTTGCTGTTATGCAGCAAATGTCAGTCCAGCTGCTCTTTTTATTTATTAATTAGCACTTTTATTTTGGACAAACACATCTACTTTGCTAACTACTTCCTGGCAGAATTTATTCCAGCAATATATATTTATTTTAAAAAAACATTCTGTGCTGGAAGTGGTAGTTTTTGCCAGCAAAAAAAGTTTCAGCCCCTTGCTGAAGAGCAGTCTTTCTCCAAGGCTGCTATTACTGCAGCAGTTAACAGACACCATGACGTGCCGTTACATTTATTCATCTATTTTTGCATCGCCTACTTAGTCTTTCTTAAATACGAACTGCGTTGTCTACATTTTTGTGCACATGTGTACATCATGCTGTCATCTAGAGGAATACGCTGGTACACACAGAATTTATACCTGCGGTTAATTAATGCTGTGATTATTTGGGAGCTCAAATGATGTCATGCCAAAACAGAAGGATCTATCCACAATCAGAACCCAGGAGAGTCGAGTAATCTGAAAATTATACTGCAGGAATCATAGGTAATCAGTAGGCTTGTTTATCACAACAGGGCAAATTAGGGTAGAGTCATTTTTGCTGTCTAGAAGCTCTCCTGAAATCACAGAAAAACGCAATGAAAAATGCAAGGTTGAGCCAATGGTGCATCATGGCTCAACGTGCAAAGAGCTGTGGCAGAAAGACAAGGAGAGCGCAATCACCGTTTCCCATTTCATACGTCGAAATTATTCTGAAGTTTAAATGATACTTAAAGGGGGGTATTTTAATGCTAGCTGGGCATAGATACTACTCAGTGCAAATTATATTAAAAAAAAAAACCAAATGACTGCACTTCATTTCAATAAACACACAAACATTGAATGACCCACATAGACATGCTAGCACACAAAATAAAATTTTATATTACCTTCAGAAGCTGGATCAATTGTTAATTCTACCATATGTTCAAGCATATTCTGTTACATTACTGTCTTTAGAAAAGCTCGCGGAATAGGAGGGAATGTGTGAAAACATGCATGCTGTGCCAGTAAGTAGTTATTTTATGTTTGTAATTTTAGTTTTACTGACTTTGGGCCTAATCCAGTACGGGGAGCCACAGCAACGCTAGACTCGCACTCCTTCATTAGACCCACTGCGAAGCACTTCGGGGTTACGCACGCTGTTCGGCGTGGAGGAAATCCAACATTTGCCGCCGGGACGTGCGTCTCCCGGGGGGCCGACGGGCGACCGGCAGCTCGGCGGCACAGAAGGGCGAGGGGAGGGCTGGTGGGACACGCAGCTCTCCTGGCGTCTGTTGGTGGTCTCCCCATGCCTTCCTAAACGCACAGCTCCTCTCAGAGCACACGTTCGGCCACGGCCCAAGCTAACTTTCTTTTATGGTTGGACTCGATGATCTTGAGGGTCTTTTCCAACCTAAATGATTCTATGATTCTAGCTTGTCCAACAATTTCAGCAACCACCACCAGGGAAGACACTAAGCGATGCCTCCAAGGGTTATGTTAATGTAAAATAAAATTGCATAATTGCTCGGCTAGTGGTCCATTTGTGGAGGTGCACGTGATAACCAAATGCAGGACTGATTGTACACGCACGCGTGCAGGATCCCACACCGTGGATGTCCGTAAGCCCCTCTTCCTCATCGGTTGGGGACAGTCAACCTGGCCAGCTTGCGAGGGCAGACCACCCAGCACTGCCCACCGCCCTGCCCAGAGCTACACACAGCCCTGTGCCCCCAGCAGAGTCTCCTCCCGCACCCACGGCACAGGCACAGCTCCCTTCTCCCAGGAAACACTCCACGTCCCATCGGGCTGAAGACATGCCTGTACCCCCAGCCATGTCTGATGAGCCCGGCACACGGTACGGGAAAGGTGAGCTGGCCACTACAGTGACCAAAATCCTCTCTCCCTCTCCGGGAAAGCCAGTTCTGGGCACTTCAACTCAGTGAAGTTGAGGACTTTATAGGGCCTGTAGCCATAGGACAAAGGGTGATGGTTTTAAATTAAAAGGAGAGATTCAGGCTAGATATAAGGAAGAAATTTTTTACGCTGGGGCTGGTGAAACACTGGCACAGGTTGCCCAGAGAGGTGGCAGATGCCCCATCCCTGGAAACATTCAAGGTCAGGTTGGAGGGGGCTCTGAGCAACCCGATCTGGCTGAAGATGTCCCAGCTCATTGCAGGGGGGTTGGACTGGGTGGCCTTTAAAGGTCCCTCCTAACCCAAACCGTTCTATGATTGCATAATGAATAGTTAGAAGTGATTAAGGAGAACATGAAACTTCACAGCAACGCAGGAGCAGTGGGTTGTCCCTAGATCGTGTAAGGCATCATGTTTGAAAATCTACAAGAGGCTCTCTAATAGTTTGAAGACGGTACATGAGGTAATTAGTTTTACTTTCCAGCCTGGTTTGGTGTGCCAGGGAGCTGATCTGTACAGGAAGGACAGCAGGGAAACCCGCACGAGCACGGCTGTGTGAAGCATCCTATGGACCCCCACAGGCAGGAACGGTAGAAGTCATGCTTAGATCACTTCCCGGACAGCAGAAAACTTGCATACGCAAAAGCGAAATAGAAGGTAATGAGACAGAAGGATGATTAAATGTGTGACGTCTCCAATACCTTAACTCCGTCTGGGGTCTGGTCGAGTACAGTTGTTTACATGGCCATGTTTCTGTATCCTCGGCTTTAAAAAATTAATAAGAGCAGTAGAAAGACTACTGTCTTCACAGTTGCATTTATTTTTCTGTCTGTCATAGAAATCTGGTCTTGTAAGCTGGATTTCCATAAGCAAATATGACTCTTATGCATAAAGAATGACATCACGCGCATTTCAGATTGTCAGTTACTGTCACGTAAACCACCTCGGAGCTGCTGCTCCAAGACACGTTCACACCCAAGCAGCCAAAGCACAGCAAACCGAAATCTCCACGGAGCTCCGCTGCTTCTACCGTAGTTACTGCAGCAACGGCAATTTCATTGAAGAAGTCTTCATGACGTGCTCGAACACATTAACGTCTGCACTTCTATCCTGTCATGTGTTCTTATTTTATTTTTCAGCTGGTTTGAAAGTCCTGCCTCTAATTCGGGGAACCGGAGGGGCCAACCGCTCCATTTTCCATGAAGATTGCATTACGCTCACCATAGTAGTCGCGGGGATTTGTCAGTGTTTGCTTATGAAATTTTCTTAGGCTTACTTCTCGCGTTGGAGTAGTCTCTGGGCTTTCAAAGGAGGTTCAATTCTGCCTTATTTAAAGTCATATTTAATTAATAGCTATTTCTTGCATTTTCCGCCTGTATACTGAAACGCACCCTGGGTAAACAAGACAGGTTTCTACATCCTTGCCTTAAATCGCGCTGCCTGAATCGCGAGCAGTGATTTGGAAGACTCAGCTTGCTGCTAAAAAAGCAAACTATTTCTTCAACACAAACAAGCCCAGTCAGAGGAACCGAACGTTGCCAGACTGCTCTTCATTATGGCCACGTCTGACCCAGCACTCCCAGTTGGAGGGGATTCCAGCAGCTTTCCACAGACAAATAAACAGCAAATACTTATGGGGGACAGCCTTGTAGAACTGATTCCTTAATCAACAGTTAAAGAAGCAAATTGGATTTGCCCTATCACAAAAAAATTAATTCCAGATTGCAGCTATTGTCTTAAGTACAAGAGAGTTGTCTTGTAGGTTTGGCTGGATAATTTCATTTTGAAAGTATCTCTAAAATTTGCCATCCCACGGGGTTTGTGGTTTTCTCCATCATTATATAACTGTAAACTTCTGGATGTTAAAGATTGGATAATTTCTTTCAGATGGCCTGGCCTCCACAATACTTGGATGCTATGG
>VZSC01017935.1:76925-81925 GCA_013398225.1 Steatornis caripensis | reverse complement strand
AATTAACTTCTTCTAGTGCACGTGTCGCGGTAAAACGAATTTATCCCAGAAGCGAGACTGGGCCCTTGCGTTTAAATAACTCCTTCAGCTTTCGGGTTAATTTTCGTTCCGACATTCTTTAATTATTTTTTTTTTTTAGAAACTTTTACAAAGTGCAGCGGGAGCTTTACACGGGAGTCCTTGTTTGTATTCCTACTTTCTAAAAGCCTCCTTAAACACTGCTGGAGGATTAGGCCAGGTTTCTTTATTTCCTTTCCTACTCTTTCTTTATCATTAAGGCCAAGGAGTTTTTAGTGAGCAGAATCCCGCTAATCGCTTGCCCCAGCCCCCATGGCTTTGTTTCTGTCAAAATAGCTCCTTTCAGCGGCAGCGCGGAGCGAGCTGTCTGGGCAAATGAACTGCTCTTTCTCACCAGATGTGTAACCGTGTTTCGTCTTTCACGAGAGACAAGCTGGAGCCGACTCCTTCCGCTAGCTGGGCCTATGCTACATGTCTTACAACAACACAAATGTAAGCCCCTTCCTTTCCACACATGTTAAACTCATTTCCTAGTGAATTATTGGGAAAACACAACGCTATCCTTACCGCTGCGTTCGGATGCTGCAGTTTACTCTCTGTGCTCCTGGCACCGCTGCCATGCGATGATGGGCTCTGTATAATTTTCTGGCTGTGAAACTTTTGCTGAAAGTATCTCAGATTTTTTTTTCTTTTTTTTTTCTTTTTTTTTCTTTTTTTTTTTTTTTGCCATTTGCCTCCACGCTCGACATACCAGAATCTCCAGACCCTGCGGAACGAATACCTTCCCTTGCTACCTAACAAATGCTATTTACGCTCTGGATTTTTTCAGTCTTCGAGAAATAAGAAGAGTTTGTTCAATAACAAAATAAAACCTAGAGCTGAGCCAGCCGTATTCCGCTTCAGCTGAGCCGATACGCCAAGGAACTAGCGAGTTTTCTTCGGCTCAAAATGTTAACGAACCAAAACAGTTAACAGAAAAGTCAGATCACTGGATCTTGTAAAATCCGGAGTAGCCCTCAGCCTGTAAAATACCCCCAGCTTCAGAGTTTTTTCGAAGGCGCAGCTACATCTTTATTTTAACGGGGTACTAATAATGCCAGCATAACGTCGTATTATACACAGTTTTGACCACAAACATTTTTGCGAGATTTGCTGTTAAGATAAACAAACAAGAGGAGCTTGTCCGCTGGCAGCTTGACCCGAGTGAATGGGTTTCATTTTCCCGGAGCGCGAGCTGCGGCGGGGCTGCCAAGCGCAGGTTGAGCTCCCGCGTCCCCTTCCCCTCGCCCCGCGTGTCAATCACCCCCTGGCATCCCCGGTGACAATTTCCATCCTCCCAGCCTGGAATTTCCACCTCCTCCCGGCCGGCAAAGCACTGCCCCCCCCGGCCCTACGAGTAACCCAACACTGCTGCGCCAGGGCTGCTCCTGCCCCCCCCGGCCCCCCGAAATATCTGCGTGTTAGAAAAGGAGCCTTATTAAACCCATTTCTACCACTTTGCGTTTCACGGGTTGTTTTTTTTAATTATCTGCTGCCTGAGAGTAATTATTTACTTCCTGGAAGCTCGCGTACCAGAACTCTGAGTTTGAAAGATTTTTCCATAACCTAATCCAATTCATCAAAGGCATCCTAACAAAATTACAGGCTCTGGCAGTATCTTTGCTTTTCACCTGATAAGGCTGCAACAGAAGCCCGGGATGGTTTCTATCAGGGTACCTCCCGTAGTATAGTTTTTGACAGCCTTGCTTAAATCCCTTCCCCCTCTTTTCCTTTCTCACAAAAGCACGCGATTTTATTATTCCCTCCTACTACAGCCGCGCAACGCTTTGGGCTTCAGACAAATAATTAAGTATTGTACAGGGAAAGAAGTGGTGCGGGAGTCTCATCTAGCACATTTGGGATTTGCTCGAGAACAATGGTCTTGACGCCGTACGCGAGCGCGTTCCTCCGCTAGCAACCCAGGTACTGCCACAGCCAGCTGCGGGCTGCGCGCCGATGCAGAGTAGGGATTAAGAGGGAACGGCGTAAACGCTGGGACTTGGATGACCCGGGGAAAAGAAAGAAAAAGAGCGAAGGCAGCACGTACGAAGTCCTGTCTCTGGGGNCCTCCGCTAGCAACCCAGGTACTGCCACAGCCAGCTGCGGGCTGCGCGCCGATGCAGAGTAGGGATTAAGAGGGAACGGCGTAAACGCTGGGACTTGGATGACCCGGGGAAAAGAAAGAAAAAGAGCGAAGGCAGCACGTACGGAGTCCTGTCTCTGGGGCGCCGGTGATCTCGGCGTTGCCAAATTACGGGGGTCGCTTTGGTTTGCCGTTCTCTTTCCCGCGCGTACGTACGCTTGAAAACACAACGCGCGCTCGGCGCTGCATCCTCTCCTTCCCCGGCACTGGCCGTTGGCTTTTTCGTAGGAGAGAGGCGCTCACACCTGTGCACTTCGAACGCCAGCCTGATGCCCCCGCCTGCAAATGCGTCCCTTGCAGCTACAGCCATTAATCTACAACGCACCGCGTTCTTAAGGCGGGGAGGGGGGGGAAGAAAAATCAATGTCGGGTTTCCGATAGAAATCTTTCGAAGAACCGGTCGCCCAGGAAAGTTGTAATTTTCGAATACACTCTGGACTTGGTAGCACCAGTACGACAGCAAAAGCAGAAGAGCCGCCGAGCTACTTTAAGGTCTATTCTTCCAGCGGTTGGGTGCACATCTCAAAGAAAAAGGCGGCTTTTTAAAAATGACCCCGAACTGGTCTGTTTTCATTGCGTTATGCGGATGAAATGACGAGTTGTCATTTAAGAAGTTAATAAACAGTCACCATTTTGCAGGTTATCCAAATGCTACTGAATAGAAAACCTTGGATCCCTAAATGATGTGTAATTAAAATTATTTAAAAAATCCTCCTTGACAGGCCAGGGCTTAGCCAAAATGTAAATGACATTAAAGAAGACAATGAATTTAATTTTATTTAATGTCCCTTTTTGCAGATCCTCATTTACATAGCATTTTTAACAAAAGCGTTGACCTTATAAATGCTGGCATTTGTACAGCTTCTGCAGAGTTGGATTTAATCATGCTTTCGCAAAGCCATAAGGGAAAAAGCTTTAAGTTCTCTGGTTGGATATGGAGTAGGAATAAAAACATTGGGACTGGTCAAATGTTTATCCTCCTTGCTTCTGAAAACAACCTGACAAGAAGATGTAAAGGTCTAGGGAATAACCCATTGCTGTTTGTAAGGCTTGGTAATAATCATACATAATCGTTTGGAAATATAGCTAATAAAAAATATAATGAGTGTTCAGCAAAATCGGCATTAGGCCCAAATTACATGATATTAATACTTGAACAGGTGCAGAAAGGCGCTTTAAATGAGGTAAATGAATAAAATGTCCCAGAGCACAACTGTGTGCACTGACAAAAAGTCAATCACATGAATAATTCAGCGGCCGGGACTGCCAGCAAAGGTCAGCGGCTCTCACCTTTGTGACGGGAAGTGAAAGGAAACGCTGCTGACGAAAAAAACCCCCATCGCCCTCCAGCCGCCGCGCGCCCGCAGCCCCGCCGAAGGTGTAAACTCGGAGTAGGAAGGAATTAAAGCGCTGCACCGGCGAGCCGGCGCGAGAAGAAGAAGAGGGGGGAGGAAAAAAAAAGAGAAAAACCCCCGAGTGAACAGCCAGCTCGTTTAGGGAAAATAATCTGAAATTGCAGCCAGGGAAAGGTTAAGGGGGGTGGCTACCAGCAACGTCAATTATCTACAAAATCTGAGGTCAGTCGAAAAGTATTTTAAGAGCCTGCGGGACTGAAATTTTGTAACAGCTGTTAAATATGACAAAACTTTTTATTCCCCCAAACTAAAGCTATTCCAAACTCCGTATGAAAGAAATGGGATAAACAGATGTCTGGCTTCCGTACAGGAAAGTAGGACACACTTGGAATGATAAGTCTCCTAAACTCTATAGAATAATGCCAGATTTATTGGGGGGGGGGTATTTACTACCCGCGGAGATGCCAACGAGCAGTAGGACTGTGATGGTACCATCTGGAAACGCGCTGCGGAGCGCGCGAGCGGTGATGCACTGCGAGCGCATCCAGACCCGCCACGGCTCCGCGAGCGAGCTGCCGCTCCGCGTTCGCGCAGGGACGTAATCCCGCCGCCCCGGCTGCCCCGCGAGCCCTCCTCACCGTTCTCAACAGTTGGGACGCCCAGCCGCCGGGCACGCTCGAGCCCGGCAAGGGGAGGAAAAGTCGAGAGGCTGGATCTTAGCGGGGACCTCCATACCTTCTAATGAGATATATGACGGTGGCACCGAGGAATTATTTCAGCACAGAGTGTGGTTTTGGTTTAGCAGTTACAGCGGCATCCTGTAATCATTTACAGCCCTTGGAATGTACGGGTGAAATAGGAGAGATTTATCTGTTCATAGTTGTGATATGTAGACAATGGGTGTTCCTAATGAGGAACATCTGCTTTTGTGTTTTCCCAGAAAACATTATTCCACTATGAAAATGATACTCCCATCCTTTTCAGCAACACCGCAAAGAAAATATGGGCCTTTTCCTTTCTTTTATTCGCTTTTCTTTGGGTCAATCTAATTTCCCAGGGACACTTTTCCTGTGGCATCTTTTTACTGGCTGCGCTGCAATTTATGGTGGGTTTGTTCTTTAATACGTGAGTTACCGTGCTGTACGAGTAGCCCCCGTATGCCAGAAGATGCTCGAACGTATACAGTAATAAAAGCGTACGCACTCAGCCACGCGTCGCGAGAAACATCGAGTCGACGTAAATAAAAATTCTCAGCGAATTAAAAGGTCGCGGAGGCGCGCGACACGGAAAACTGCTTCCAAGGCCTCTGGTTTTGTCTTTGCATTTAAAGCCCACCGCAGGATTCAAACGTATAATTACGTAAGTTTATTTAAAATGTCTTAATTGCTAACAAATTGTTATTCCTGAGGTGCATAAGGGTTTGGGGTTTGGGTTTGGGGTTTTTT
>VZSC01017935.1:5698-56469 GCA_013398225.1 Steatornis caripensis | reverse complement strand
GCCTGCCCTGCGCCTCGTCCCGCGGAGCGGCCGCCCGGCCCCGCGGAGCCCCAGGCCCCGCTGCAGGGGGTCGCGCTGCCGCCGGGGCTCGGCCCGGGACGGGGCGGGAGGCGATGAATTCCGAGAGGCGACGCCTCGAGAAACGCAACTGCTCGTGCTGCGGGGCCGCAGCCGCCGGCCGTGTTTCGGCTGTGAGCTTACCTCTCCCAGCTCGGGGTCACGGACACGGGGGGAATGGCTGGAGAGAGGCCGGCCGCATCTTTCCAAACTATTCCGCTATTTCAATTTACCCGCTCCAGCCTGAACCGGTGCTTACAGCTCGCGCTCCTCCTGTCGCGCCGGGCGCGACGTTGGCAGGTAGTGGGTTTCAAGAACTTCTTAGCGACGTTAATCTTCGATTTTGCAACGCCCGTGGTTGTGCTGGCAATGCCGCGCGCGCAGAACGCTACCGGCTGGAACAGTTTTATTTTGTTTATCTCTGCTCTCCTCCTCTCGCTCCCGCTCTAGCGCAGGAACTCTCGCAGTATTGGTTAATCTTCAAGGAGGGGAGAACCGCTGCGGTTTTCAGCAAGCTCTCGGCTACCGCGGGTACCTTCTAGGGATCCGGCATCTTTGTGAGTGGCGTACAGCGACGAGACGGGGAGGTATTTAGAGAAAAAAAAGCAGCAGTTTCCAAGTCAGGCAGGTTCCTGCAGTGAAGTGAAGCCACGGTTTAGGAACGGAGCTGCGTTTATGAAAAACAAGCCTACCCGTGGTGACCTCGGTTATAAATTCAAGCAACGTTCACCTTTAGGTTTGTCCTGACAGCAGCTACTTTCCGGTTTGGTTTTAATCCGTGTCCAGCGGTCGCTTTTAGCTTTTAGCGGCAGAGGAGAGAGGCTGCGGGCGGCTGCGCAGGAGCACGGTGGCGTCGGTTTGGAGGACGTTAGACCCCTGTCTGCGGTGGGCGCAGGGACAGCGACCGTGGCCAACGCTACCGCTCGCACCGCCGTCCGTCGCAGAGCTTTCGGCTTGTCCTGGGCAGGGCTTGCTCCTGCTGCGTTCGCCCACGGACAAGCTCGGCTGCTGCTTACACCAGCCTAAGCGGTTGGGAAACAGCTGTCCAGATGTGCTGGGGGTGTTTTTATAGTTGGGTTTAGACCTAGAAAAGACAACGCGACTCCGGTCCTGCTCTCCGGCGTCCTGATGCGTCCCCGCTACAGGTACGGTCAGTGGGGGCGCTTTGGCTTAGCGTTTCATGGAAGGTTCGTCCTGCCTGGCCTGGGGCTTGGGGACCTGGCGACCCACCAGGAATCAGCCGACGGCGGCCTTAGGAAGCCCCGCGGCGGCAACTGGAGGACATGGACCTTAACTGTTTTACAACGTTACTCATTGCACGGGTTGGTAAGACTCTGGGGGTTCCTTCGGGGGGAGTTTATGCATCTGGGAAACTGTGAAAAATCCACAATTTTTCAAAAGTGTTCCAGACTGGAATGGAACAAAGGTCTCTGTGGGCTTTGTGGAGCCAGCGTGGGTGAAACCGGGAGGCAGAGACGCAGGGAGAGCTGGTTGTTCCAGGCCTGAGCCCTGCCGGTTCTGCCCGACCCAACACCTCGCCACAAACCGAGAAACGTTCCGTTGAGAAACAGCGGCGAATTTGCTTTCGTTATACGGTAACTACTTCTCGCATGGAGGCTGAGCGAGTCCCATTAAGACACATGGGTGTTCGCAAAATGCTTATAGAGCGGATTCCTCGTCAGCCCCATGCCGTTCCCAAAGCGGGCAGCCTGTCCGCGCGGGCGATGCTGGGCTCGCGCGTGCTCTCCCTCAAACCTTCGCCTTCAAACCCCCGTGCGAAGCGCCACCTTCTGCTGCGGCCCACGGAAGAGCCGCGTGGCGCATAAGGCTGGGAGATCAACGGTGCTGCTCTCCTTCTGCTGCCAGGAGCATTACCGATCCACTTTTTAAAATTTAAAAAGATCATATATTTTTGACGTGCTCGTTGTCTCTTTGGAGAAGAAAGCTTGGTTGCGCTCCAGCCTTTTAAATCAACAGCATGCATGCAAACTAGCGGGCGACTGGATAGCGCCAGGCGTTTAAAGCACTGAAATCGTATTCTTTCCGAATGCTTTGGACCACCTGGACGCGATGCAGCCCCGCCAGAGTCAGAGGGCTGCTCGCAGGCCAGCAGTGGTCCCTTCTATTTTGACACCGTATGTATTCTTGGCATTTTTCACTCCTAGATTAAATTACACTGCTCGGGGACTGCTGTCTAACGGCAGCTACTTAAGTTATTAGAGTAGAACTGTGACAACACCTTGGTGCTCCTAATCGCTTTATTCTTAGCTCACTTTTTAGTGCACCGCACTCTCTATCAGCAGTTTTCATTCCTCCTCCTTTAATCTCACCTCCAGCCTTCGGTGTGTTCGAACGGCTCCTTTCAGTGCTGAGGCAGTGAAACTCCCAACTCCAGCTCTGCGGGGATGCTACAGAAGCGAGCGGTGACGTTTCCCCACGGTATAAGCGTGTTACCTTTGCAGTTTCACTCTTCCATCAGCCTGGGGCATCTTGTCTGCTCCCGAAAGCAGGGTATTCCTCGCGGCAGCTCACATTTGCAGCTCTTTTCCAAGTGGACACGCTGCAACCGTGTCTCAACACGTATAAAACACACTACGAAACACTTGGCGGCTCACTAAACCCTTGTCGTATGTGGGAGGCTGAACCTGGGCACCAAAGTTGCCCTGCGCTACGTCAGCAGCAGGGTTCCCAGCGAGCTGACTGCGACCGCGGGCGCACGGTCCTGGCCCGTGTGCACCTACGCCTCGGAGCAGGTCCCGCTGCGCTTTTCCCCCACGCAAGGGCTCGCTGCGCCGCTGGCACAAGGACGGGGATGCAAGGTGCACCTTCGAACGCCGTCAGGAAAACGGCGTTTCGGGCACCACCCAACCGCCCTTTCTACAAGACCCAGCGCGTTAGCGAAGCTGTTCCTTTCGAGGGGGATTACTTTCGGCTCAGGAGTTATTTTTAACAACGTTGCGCAAAGACTCTCTGTTTTCAGTGATCACAAACCCATTTTCCTCGTGTGCTGGAATCTCTCCCAGTTATTTTTCTTTTTCACGCTGAAAGGGAAGTGAGTAAAGCACGGTGATGGAAAAGGTCATACTCTCCAACCCATAAAAAAAGTAATGTCATCCCCGCTAGAGCTGGAGGTTAAATACTTCAGTGGGAAGTGTCAGGGATGTGAGAGGACATTGACTGAAGCGGTGGCCCCTTCCTTAACCAGCTGTCTTGGTGCACCGCCTCGAATCCCCCGCCCCGGAGACCTCCTGGAAGCGGGGTCGTGGGGTGCGAGGTCGTCTTACCGCGCGGCCGCGAGTTCGAGCGAAAATGTGGCAGCAGCGCTCACGAGGGACCACCCCGACCAAAATTGCAGCGACGTCGCCCGTGGCCGGAGCGGCCTGCCAGGCGTGCAGAAAAGGCAGCCGCTTCTTCCTCCGCAGGAGGAATTCGAACCGAAAAAAAGAAAGGCAGCGACAGGGAATGTTTGCTCACGCAAAAGTGTTGCGACCCGCTGATGGAGACAGGTGGAATGTGGGAGGAAAACGGGAGCGTTATGTAAAAATAAACAACAGCAAGGACAATATTGAATTTAAGCATTGCTAGCAGAGAACTCCACCAGCAGACTCGGCTGGAAATTGTCTTAGACACCACGATGCAAAAATGCTTCCTTTTGAAAAGGAAAACGATCTAATCAAGATGTATGTGCATGGCAGTACGCTCACAGGGAGAGTAAGTTGGAGTTATCTGCTTCAATTATGTGCGCTTACGGTGTTCTTGTCCCAGCAAAGGACGCGAATAATAAATATGAAAGAGTTATTCCCAAACCCGTGCCTTAGTCGAGTCACTCGGCTCGCGTTCTGAGTC
Source organism: Steatornis caripensis (assembly GCA_013398225.1). Lineage (NCBI taxonomy): Eukaryota > Metazoa > Chordata > Aves > Caprimulgiformes > Steatornithidae > Steatornis > Steatornis caripensis. The sequence goes on along the minus strand of VZSC01017935.1, from coordinate 52,566 downwards.
GTGCACGAAGCACGCGAAGGAGAAGTTGCGAGGCGGGAGTGCGGTGGGTGTTTCTGAGGGATCGCGCATACAAGCTGCTGCCTCGCAGCCGGCGCTAGCTCCATGCCCACGGGGCGCCGGGGCGTGCCCGTGGCAGAGAATCGTTCGTGATCCCTTGGTACGAGAAGGGGAACTGCGGGCGGCTTTCGGGACCCCTGAGCTCGCGAGTTTAGGTCCTACCTGTGCCCGCCAAAAGCTGGTATAGAATATATAGATATATAGATATATAGATATATAGATATATAGAATATAGGGATGGGGCTGGCACACAGACGACTTTCTTCCCCTTGCTCCTGCTCACCCTCCGGGCCCTGCGTCCCAGCGACGGGGCTGGTCGGGGCCGGGGCATCCCGAGGCTTGGACACCTCATCGCTTCCCCTGCTAGGAGAACGAACGAGGTTCAACTCCCCCGGCAGAGCAGGGACGGCGTGTTGCAGTCGGAAACCCAAAGCAGAAAGCGCACCCGGGTGTATTTTACCGTTCTAACAGCGATTCGTTTCCGTTCAGATTGTGTATTTTTGTAGCATAAATTATGGAAATGGATGGTACCCCTGTCTGAGCAGCTTTATGAGAAGTGAACTTTGGCTGAACGCAAACAGCAAATAAAGCAGGAAACGAGTTTAAAATGATGCAGGCCTCCGTGTCCGTTAAGGTAAAGCGGCTGGTCCCGGGTGCCAACACCTCGCCGACCTGCCTAGATATGTTCAGAACCCACTTGATAATAGATTTTAGCGTCGGGTTTTTTGTCTGCTTTATTTTCCGTGGAATTATATCCACAACACGCTTCTCTCTGTTGCATCAGCAGCAAAAGTTGTGTTTTGCTGATTGAATTTACTTCTCAATCAGGTGCTCAATTTTTGTAAGGCGCCGATGTTTAACTGCTCTTTTACGAATAGAAATTACAGAAGATATAGGTAAGAGCTTATTTATTATTTATTGCTTTTGGTTTAGTGTAATAGCGGCGAGATTCGGACCCGGAGTGAGCCGCGTGTTTCTCAAAATTACCCCTTAAGCCGTGTTCTTGTACACCAGCGCAGAACAGAAGCCGGCCACCACGACGTCACGGATCGGAGGGAGCAAGAACTTGGGGGATAAGCAAATGAATTCGTTAGCGCACCTCGAGCGTTAGCAGCGTGGGAAGGTCTGAGCTACCTGCAGTTCTCCGTTCCAGCGCTCTGTTAAAAAGTTACACTGAGAATATGCTTCGCTAGGTTCTTTTTTTTTTTTTTTAAGCGATAGATTTATCTCCTAATTTTGCTCTTGTTTCACAGCCTTTTATAGGACTCTTGGACAGTTTATAGATGCCAGCTGACACCTATAAAGTTCACCTGAAGCTGTTCGGCGATTTAAAACACCGCGATGCAATTTATCTAGAACTCTTAATGCACAAAAAAGGGAAAAATTGGTGAGGGTGGATGACGAACCCTTCTGTTCTGCCTTTAGAACGTGGATGTAAACCTGTCAGGTTTTACAACTGCCCTCACACTCCCTCAATTAAACATGTCTTTAGAGGGGAGACCGTGCATTTCTCTCGCAGCCTGGGGCCCCGCTGCTCCCCGCGCCCCAGCTCACCCCGAGCCGCGGCGGGGGGTCCAGCGTGGGAACGGGGCGCGAGGCAGCATCAGCGTCAGCATCCTTTCCCGAGAAAGGTGTCGGCAGCCAAAGCTGCTGGTTTTTAATTGTATTTGACTCGATGAATTCAACTTAGCGAAAGACTAACGGAAATGCGAGGGGGAAAAAAAAATAAATCTAGTTTTATTGCTTTGCGAGCCTTTGCCTGTGCGAGGTTGCCTCGGCAGACTGAAGCCCAGGGGTTTGTCCCGTCTCGGTTGAGGTGATCCAGGCAACGGGGCTTCGGCGGCTTGCCCTGGCGCACCGCTCCGCAGCACGTGTTTCTCAGCTTCATTGGTTTTTACCATCTTTAAGCTTTCTTTGACGAGCTCTGATGCGCAAAACCAAGGGACGAACAATATGACTTGCGAGATGTTCTGTATCGGTCCTGTGGCATTTCTCCTTTAAAGCTTGTATTTTCAAACTAACCCAAATATCCAGGAAGGCCTAGTAGTGATGTGTTTGTTTCGGCTGAAAGCGGAGAGGCTCCTGCAATCAGGTGCTTGCAGCACCCGTAGATCTGAGTGCAGCGCTGAATCTCGTGCTAACCCTGCGAGTCACAATTACGTCAAGTTGGATCATCTGAAAAAAGCCGCCCTCTTGCTCGGTATTTATCATCTTTCAGACAGTAGCAGACAGTGATCTTTTACTCCCTCATGCAACATTTCAGCGAGCGTTATATATTTCAGAGACATTTTCGTGTATGTATATGCTACGAATTGTATGCAATATTCCAGAATGGTTCCACCAGTAGCGTACAGGGAAACATTACGGTATTAACCACCTCTCACCTCGCCCATTACCGTGTTTCTTTTCCTAACATACTGCAGTATAAGAAGCATCTGATTTCCTGTTTAAGTGCCATATAATCACTTGTTACACATAACAGCACACTTCCCTTTAATGCTTTCATCCTGGGAGCTGCGATTTCCAGAGGCCTCGTGACTGCTTCAGCGATCCTCTATGAATCGTTGAGCCCATCGGACCTGATCCCTGGAACAAAACAGCCCGCGGGGCTTCGCTCTTTGAACATGGACACAACGTATGGTAACAATTATAAAAAACCCCCAAAACCGCTGGATAATAGGGAACGCACAACCCACGGTAAGATTTTCCCAGTGATTAATTACTCCTACCGATGCGATTTTCTCCTTATTTTCTATACAAATGTACCAAACCATCACTGTTAGGCCCCGGACCTCGCACTCCCCACCGCCCCTGGGCAGCGGGATTTGCTGCTCGGAGAATTTGTTGTGGCGTTTGGATCCAAGCACGAGCCAGACGAGCTGCCAAACGCGTGAGCAGCCCAGGCGACAGCTGAGCGCGGCCAAAGCTGCGACGCGATGAAGTGGCGGGGACCGACAGTTGCACCGGCTGATGGATGGGGCTAAATTTGGGGGGTTGGCCTCGGCTCTGGCCACAGCTCTGCCGTACGGAGCCTCGCTGCGCGCTGACTGTCCTGCGCGCTGCTTGCTGTGAACTCTGACGGCGCCGGGCCGAGCTCGGACAGGTGAGGTCGCAACTTGTGCGGAGCAATGATTCCATCTGAAAGTTTCAATTACTGTAAGTGGTGATATTTGTTAGTTTAAGGTGACTTTGTAAGCACCCCTTCAGCACCCCGAGCAGAAGGCTGGGAGCCAGGACCCCTGAGCTCCCACGTTCCCTGTCCCAGGAGCCGTCAGCCCAGCTGGACTTGACCGAGCGCGTCCCCGGCCGGGGCGGGCTGCGGTGCTGATGCTGTGCTCAGCCTCCAACGCCCCCAGCAAACACAGCTCTCGGGTCACCTCTTTCCCACTGGGCTGCAGTTTGCTGCAGAGGGCGTGGGGACGCGTCTGTGGTCTGCGGCAGCACATTGCAGAGATGTCCTGGGAATCTTTTGGATGAGACATCAATTATGTGGTTGCACGGGATTGTGGGCGACACGACGTGGTGGCTCCAGCGGTTCCATCCAGCGTTGCACTTCCATATTCCTCTCTGGGGTTTCCCAGATAAAAGTGAACGTGCCTATAACGGTGGGGGAGCGCGGCGTGCTGGGTGTGTTTCGTGGGGGCCGTGCAGGCTCGGCGGTTGTGCGCACTGCGAGCCCCGGGCACGATGCCGCAGCTGCATGCCTGCGGATCGGCCGCACCAGGACACGCACCGCGGCCCGGCGTTCCCAGCAGCACCAGGGTCACTGCAGAACGGTCCTTTATTTGGGATTTTTAGGAGTGAGCTGAGCAAGTAATTCCTCCTTTGCCACTGGACAAGATTTTGGTCTGAAGATCCAGTGAGGTCCTGCGGTGTGTGGCCCGTCCTGGATGAGGCGCGGAGCCCTGCGTTGAAGCATTAGGCATCGGAAGGGGCGACGCGTCCCCAGCTGCGCAGCGCCCGTGGCGCTCCCCCAGAACTCACGCGCTGCTCCGGTGTGGGGGCTTAGACTGGGTAAGAAGTGATCCGGGGCTGGGGCTGGGGTTGGTTTCCTGCACTTCGCGGCGAGGCTGGGGCTGCGGCTGCGTATGCCGTGCCAGGTGCTGCTGATCGCTTCGTCAGGAAGAGAAGGGTTTGCTCAGGTGGGCGCGATAATCCCGGCGAGGGTTTATTTGGTGGCTCACAGAGGCCCAGGTCCTTTTGGGCTTGCTCCAGCTGATGGTTGCTCTTGGTTGTAGCTTCTCCCTTGTGCGCGAGAGGCGGCGTGTGGGTGATCCGGTCCTGGCGGCGCAAGGAGTCCGCCCGTTCCCGTGGGATGGATGGGGAGCCGTTGCGTTCCTTGTGGTAAGTAAACTGAGGCAGCGTTGGAGCATCAGCCTTGGGCGTTTTAAAAGCACGATAACCTCTAAGCTTTGGGATACTGCGTGCATGCTCTGATTTTTGGATTTTTTTTGGGAGGGGCTGCGTGTGATTTGGCAGGGTGCCTTTGGTGCACCAGTCTTGTGGTGAAATCCCCTCCGTGAAGCTGCCAGGGGCTCAACCGTTCCCTTACAGAGGGCAGCCTGAGTCTGTGGGTGCTCAGAGGTGGGGGAGACCCTGCTTTTGGGAGGGGTGGGCGCTGTGCGGCGCAGAGCACCTGCGGGCTCATCCGCAGCTGAGGTGGACAGCTTGGCCTGAGTGCCTGAGAGGAAGCATCAGAGCACGAAAATTCTCTCGTCCAGCACTCATATTGGACGGTGGGACCATGCCTAGGCTCGTGTTGCCTACTTTGAGGAAAACAGCCCGTGTGCGTACAATAATGTAGCATGTTTTAATTAATTTCCACCAAGTTACTGCTGCGAGGGGGGTGCTAGAAGGCCAAGCGAGGATTTCTGGCTGGCGACGCGGCGCAGAGCTGGCCGCAGCCAGCCCTCCCAGAGGGGCCCTGCAGGACGCGGGGTACGAACCCGGTCGTACCCGTGGCAGAAACTTAACGATTGCCCAACTCCAGAGGTTGAACGTGGGCAACGCACGTGAAAAAGGCAAGTGGAGCAGGGAAATCGGAAAGCAAATTGCTGCTACTTTCTTCCTCTTCAGCACAAAAAAGTGTGTGGGGGGGGGGGCAAGTTTGTTAACAGAGCTCGTTTGTAGGAGTCCGTGGAGCCGTGCTATGGGGAGAGCATCTCGGACGCTTTGGAGCTGACCATGGAATGACAGCGCTCTTAATGGTTTCGTTTTAGTCTGTGTCCCCAAATGCAGATTGGTATCTGCTTGTTACAGCTGGAATGCCTCAGGGATGTAATCTTAGGGCTATAATTTCATGGTGATGAGGCCAAAGTCAAGAAATATCTTTGCTGTGCATTGTAAGAAAACCAAACCACCCACCAGGGGTTTTTCTGGCAGTGCCCAGGAGTGCAGATACCCTGAGCCGCCTTGACCGACAGCAGCCTGGGACACCGCTGGTGTCCCGGCCTCCCCTGCCAACCCTGGCCGAGCTCTCGCCATCAACCCCCTCCTGCAGATCCCCTGGGGGTGCTGGGGAACAGAGGAGAGGAGCTGTTTTGACTCCCACCGGCTAGGGGTACTGTAAAATAAATCCGTGCACACAGGTGAAATGAGATGGTAGAAATCCAGCTGTCTTGGCTTAAAAGTAGCATGGTAAATGCCGTTAAATTCAAAATAAGATTTCCATAAAGCTCTTGGAATCGGGTAAATGTAAAAGTACACTGAGCGAAGGCGCCTCTGCCTTGAACCGTTTGAGAGAGGTCCTGGAGGGACGCGCGTGTGTGTCCTCAGGGCACTGCTGGTGTGGGGTGGGTCCCTCCCCGTCTGCTCCCTTCCCTGCCGGAGCATCGCTGGGTGCTGCCCCGCGCTGGGTCTGCCCCACCGGGAGTCGGTAGCTCTGACCGCTCCACACGTAAGCTGATATTTTTAAATTCCCGGTATGTTTAAAGAGGGTATTTTGTACTGCCAGCGTTACGGTGGGATCCACAGCGCGTGGCTGCGAAGACGGTGCGCGACTGATCCGGGCGAGTTGCAGGATTTATCTTATTGAAAAAGTAATGAAAGGAAGGACTAGGATGCTTATTTTCCGCGAGGGCTGGGAGCAGGCACTTGTACGTGCTCGTGCTTCTGATACGTCTTTACAATCCAACAACCGTGTTGATGGCAATAGTCCTAAATTGATTTGGCTGACGCCTAAAACGAGCTGGATATCGCTGTAGAGAAATTACCTGCACTTCATTAGATGCTCTACGTTATTTGGTTTTGAAAAACAAACTGGATCTTCCTGATCTGGGTGGTTTGGTGCACTAATTGTAATCCTGTAGCCGGAACTCTTTAAAACATCTCTACAGACATACTAACAGACCCTGTTAGGGTAGTTAAAGCATGAAAACGTTTGTCTTTAAAATATCATTCTGCCTCTTCCTACCGAAGCAAAATGAATTTGCGCGATCTTATCAGGCTTTGCAGGCCTGCCATCTACTGGCAATTTTTTTGTAAGGTGCTTCGTGGACCTTGTCCCAAACTCTTCAGAGAAAGGTTTTAAACTTTGTTGATGGAGCTGTTGGCTCCGGCACTAGGAACGCTGCCAGGGACGGAGGCTACAGCCTGCGTGCGTGCCAGGCAGGGCTCGCTCCCAGCATCAGGGCTCGCACCAGCAAGCGTTCGCCTTGTTTCTGCCCTTTTCAGAGGCCGTGCGGCCGAGATGTTGGGTGTACGGCACGTGTGCGGCTGCCGGGGCTCCTCCAGCTGCCCAGGAGAGGAGCCTTTCTCTCGCACAGCTCTCCCCGTCCTTTCCCTGGGCGGTGCAGCGAACAGTTGTTCTCCTGGACTATTTTTAAACCCACGCGGACAAGGGAGCTTAGCAGGCGCTTCCTCAGATCTGCCGAGCACGGCTGCCTCGCGTTCGCAACCGGCCCCCGTACGAAAGGCAGCAGCGACGGACAACACCCGCGCGTAGCAGGCTGGAGACGGAGCTGCAAAGGTTGTGTTTCCAGTTTGCCATCGGGAGTTTCTCAGCACGTAGCGTGGCTGGCATTCCCCCTTTTCCGACTCTTAGTACTGTTTTTGCAGCGATTGGGAATGCCAGTCCTCCCCGCACTGGGACTTGCTGAACCCGGTGGGTGTTTTGGAAGCGCAAAGAATCCCACCAGGCTGCGATGTGGTTTATAGACAAAGAGTTTTAAGGCAGAGGAAACCGCTCCGCGCTGTGCAACTGCACGACGTGCCCAGGTGCGCCGTCCCCTCCTCGAGCACTTTCTTGAACATACCCTCCGCTTCTACGTGTTTCGTCTCGGTCCCAAGTGAGGTATCGCGGTGCTTCGAGGAACAGCCAGCCTAGCGCGCTCAAGTCCTTGCTGAAGGAGGAAGCAATAATTCTTTATTTAAAAGAGATTATAGCTTACTGCTGTAAATTACCGCATCTCTTTATTTGATCATGTAGCTAACGGCTCTGTGAAGGCTTAACGACGACCGGAGCCTTCTGCTGCACTGCGGCCACTGAGCAGGAGGCCGAGAGCTGCACGGGTGGTAGCAGCAGCCGCTGCCGGCCCTGGGGCTGAGCGCGACCCGTGCACGGCGTTGTAGTCTGGCGTTGCGCGCCTGTGAGTGTTGGTGTGGGTGCAGCGTTGTTATGCTCCAATTAAGATTTGGGCGTAGGAAGTGGAGCTGGGTCCCCGTGCAGTGGCAGGGGAGGGTCTGAGCCTGCAGCTGCCCCTTGGCCGTGGGGGCCTCGTTGGACTCAGCTTCCTTTGCGCTCGCTTCCTTCCGAAGGCTGCCTGTTCCTGGGCACTTTGTTTTCCTTCTTTCTGCTGAAGTCATCAATTAACAAGCAATAGCTGCTGTAAGTGAATGCATTGTAACAGCCCTTTCTTCCAGCTGTGGGTGTTTGTTAAAGTTCTGGGCACCGCGGAGGTCTCTGTGCTTCCTGTGCCTTTTTTCTTATATATCGGCTCGTGGGGACAATACCTGGGAGGTCAAAGATGGAGTGTGCTTAAGAACGAGCAACGCTTCGGTGCCTCCTCCCTGGTCCTCCCGTAGTCTTGGCACTGCTGGGTTCCTCATGGGAAAGCCTTCTCCTGGAGTGTTCCTCATCACCCGGCTCTTACTGGAACAACTGTTTGCAACCGAGTAAAACCCTGGTCCCGCCCAAATCAATGCTATTGACTTTGCAGCAACTCATGTATTAGTCCTGCTGAATAACAGCTCTCAACTTTTACGCTGATAAATGCAGGGGAAAAAGCTTTTAGGGGCTCTGACAATCTGAATTCCTGCCCGAGCCCAATTCTTGTCTTGCTGTGCCAGATACATACCCAAAACCAAGTCAGCTGTTGAGCTGTGACTGTGTATGGCAGAGCGCATCCAAACTGTTTAAGAAGATCAAGCCCTTGTTTGTTAAGGCTTAAAAATAACATCTCGCCAAGCACCAGCTGCAGTTCCCCGGGCCTTATGGGCGAGGATGCTCAGCCTCGGGAAAGGCGATGGTGCCGCCAGAGCTTGGCCTCGCGTTTGACGTGGAGCGGTGCCTGCAAACCGCTCTGCGTTGTAAAGGCATCGACCCAAGGGCGTCCTGCGAGGGGCTGTTGGCCTCCGCTTGAGCGGTGCTGGTGCCGGTGCTGTGCAGGGGCCTTGCACGGGGGGATTTCCCCCTTGCTGCTCTTGCTCTCTGGGGTATCTCTGCTGGCAGACAGAGCTGGTGTAGCCTTTACTGGCAGAAGTTTTGTGACCTGGGAAAGACGCATCTCCCTCAACCTGCCTCTTCTGTGCGCTTTCGTAAGAAGCTGGGGCTGGCGGCACAGCCGAGGGTGCTGTCTCCTGGTCAGTGGTAGGTGCTTTCTGATTCAGCCACAAAACCGCCCCCACAACAAAATAACCATTACGAATTCAGAAAGTTTAGTAGCTTTCAGCTCCAAATGTTCACGTTTCTTGGCTTCAGACAAAATTTTCTGCACGGTTTGCTGTGATAACTCAGCCCAGACCGGAGCGGAGGGAGCTGGGGTGTGTGGAGCGGGGGCCGCCGTGGGGCACAGCGCAGCGTCTCCCGCTGTCGCGGGGCATCCGTGGACGTGCGTGCTGCCTTGTGGCGGTCTGGTGGCCGCACCCATGTTTTGTGTTGCGTGCTTCTAGGGAACACAATTGCCCTCCTTGCTGTGTCTGGCTCCGCGGTGGGTCCGGAAGGCTGCGGGCGCGGGGTGGGCTGTGCCCGTGGGAGCTGCCGCCCCGCTGGAGCGCCTGACCTCCCGCAGCGATTCCCGTAAACATCTGTCAATATTAGTCACATATTCTAGGTTTTTAATTGATCACGCTGCCTCCTTGTACATGATGTTTTTTCCAGGGTTTTACCATAATAATGACTTCTAATGAAGCTGATTATGTCTCCCATAAGGAACATTAATAGATGAATGCGTTGTTCTTAAGGTACATCTCTTTATCGAGTGAGCTGTAACGAGCGTGGCGCTCCACGGAGCACGGGGTGCGTGGTGCTAGACGCACACTGTGTACCTCGGATGTTTTTTAACCTCTGGGCTGGAATCACTCTGCAAGAGATGGGGAATGAGTCGAGCACCTGAGACAGCGGAGCTGAGCAAGGCAAGCCTTACACGTGCTGCTACGCGGCTATTGCAGGATTAGTTGGCGCTCAGAATTGACGATAGCTCTTTCAAAAGAAGCGTTGGTGTGCTTCGCTACTGCAAGGTGCAAATTGAGACATCAAATGAGGCACAAGCAGCGTGAAGTACGCAGCGGTTATTTCTACTTATTCTATAGGTCAAGGAAGGCACAGGTATTGCGTTCCTCTCCCCGTGCGCATTACCAAATACTTTCCTTCGGGCTCTACAAGCGCATAATCTGCGCAGTGTCCTGTGCATGTTCAGACTCTAAATCCTTATGAAGCTGGGCTANGCCTTCCTGGCCGCAAGGGCACACTGCTGGCTCACGGTGAGCCTGTTGTCCACCAAAGTCCACTTAACAAAGTATTCTATCTAAACAGTGCTGTGAAATGCAAATTACCGCTTCCGTGGTAGCTTGCTTGTTACAAACTCATTAAAATGCGTAACCCAAAAACTCTCTACTCTCATTATGGAGCTCTGTGCTGTATCGCTGCGTACTATAAAGCAGCTGCGTGTTGGCTCTTTGATATCGGAAACCCTATTGTNGGAATCACTCTGCAAGAGATGGGGAATGAGTCGAGCACCTGAGACAGCGGAGCTGAGCAAGGCAAGCCTTACACGTGCTGCTACGCGGCTATTGCAGGATTAGTTGGCGCTCAGAATTGACGATAGCTCTTTCAAAAGAAGCGTTGGTGTGCTTCGCTACTGCAAGGTGCAAATTGAGACATCAAATGAGGCACAAGCAGCGTGAAGTACGCAGCGGTTNTTGTCCACCAAAGTCCACTTAACAAAGTATTCTATCTAAACAGTGCTGTGAAATGCAAATTACCGCTTCCGTGGTAGCTTGCTTGTTACAAACTCATTAAAATGCGTAACCCAAAAACTCTCTACTCTCATTATGGAGCTCTGTGCTGTATCGCTGCGTACTATAAAGCAGCTGCGTGTTGGCTCTTTGATATCGGAAACCCTATTGTCATTAACCTCATTATGACAACACTTCTTTATGATATTTGAAATGCGTGCCTTTCAAGAAGGATGCTATAAGGATGATACTATTTCTCCGTTTTGCATAATACAAACTGAGGGGGGAACGGGCAGCAGGAGATGAGGAGGCTTGGATTATTTATTAGCATCCCCAGGAACAACTGTGTTTCTGTAAGTTTAGACACCAATAAATGCTTGGGCCTTTGACAGTGATCTCTTGGCGAGTGGTGAAAGTGGCTAGCGTAGTTTTTAGCCTTAAACTCTTCTGTTGCTGTGGATAAGGAACCCGGGCAAGACCTGAGGTGCTTGCGGTGATAAGCTGGGAAGATTCTGAGGGTGCTAGCCCCAAAAGGATTACTCTGCCCTGAACCTCTTCGTGCTTGTCATACTCTCCATCCTGAAGAAACATCCCCTGAATGTAGTGAATTCCTGTAACCATGAAAGCTCTTTGGTTTTTGCTTATTTATGTACTTTTTTTCCCGGCTTTTCTTATATCGATGTTGAGCCTGGAGGGAACTGGGGTTGCAGGTGATATACTCAATGGGCAGGCGCACCCTGGATCTACACGACTGCAACGTTTTCTGTTTTCGTTTCAGTTTCTTTCCGTGTAATCCTTAATACTCCATTTGCTACTGAGCTGAGCTCTTTATAGAATTACAATGAGCTTTTGGTAAATGGTAACAGGTCAGAAACCATGATTGTAATATAAAGTTAGGACTGTCTTTCCCTCCTTCATGCATAACTTAACATCAGCTACCGTTTTACTCAGCCAGTCGCTTTGATTTTGCGAAATAACTGCTTTTAGTTTCGCAGTGTGGCAGGTCTGCCTGGGACACCGCTGGCACCTGCGACCCCCTCCATCCGAGGCTCTTCTGACCAGTTACTTGCGTAGGAATCGCCCTTCCCACCGGCTGGGCTTGGCTCCTGCGCAGCCGCTGGCGCGGGACCTCCCTGAGCGTGTTTGACGAGAGGACTCCGCCAGTTGTATCATCCCTGTCTGCATGTGCGGTCGTTCCTTCAGAGAACTTTGGGTCCTTGTGCTACGGCTTCGTTTCTGGGCTTGGATTTTGTTTGTCTCGGGTTAGCGTTAAGGGGTCCGTATGCATGGTGGTGATGGAGAAATGAGAACTGCAGTATTGGTAGACCAACAGCACCAGCTTCTGTTCCCCAAACACGTTTGCTTGCTTCCTTCCCATTCTCGGTAAAGTTACCCTCTGGCTTGCGCCCCGTGTCTCCACGCATTTTTCAGTCTGGCCCTCGCGTTGGCAGAACAGAGATGGGTACAGCCCCGTGGCGTTCCTGTTGGTCCAGTCTTCCTCGCTATCGCTTCTTCTCTTGGATGTCGTATTAGCTGCTGCGGCACTTGCTTTGCCATGTTGCCACGATGATGTGGCACGGGTAGAAAAAGTCTCTGGTCGTGGTGTTCCTTGGAGAGTGCCCCTAGGTTTCTTCTCAGCGCTCCCCAGTGTTGGGTTGCATGGAGATGTGCTGGAGGGGAGATGGAGAGCGATGGCATGAAGGTTGGGGGATACGGAGGAGAGCCGAAGGATAGCGGCGGTGGTGTGGGCAGTGCTGCATCCCCTCCGTTCTGCCTTCCTCCATCGGCGTTTATCCAAAGTTAAATACAACATACGGCTGCGGTGCTGAGCTTCCACGCTCTGGGCGACAGCGACGGCAGCGAACCCCAACCAACCTGGCGATGCGCGCTTCCAGCCCACACGTGTTGCAGGGTGAGCTCGCGCTGAAACTTTGGTAACGTCTTGTTTACACTGCATAAGTAATGCTTAATCGGCATGTCTGATTGGGAATACCTTTTTTTTTTCGTCTGAGTGCACTCCGTTTTGGCTGGCGTATCTCTGGGGTGAGTAACAAAGAGGATGCCAGTTGTCTGGAGGAGAAGCGGTTTTCTGAATCACAAAAGAGCACGCTTTATCAGAAAATCTAATGATGTGCAAGGCTTCTGCAAACTAAACCCTGTGTGACCAGCTGGAACTTTGAAAATTTTACAAGAAGCCGTGGGGACAATTAATCATAATAGAGTTAACTTTTATGCAATTTTCTGAAATAGCATGCCATTTCATAAGTTTTACAAGGGAAAACAGGGTTGGGGGATGGTTCAGGAAAGGAGTTTGTTTTGTGTACGTAGCAGGACACATCACCGTGTCCAACGAGCTGCCACCCAGGCCAGGGAAAAGCAATGTAGATAGTTCCTGCTGGTAGGCTCAGCTCAGGTTAAAGAGAACAAATTTATCCTTTCCACGGCACTGACCGGAGTGTGTCGTCCTGAAAAAATTGGAGAAAACGTGCGGGAGTTTCTCAGGGAAGCTGCTCTGCACAGCAGCAATAGGTCTGTGATTTTTTTAAATGTTGTAAATCTTGGCATTAATTCTGTTCAAACCCCTCTCCTAATGACAGCCTTCCCAAATAACCGGCCTCCTTGTTTTGCTGGAATAGTCATGACCTATTTACCCGTACATTCCAGAAGCGCCTCAGGAGCCCGACACAGCGATACTCCTCGGAAGGCCCACGGGTCACTCGTTCGTTTCTTAATGGGGGTGTCGTGGCACGGGGAGCCCTTTCCTGCGTGCTTAAATCTGGCGCTGGCGGGCAGGAGGGACCTGAGGGCAGGACCGACCAGGGGCTCGGCCCTTGGGCTGGCCCGTCCCCGCTCACCTCCTTGAGAAACGTNTGAATGAACTGTTAGCGTGTAAGCCATGATTTCAGCTAGCTCCGTGCAGCGTTTGTAAGTGTATCGGCAGTACACACTCCCTGAGAATGCTCTCTGCCTTTTCTTTGAAATACAATTAGAAATGGTTATGTTTGTGTACCCGCCGGGAGTCCAAGTTTTCAAATTGCTGAGGAGTTTTCCCTTATTTGTTGGGTTTTTTCCCTTCTCTTCAGCCCTAGAGAATCTTTATAAAATAGCCCAGTGCTTAACTTTGAACTAGAAGGCAGGAAAACAGCGGGCTGCGTGAAAGCGGTGCGTTGGTAATTTAGGCTCAGTGTTAAAAGAGCATGAGGCAATGGCCAAATAAGAGGGAGTAGGGGCAGTACGGTGGGCATGGACNTCCTTTACTAATTGATCTCATTCAAAATCACTTATTTGCGTAAGCAACGGTGCTGGTCTTTAGCCCTGGCTTCTGCAACTGGGGCTCGTGCCCCTGCTCACGGGCACGGGGGGACAGCNTCAGTGTTAAAAGAGCATGAGGCAATGGCCAAATAAGAGGGAGTAGGGGCAGTACGGTGGGCATGGACGCTCACCGGGTGAGCCAGCGGGGAGGGAGAGTTGGTTCCTCCAGCAGATAGAAGCCAGGAGCCGGGGCGCAGGCTTTCAGGTCTGGTCCCCTCATCGTGGTACCTTTGCTACAGTTTGTTGTCCTGCACTAAAAACTTGTCACGGAGTCTGCAATGGAAATACTTCTGTAATTGCCCGTATTATATGGATCATTGACCTTCAACAGTGGAACTGCTGAAGCAACTGTCCATTTATCTGGAAAATTACCACATGGCAAGATCGCATTAGGCCCTTTTACTCTGTCTCCTCCAGCAAGCGTGCGGGTGTTATTAGCTGCCGGACCACAAATCTTTACGTTTGGTTACTAGGTGCACCTTCAGTGATGGAATACGGAAGGGAAAGGAGGAAAGACTGCCCGCCTGCCGTCGCGGTGTCTTGGTCTGGTTCCATGTAATCAGAGAGTGGTGGCAAATACTGGTTTTGATTGTCAAAGTTAAATATCGCCTTGAAAATATACACGCCAAGGTTGTAGATCGATGAAACGGTGTAAGACGTGATGAGCAGCGTGCAGGGGCCAGCGCTCCTGCTGAAACGTGTTGCTTAATGCAATATTCATCGGGGCGCTGGCACGTGCTTGGCTGTGCCTGTGCTTCAGCCTGGAGTACTCCCAGTATCACGGCACACCGAATTCAATCGGTGATGTTTTGGGTGAAGTTGCTGGTGGTTTTGAGGTGATCAAGACTTAGCATTTTCCCCGAATTCTCTCTCGTTCAGTCACATCAGGTTTGGTGACATCCTGGGCTCCACGGGGGAAATTCTTGTGCTGGAAATGAAGGAAGTTGTGCACGTTTGTGGCATTAAAATTCACGTTTCATCGTTGTTTTGCTGGAAAGCCCATGCGTGCACGGCCCTGCTCCCCACGGTGCGGCGGCAGCTCCCGGGCTGTCCCACGTCCCCTCCAGCAGCAACCTGGTGGGAAGGAGCCCGAGATCCGTGTTTTGGGGACCTGCAGCAGCGAACGCTGACGAGGCGTCAGGGTACGTATCCTCACAGCACAGATACTAAAATAAATCCTCTCAGTGGCGCGTCTTCTTGCTGATCATCTCCAAGGCAGAACGGGTACAAGACTGCGGTTGATGGGAGCAGGTCCAGCCCTGGGACTCCGCCGTGTCTCGTGGGGCATGGTGCAGGAAGGTCCCTGTGACCCGGGGGGATGCATGAGTGCTGCCACGTGCCGAGGACGAGCAGCTCCGTGTCCATGTACTCAGTGACGGAACGAGCGCATTTACAACCCCAGTGTTTTTTCCCAAACTGTAAACGGCTCTGAACTGGGATCAACGGCCTGCCCAGGGCTGGAGGTGGGCTGGGAGCTCGTCCTGGCCCTTGCGGGAACTGCAATGTTAAACAGAAGGAATCCATTCTCTAGCTTTTCTAGTTTCATCTCGGGCAAGGGAGACGGCAAACACCACAAATTTCAGTGCAAAATCTAGGTTCTTTCTGCTGCTGCCTGAAAAGGGAAGCCTGGAGTAAAAGTTAGGTTGTTCTGGAGGGGCACTTTGCGTTGTGTACTTTTAAATGCCTGCAGTAAATGTTGCCTCCGTGGCTGTTATCTTCTGTTTTGACGTGATCTTGAGTACGTGAGATCTTTCGTGTGAAGCAAAGATGGATGCAGCGTTACTACTAAACGGATTTTGGGCTATTTAATGAGTTTGGGGCGGACATGACTAAAACCCATTTATTGCTTGTTCAGAGAAATGTGTTTATGTGAGTTTATTTAAAGAACTTCAGGTAGAGGGGGAATGAAAACAAACTTTTCAGTGACAGTTTCATAAAGCCACTGCACATTTACTGAAACACAGTACGCTCTGTAGTAAATGAAAGTCTGTAATTTCCTTCCCAAGTGTAGCTGCAGCTCTCAGCTATGACTTTAAGTTAATGTTTGCCAGGCAAAACAAAGGATAAAATTAGATGCTCGCTAACTTCAGTGACGCTTGCCTTATCTTGTGAATCTGTAGGAGGGTTTAAACAAAGACAAACGCATAACCAGCTCGCAGGCGACCAGCGCCACGTGCTGTGGGTGCCGTGGCTCCCGGGGCAGCGCGTCCCTCTGCCTTCTCTGCTTCTGTCTCTAATACTGAATACTCAAAGGCAAAAAGTTTCCTAGTATGAGGGAATTCCCTAAAAGTGAAGTTTTACTGGACCTACCACAAGCACTGCTGAGGAGTTTGGTTTGGTGTGTGGAAATCAATTTATGTTTTAAAAAAGCCAAATAGCTTTTAAATATATAGCTAATAGTTTTCAATGAGTTCTTTCAGAACTCGTATAGAAAGTTTGAGGACTTACTCTTAAATACTGTGATTAGCTGTAATTTAATCTACCCGCTAAGCAAATGCCTCTAAACACATCTCGCCTCCCTCTCGTTTCCCACGATTTACGTTATCCTGGTGACATGCCAGGACCAGGTACGGGGCAACCTCCGAGCAGGGCCGTTGCCTGCGGACCCCTTCGCAGCGTGCAGCTATTTACATCGCATCGCTTTACTGCGACGGCTTCTACAAATCACTGTATTCTTAATTTTAACATTCCCCTTAGCACTCTTGTACATCTCTTCCAGCACGGACTCCCTCCGCTGTGTTGTACTGCTTACCTCTGTTGGCTCCCACCTTGGAGGCAGAACATGGAAAACCTCAAGAGAGGGAGCAACAGCAGCAGGGGCTGAGCCCGGGGCTGCACGAGGGGCTCGTGGTGGGGCTGGGAGCGGGGATTGGCGCAGTCAGGGCTCGGGTGCTGGGAGTGGGTGGGAGAGGGTTAGTTGTGATAAAGCGTTTGTGTGGCGTTTCGTGCCGAAGCTGGAGCGAACGGAAAAGACGTATTCGCAGGATAAACCTGGTGTAGGTGAGCGTAGCCAAAGACGCGTAAGGTGGGTGCGACGAAGGAAGGTGGCGCTTAGCTGGAAATAAGGGCATGGCTTGCTCCGGGCGATAGGAGAGATGGGGCAAATAACAAGTGGGGGCTGAGATTTGTTTCAGTGGACAAATGGAGGTGATGATGTACGGGCAAATGTGGTGTTTTCAGACGCTCAGTGGAATGACCGGTCTCTCTTGCGGCCGATGGAGGTGTCCTGGCCACGACCCGGAGCGTGTCCTGTGCGGCAGCAGAAGGATGGCCCGGCCGAGGGCTGCGGAAAGCGGCAAAGAGGCTTAAAGCCGCCCTACCTTGCTCCGTGTCGGCGTTTTATGGCTGTTAGGCCAAGACTGGCGTGGCTGAGGGAGCTGTGAAAACACAGAGTACTTGTTAAATATGCCTGTATTTGAGAATCTATGGAAAACTGCCGTTTATTTATAATATGCAATCTCTAAATATTTGCGGTTTGTTCTGTAGCCGTACAGAAAACGGTGAGAGCAGGATCAAGCCGCAGACAGTCTTTGTTTTGTTAGCAAGAGGGGTTTTTAACAGGCTTCATTTTCACTACATAAGCCACTCTGTGATCTTTCTTATGCATCTATTTCCCCTTGATCTCGCTGCGTGAGTGACAGCTACTTTACACTAGCATTATCTGTCAAAATATTATTTAACTGGAATACCTTCTAGAACAAGTTTTTGTTATTATTAGACATAAAAATGCAGCGATAATTGAATCCCGTTATATTCCCTGTGTAATGCAAGGAGTGAGACATATTCACACCTAAGGGGAAACCACATCTGGATTTCCGCTTTGCCCCAAGACCGCGTGCTCTCCCTTACACCATAACGGCTTTGATTCACTGTACCTTAGAGGGAGATGAAATTTGCAGTGTATGCATATCATCTAAGGAAAACAATAGCATACATACTTTTTTTTTCCGCTATAGGAATCACATTAAATAAATATATAGCAAGCTGCAGTGTCACAACAAGTAGATGTACAATTACGGAGACAAAATACCCCAAGGAAATCAACACAAGGCTTATTAATATCCAGGCCTGCAGAAGACAACTGTCAGACAATTGGTCAACAAGGTACATGGTATCTGTTAGATACTGACTAACCCATTATGATCTTTATGAAGTGTCCTTTTGGGGGTCTAGATCTTCAAATATGAGTTGGAAGACCCTTTTCTTTTATTAGTTGCTAAGCTCTTTATACTTTTACCATATTGCGGCAGGTTAGAAGTCTGAGCTTTATTGTCTTATGTTATTGAAAATCCAGATTCCCGCAGCCTTCTCCCTCAGGTCAAGATTTGTCTGAGAATACATTCTCATTTCTCCATGTACAAAGGCTGTCTGGAGAGAGGCAGAAAAAGATTATGACTGTAATATACTTAAATCCAATTTATTTGCCTGACTAGAAACTTCCACACTTCACAATTGCTTCCTACAGAAGATTTTGTATTTAATTCCTTCATCGCAGTAAGAAGCAGGAATGCTCTTAGTCCTCCAACAGGTACGTGCTCAGCACACACCTGAGCCAGCTGAAGCACGGCGGAAGAGACGATGAAAATAGCAAAAGGACGTGCTTATTTTGCATGTTCGCACTTTATTTCTGCTTGAGGATAATGGATTTGAAAGGGATCTTTGGATAGCCTTTGCAGAGCTGGCGTTACGGGTCAGCGGGCGCCTGTGCGCCTCACCTGTAGACGCTGCTTGATGAAGGCATCGCTTTGCACAGGAACTTCATGCTCGTGCTCCTCTCTGCTAGCTCTTGGCTTGAGACAACTAGTTAAGCTGCTGTGGTCACTAACCATGCGGTCATCATGTCACTGCTTCTATTTTAAACCTTCATTTGAGAAGGCTTGAAAAAGACGCGAGGATCCTGTGTCAGGTTTCCCGCACCCTTTCCCTAAGCAGTGGTGGCACCAAGTGCTTTCTGCGCCGCTTGCAGCACCAGCCAAGGGAAACACGGACAGTCGAGAGTGCTCTGGGCAATCGAGGTCCTCAGTGACATGTTTGTTTGGGGGGCGGGAATTAGATTAAAAGATTGCTTGCAAAAAGCAGTGCTCGCCTTTGCACCGCAGCTAGGGGACTGCGGCCGAGCGCCCTGACTTTCCGTTGTGCTGCCTGGGGCCCGGGATGCTTGTGGAAGACAGCTAAGCTGTCGCAAAGAGATCAGTAAAGCTGTAGTGGAAACAGCTGAAGCTTTAATTGTAGCATCGGTTCCTGCTTGCCTTGGTTGTTGCATGTGGTCTGCAGCAGCGGTGGCAGCTCGTTGCCCGGGCGGGGTGATGCCACGAATCCCCCCTGAGGGCGAGGTCGGAAAGGAGAATCTCTTCAGGGTTACCACAGCCGTGTTTTGGGAGGGGGTCTATGACAAGAGGATGTGGAGTAATTAATGTGAAGGTCAGATCTGCGTTGGGGCTGACATCACCAGACCACGGGCTGGGGCGATGAGGGCGATGGCCACCACCCCTGTGCAGCCTGACGGTGCTGGGAGCCAAGAGTCGCGCAGAGGGACGCAGGGTTTCTTGGGGAGCGGGTGCTGGGACGCTTGTGCAAGCGGGTGCGCGTGCAGTGCCTGCATGGCTGCACCCGGGGATGGACAGCAGATCAGCGCGGCTTGAGCGAAGCAGGGGCTTGGCCGGTGCTCGCTGGCGCACCGTGATGGGGCTGGGAAAGAACCAAGCAACCCAAGAGCCGGTGGCTGGGGAGAGGGGATGCTCGGAGAGGTGCAGCGATACCAGAGGGGCATTGAGGTGCCACGTGCCCAGCACCTTGAAGGTGGAAAGTAGGAGCTCCCTCTGTCTCGTTCTAGGTTTTCCCCCTACTTTGGGCAATATGCCTCTTCTGTCTGCCATAAGACCAAAAAAAAAAAAAACCCTAAAAAGATTGTAAGTGAGCTCTGGGACACTTATTTTGTTACGGAAAAGCTCCAGTTTGGGGTGGTTTTAGCATCAAAAAGAAGGCTCAGCTCAGCCTTTGGTTTGAAAGGGAGACAAATGCAATTCCCCCAGAAAGTGCCGCGGTGCCGATAGCTCCAGGGCAGCTGGGCCAGGCCCAATAAAGGTCTCTTTCATAGCAAACCCCAGCCGGAGGAGGTTCTTGTGCAGCTCACCTGCGAAGTTTGGGCTGTTTATCTGGTTGCTCCTGAACTTCTGCAACTTGTAAGGTTCAAGCACGCGGACACGTAGGTTGTGCTCTCCGCGAGTGCCGTGCCTTCAGTCCGTGAGCTGGAACGGTTCAATTCTCTTCCCGGCACAGAGACCCGGAGTGCAGGATTCCCGGCGCCGTCTCTGTGCAGGTGCGGTGCGCAGCCACAGCGCTGGATTTTTTTTTCATCTTCTTCCCAACCTTCGGAACAAATTTTCCTTTCTGAAGTCTTCGCCCCGTGGGGCTCTAAAATCATAACGATTAATGCTGGGAAAGACTCCTGAAGCCACCTAAGCCATCCCTCCTGCTAGGGTAGGATTGCTCAAGCATGCAAGGAAATTAATGGGGAGAGAAGGCGTGGGAACTAGGGAGGGACCTACTCTGAAGCTAAAGTTGGGTTAAAAAGTTGAAACTACTTGAAACAGCTACTCAGGGGGCGATGGCAGAGCTGCTCGGTTACCTCAGCGTTTCTCTGGAAGCTGTTGTAATCGCAAGTTTGTCCCAGCTTTCGCTCCTATTTCAACTCTTGCTTTTTTCCCTTATTTTCACTGTTCACGAAGCCTGATTTTGTAGCAACAAGGGTTAATCCAAAAGACTTGCAACGTTCGATGCGTATCACCTATTTCGGAGTCATTAAGTGGCTGTAAATGCATATGAAATCTCTTCGGCGGATTCCGTGCCTGTTAAGCAATGTGTTCTTCCTACATTTCTAATTGCTAGCAGGAAAAATAGGAGGAATTTGTTTACCAGCTTCCTGCATAATATTCAGACATCTGGAGCTGCTAGGTCCGGATGGCATTCCTGGGGGAGAGAAGATACATCAAGGACAATTAGACAACTTGGGAACCGCAGCCTAAAGGGAATATGCCCAAGCGTGGCAAACAGCCCTGCGACGGCGGCTCCGGCACCGAGCGAGCTCTGGCGCTTGCCCCGTGCACCCAACCGCCCTCGCTTGGCTTTTTCTGCCCTTCTCCCTCAGCTGCAGTTTTCCCCCACCCCACCCCGCTCCTGTTTATCATGTCTGTGAAGGAACCTGTTGGCCATCGCCGCGTGCGGGGCTGGGCCGAGGACCGCGGCTGATGGAGCAGCAGGGATGGGAGCGGGGCGGAGCGGCTGGGCGCCCGTGGGGGGTTTCTGACCTGCCGCTTTCCCCTCCTCGGGAGCGTCGGCCCCATCCCTGACCCACGTGCACATTTTTCCAAAGCTGGGGCAGTATCAGCGGAAAAAATAATTTTTGTGGAACACGTAACGTGTGCCTGTGCCGCTGAAGGATGCTTTAGAAGCTGTTTAGGGAGCGCAAACGTCTGGTCTACGCGTCCTGGTGTGTGAGCCCTCGCCGCTCCTTTCTCCTGTAACGCAGGCGCCAACTCTTGCGTTTTGGTGGCTTCCTCTTGAAAAAGAGGAACTTCCTACTCCCTGAAAACCTAGGGCTCACCGCATGAGAAATGGGGAAAGCAGCCCCATGGGGATGCTTTCTCGCCTGTGGCCCAGATGGGTTATTGGTGATGTTCTCCCTTCTTGTTTAACCGCTTGAGATCAGCTGAGAGAGGTGGTGTGGACTGATTTAAATCAGTGAGTGAAGTAACTGCCTTCAATCGTGGCTTAAAGCAAAAAGTGAGAAATTTTGATTTAAGGAATTTTAACTTGCTTTGCATTTGTACTTTTTCCTCAGTGAAGGTCTGTCCCCTTCAGAACTAAAACTTCGTAACAAATCAGGTGATTTTTTTTTTGCCAAAGACTACGCAGTACCCGGTTACGTATTTCGTGAGCACGCTTTTGTTCAGATTTTATTTTTACATGAAAAGGATTTCTCTGCTTTACTTTTATTCCCTTTTCGTCACGTGCGTTTTGCACTTCGTCGCGCCAAGCTACGGCAGGAGAGGTGATCGGAACAGAGCAAAGGGACCGGGCAGCACTTGTTCTTGTAGGTGGCGTTTTCTGCTAGACGTAGACCTGAGAAAAGACGGGAAACTGTGTTTGGTGGTAGGACGTGAGGCTGAACTAAGTACAGGTAATTCGGGGAAGCCTTTTGGGAGCGCCGACACGCGCCCGACGATGGGTGCTTGCTGGGGGGCTCTGTGCCGCGCTGCAGCCGCGGGGCCCCACCGCGACCGCCCCCCTCCCCCTGGCCGCTTTGCCCTGCAGAATGAGCAGCCATCCTCTGGCACAGAGACGCTTTCTTGAGCAAAGGACAGAAGCGTTGCTTTAGAACTCCAACTATTTTCCCCATTTCAGGGGAACTAGCGAAGCTAAAGAACACCTCTTTGTGCTTCCAGGCAGTCCAAAATCACGAGTGATTAGCGTTGAAGTTTTCCAGCACGGTGGAGCCAAGCACGTAGTCTCGAACGCGTGTAACTGCTGGTAGTTACTCTGCTGAGAGCCTGGGAAGGGTACGGAGCGGCAGAGGCGATGCCGGCGCGGCTGCCAGAGCTGGGCACGGGCCCCCTGGGTGCGCGCCCTTTGGTTTAGAGCAGCAGGGTTGCCTTGGCGCGTCCCACTCCTTTTGTTTCTTGGTTTGATAGGTTTGTGCACGTTAATAGCCTTGACAGGTTGCAGCGGCTTTAAGCCCTAGCCTGGGTATTCATACTTTCAAGTGATCCTGACCAGCATGAGATGCCCATAATGTACAATTTCTAAATTTCTCAGCTCTGGAGAAGGAACGCAGCCCGAATATAGATGTACTACACAACTTGTGAGAGGACGGTACTCTGCGCGGGCTGTGAGTTGGTGCGAGCGGCTGGAAACCCTTTCATTAACGAGTGGGAGAGCAGCGACGCTCGGCTCCACCTTTGCTGCCGGACCCACCGGGAGAGGAACACTGCAGATTTTGTTCCCTCTCATGTTCTGCTGAATATTTATACGCAGCTCGCTGGAAAAGTGTGGAAACTCTAAAGGCTTAACTCCTGGCGAGGACAGATGCGCGCTGTCGTTCCCAACTCGTAATCACGGAGCTGCCGCTCGCTGCCTGGCTAAGGAGTCCAGCAGGAAATTGAGGAAACGCAGGTGGAAAGAAAAGCGAGGAAAGGCAGAGGTCATGCTGCTGGGGAGGTGGCAGAGCTTCCCTGCAAAATGCCCTCTCCGTTCATAAGTTACCGTCTCGGACCACTTTCTGGTTGTTTCTCTACTTCAGGCGCTCGTCTCCCACATAATCGTGCGTCCAGCGCCGCCGGCCTGGGATTTAGTCATTCCTGCTAATGACGCACCGATGTCAAGTTGATGTGCGTTTGCTGCCTCCTCACTGGTTTGTTGTGTTTGGAAATCTCGGCTCTTGAAAACGAAAAGGTAACCGGGATGGCTGCAGCGGTGCGACCTCCCTGGGATACGGTGCTGGGAGCACGGCACTCCTCCGGCTGCTTTTCCTCATGGCAGGTGCTCTTACGTTCAAAGCTCTGAATTTAGGGGGTCTGGAGGAGGGGAGGTCTGCCCTGGCGCTGGTGTCCGCTCCCCAGCCCGGGAGGAGCGGAGCCCCTTGAGGGTGCCCACGCTTGCTGGGAACCCCCTTGACAAACCGTCCCGCTCCTCTCTGCAGGATTTAGGCCCCCGACAGAGGGCAAAATGGGGAACCGTAAACAGCGGGGAGGGGAAGCCCAGGAGGACCCTTTGTAGCACCCAGAGATTGTTAATGTATCCACCCAGGCGGTCTGCTGCTACGGTTTTCCACCGAGGCACCTGCACTTTGGAGAAGGCTCTTCTGCCGGAGCTGGTGCTGGCGTGGGTTTGGGTGGGCATCGTGGTTTTGGGGCAATGATGCAAAGGCTGCACCAGCTCACCTGGCAGCCGGCTTTGGCGCCGGGGGGCCTCTTCGCACGGAGCCTCGCGGCTGCTGGGCAAGAGGGGACGCGGGCGGCTGNGGCATCGTGGTTTTGGGGCAATGATGCAAAGGCTGCACCAGCTCACCTGGCAGCCGGCTTTGGCACCGGGGGGCCTCTTCGCACGGAGCCTCGCGGCTGCTGGGCAAGAGGGGACGCGTGCGGCTGGGTTGTTGGTATGGCCGAACGGTTGTAGCCAGCTCGCGGGTCTTGGAGCTCGCCGGGATCAAACCGGCACGGCTGTGCCTCGCGCAGCCGGTGCTCTGCTCCCTCGCCGGTGGCAGCGGTGCGGTTCGCACCCAGCGGCGGCCGGCGCTGCCTGCTGAGGACCCGGCCGTCCAGCGTCGCGCCAGATGCGTGGGGCCGCTGAAGGAGGCCGGCGTCGGGAGCGCTCGCTGGTTTTACGAAGGGCTGATCAATATTTGAGCCTATCTTTTGTTGCAGCTGACAGCGCCAGGCAAAGGTTACACTTTGCACTTTCCCTCTAGATAAAACAGAACATAATGTCTTCTTTGAACTCTTTTCAGAATTGCAAATTGCCCGCGCCTGGAAGTGAGATACAGCGAGATATCTGTCGGCAGCGTTGCCAGCGTCAGGCAGGGCTGGCTTCCAGCAGAAACAGGAGTCGTACAAACCAAGGTTCCTCCCCAGCCGTCCTGAGACGCGGCCCCGTAGCTTCCCGTCGCTGGGGCGAGGAGAGGACAGAGCCCAGTGGGAACCCGCCGGCTTCGAGGACCCTTGGCTCTGGGCAGTGTTTGAACTGCGGGGAGGTGGTGCTCAGGCGCAGAATTAAAGCGGAGCCAAGAAAATAGAGCTGTAGCGTGCACCGGAGAGCCCAGGTAGCAGGGAGCACCGAGAGCGACGCTCCACGAGCGATGCTTGAGCTCCTTCCTGTGGTGGCAATGACGAGTTACTTGTCGTGCACCACGAGCCTCGCGTCGGGAGGAGATCGGCCTGAGCACGCATCTGCCAGGCGATCTCCCCTCCATCCTCTCCAGCCAGACCACTGCAAGGAGAACACAAGGCGAGTGTCTCGTGCTCGGTACGGGCAATGGCGAGGGGTGCGGGCAGCGAAGGCAGAGCCCCCGGTCCTGCCCGCTCTTCTCACCACGTGGGAAGCGGCAGCAATTTGCGAGTTGCGCACGCAAATCTTCAAAAGAACAGAATTTGGCCCTTAATGTTCTTTTGATGTATTTTTTCTATGCAAATAAGGTTTAATTTCTGAACTTTGAACAGTTTGCAGATTAGTTTATTACAGTGTTGTATTATTAAGTTGTATACCCCTGGGGTCAGAGCGAGGCGTTTGGAAACCGCGGTGAACATTATTTGTATTGTTAAACAAAGTCGAGAACTCCAGGCATCTGGTATTCACCACAAAAGCAGACAATCAAAACAAAGACATGTTTGTAATCGTACTCAGTAGTCTTTTTATGTGAAGTAATTACTAAAATAATCTAAAGACATGGATCGGATTATTAATGAAAATTATAGCCTGCGAACTACTGTAATGCACATCTCTACCTTTCATAAAACAGACGGGGAACTGTATAATGTAATGAATAGCCCCGGGGTTGTGCAATGCCAGGATTCGTACTTCGAAATCTGTTGTCTCGGCTGATGAGATCTGAGGGGAGCGTTGGCAGACCTACTGCTGCTCGGGCTGGAGACGGTCATTTTGAACTCTGCTCTTTCTTTCTGACGTACTGATTTTGCTCTTTTTGCGCTAAGGAAACCAAGTAGGAGTTATTAATGAGTTCCTTTCAATATAAGCATTTATATGCACACAGCTGGGTGAAATTCCACACAAGGTGGAAAACAGCCATGGCTAATTTGCCTGTATTAACACAGGAACGGGAAGGGGAAGCCGAGCGGGAGCCCGTGTAGGCCGCCCCGGCGGTCACGGGCCTGCGCTGTGGGTTACGTTCGCCTGTGCTGTGTCGCTCCGCAGAGCTACTGCCAAAATTAACTGAAGGCTGCACGCCAATACAGACGTCCGCAGGTAGGAGTCTGGCCCGCCGAAGCTCTGCGGGGTCTGCGCTGAGAGCGCAGGGGCGACCGCAAAACCGTGGGGAGGTGGAGGCAAACCCCTCCTGCGCTCCGGCAAGGAGAGCGCAAGAGTGGAGCGGCGGGCGTGAAGTGCCTCCTGTTTTCTTACGCTGATGCGTACGCTGCAGCGCAGAAATAGCTCTGCACTGATACAAAGTCTGGATTTTCAGCTGCTCTTTAAGTTTCTCTTCTTCTGAGAGCGATGGCGAGGCTCGGTCCTGTCAGCCGCTTCCTCTTACAACTGCCGCCGACTTCAAAGGAAATCCTGCTGGCAAAATAGCTATGGAATTGTGTCAGTAGTTTATTTGCTCCCAAGATTAGGTAATTAATGAAGATAGAATATTAAAATTACATTTACATAAAGCTAAGGGTAATCTTAAAGTGTTCCATTATTTTGTAAATGACCCGAAGTTTGTAACGCATTTATAATCGTGAATCAGGAGACAAGTCCTTTCAAATAAGGAAGTACAACTTAGAATCCCTGTTTCTTTCATTATTTATTCATATTGCTGTTGAATCATCTGCTGTTCAAAACCTGCAAAGCCGCAGACCTTGCTTTACCTGCCGATGCTACTCGACGAGAAAGTTAGACCAAGTTCCGCGTCTGAGTCAGTCCAGATTACATCAGGAGCTGAACTCCAAACGGATCATTTTGCTTGGGTGTAGGTATTCTGAAATTCTACAGGACTTCTGCTGTTCGGCTTTCCCTTCGGGTTTAGGCACGTGGTACACCTGCGTTACTGAAGAGTTAGTGAGGGCAAAAAACAGGGCTTCACTGTTTTCAGCATAAAACCACGGAAAACATTGATTCCTTTCCGCTCGAGTTCCATGTTTGCGGCAGCGCCCCGAATGACTGCCGTCAGTATGAACTGCTCCTTTGGAAATAAGCATCTCTGGGACATCGGAGTTTTATTTAAAGCCGCTCGCCCACTCCCAGGTGCAGGGGTTTTCCCACCCCTACAACGCTGAGGAGGTGTTTTCGTCGTGCTCGTGTCCTGTGCGTGCATGGGCCTCGGTGGGCAGCGAGGGTTCGGGAGGGTCCACGCGTGTAAATCGGGTCTTCAGCCTCTCCCAGGTGCGCAGCCCTGGCAGCTGCGCTCCAAGCGTAATGACGAGCATCCCAAATTCCTCCTCGTAATGGCTGGCACTAAAAGCGAATTACCCCACTGCTTTTCAACAGATACAGCAATATTTCCATTGCGATACGGNGATAGAATATTAAAATTACATTTACATAAAGCTAAGGGTAATCTTAAAGTGTTCCATTATTTTGTAAATGACCCGAAGTTTGTAACGCATTTATAATCGTGAATCAGGAGACAAGTCCTTTCAAATAAGGAAGTACAACTTAGAATCTCTGTTTCTTTCATTATTTATTCATATTGCTGTTGAATCATCTGCTGTTCAAAACCTGCAAAGCCGCAGACCTTGCTTTACCTGCCGATGCTACTCGACGAGAAAGTTAGACCAAGTTCCGCGTCTGAGTCAGTCCAGATTACATCAGGAGCTGAACTCCAAACGGATCATTTTGCTTGGGTGTAGGTATTCTGAAATTCTACAGGACTTCTGCTGTTCGGCTTTCCCTTCGGGTTTAGGCACGTGGTACACCTGCGTTACTGAAGAGTTAGTGAGGGCAAAAAACAGGGCTTCACTGTTTTCAGCATAAAACCACGGAAAACATTGATTCCTTTCCGCTCGAGTTCCATGTTTGCGGCAGCGCCCCGAATGACTGCCGTCAGTATGAACTGCTCCTTTGGAAATAAGCATCTCTGGGACATCGGAGTTTTATTTAAAGCCACTCGCCCACTCCCAGGTGCAGGAGTTTTCCCACCCCTACAATGCTGAGGAGGCGTTTTCGTCGTGCTCGTGTCCTGTGCGTGCATGGGCCTCGGTGGACAGCGAGGGTTCGGGAGGGTCCACGCGTGTAAATCGGGTCTTCAGCCTCTCCCAGGTGCGCAGCCCTGGCAGCTGCGCTCCAAGCGTAATGACGAGCATCCCAAATTCCTCCTCATAATGGCTGGCACTAAAACTGAATTACCCCACTGCTTTTCAACAGATACAGCAATATTTCCATTGCGATACGGGGAGAAAACATTTTAGCCCCTTTTCAAAAGTAAACTGGCACAGCCTCTGATCTGCGGAAGTGATTTGCTGCACATAAGAGAGACTGAGAAAGCGCCCGTCTATAAAGAGCAGGATTTTGCAACTCCGCTTTCGCCAGAATTGGAATGGCCTCAACACGACCGTCAGCAAAGCTGTCAAATGGCCGTAACCCCGGCAAGTAAAAGCGGACCGAAAATTCTGCCTATTGCTTACGAGCGGTTCTAAATCACCTATCTTCAATGAAAGAGCACCTCTCTGCTAAATAACTCAACATACCCATTTCCCTTTTCCTAGAAACCTTTTCCCAAATTACTCTTCTGAATTCTTTTCCTTCTCGACTTTTGCTCAGAAGGTAACGTTTTCAAAGCCTCCTAGACTCCTTCCTTGGCGAGCAGGGACTCAGAACATCTTTCACTTGCTGGGCGTTTTCCAGACAGAGGTGTGGAGTCCAGGGTAACTTGCTTTTATTTAAAGGCTTCCTATTACATGGATTAAAAAATACCTTTGCTCAAGGCTTGACCAAAGCAGCGTCCCTGCATTCGGCCAGCGCCAAGGATCCGGGAGCGGATTCCCGACTCCTCTCCTCGAGGGTGCGAAGCTGAGGGTGGTGGGGGCGAAGGCTGGTGCTCGGGGGGGCGTCCGCAAGCAGAGGGAGCCTTTGGTGCCAGCTGGGAGGCACGGCGTGGGTTTTAGCTGTGCTCTGCCATGTGGAGCGGCCGCCCCGCTTGGTGCCGTAAAACGTGTCGGGATGCCCACGTGCCGCTAAACTTGTGGCTTGTTTTTCCCAAGGCACGGGCAAGCCCGGCTTGGGACACGNCGTCTGCAAGCAGAGGGAGCCTTTGGTGCCAGCTGGGAGGCACGGTGTGGGTTTTAGCTGTGCTCTGCCATGCGGAGGGGCCGCCCCGCTCGGTGCCGTAAAACGTGTCGGGATGCCCATGTGCCGCTAAACTTGTGGCTTGTTTTTCCCAAGGCGCGGGCAAGCCCGGCTTGGGACACAAGTGAGGAGGAGAGATGGTGGTGATGTCTTTTTATTAATTAAGGCCTAATTCATAACAACGAGCGCTTAACCAAGCAACTCGGTGGATACAAATCCCATGCTCGGGATACAAATCTCATGCTTAGGTGTTCCTTGATTGCAGAATCAAGGTCTTAACTATTAGGTTTCAGGTGATCTTTTTTTTTTAATAGTTTCAGTTGGGAGGGTTCTGCTTTCTCACCCAGCTGACATTTTGCCCTTTGCATCTATGAAAAATCCAAACACCAGTCCTGCAGTTTTAATTTTTCCGCTTTGAGCGCGCGTTCTCAACCTTTCCATCCGTTTCCTTTTTTTTTTTGGATGTTTTTATTTGCCGCTGTCCTGCAGCGTGGGAGCACTGCTATTTTAATTTGGAAACACGGAAGCTTACATCAACATTTTCTTCCCCCTCCCCTTTATGTGCGCTCGGCCGAGGGGGAAGCTCTGGGGCCGCTGTGGGGTGTCGCACCTTGCTGGGGTGGATGCGGCTACGGAGCTTTTTCCCCGTACACACGAGGAAGCCTGGGACCGCGCCGTACGTTACCAGTTTGCTTCGCCGCTGGAGCACAGATGGAAGCAAGGGGATCCCTGGCAAAGTGCAAGAATACAAGAGGAGAGGGATTATACGCAGTGCAAAGCTTTAGTTGCTCCATGTGCGGGTGCTTATGTTAATGCAATTAAGAGGTAAATGTTAATAGCATGGTTTCAGTCTGGAGGGGGAACGCGTTCAAGAGCCACGCAGGCTCTCTGGCACGGACTGCCTTGCGCACCGCGAGCAATTGGACAGGGAAAGGAAGGACAAGGCGAGCTGCGTGCTGCCGCCTCAGCGTTCTGAGATACAGACGGTGCTGTTGTAGCCGCCCTCGAGATGCGACGGTCGTGCCTACGCAGAGCGGTACCGGGCAACAACACAGCTGGCGTAGGGAGAGCTCGGGCTGACGTCGTGTTGCGGGCTCCACGCGTTAGCAACAACCTTCTTGCTTCTGTAGCTCTGTGTTCTGTCTGCAGCCTTCCCACAACTTCACAGGCCTCTCGCTGTGCAATTACAGGAGGGTTTTAGTCTGCTTATACATTAAAAACTCGTCTCTATAAAGAAATTCAAAGATCAGAGATGGTTTCTTTTAAGTATTACATCGGAATGTGAATGCTCCTGCTGCTTATTACAAATTGTTCCTACAAGGCACTACGGAACTCCTAGATTTTATATTTTTTCATTGTCAGAATTTTCTTTTCTCTATTTAAACACTAAATCCGAGCATTTCACTTCCACCCTCTTTTTTTTTTTTACTGCAACGTGTTTTATGGAAGTTTTAATTACAGCCTGAACAGAGTGCATAGTCACTGGTTGTTGTTGCAGATGGCGTTAACAGGACTAAGAGAATCAAAACCAAACCAAAAATAAATGACATTTTTGTCCTTCAGGTACATGAAAATGTGAATGCAAATTCTATATCTTATTTTTCCTGATTCCTCACTGTTTTCTAATCTTATCAAACAGGCATTCCCATATTCTGAGTCAGTCTGATAAAGCAGCTCGATGTAAACAAGTTGCATTAGGTTTCGCAGAGCACATTTTCCTCGTAAATCCAATTTCCCAAGCTTTTTCTGGTGACGTATTAGCTGTTCCTCAGCACGCAAAATGTTCCTTGAATGTTTTAACTACCGTGTTCTACAACAACGCGTAGCGTAACGTGGTTGTGCTGTAGGCTGCCTTCCTTTAGACACTTCGCTTTATTGGAAACGCAGCATCCCCTTACCGTACGCTCCTTGTTTACCCTTTCGAGGCAGAGGTACGTAACGCTCCGCTGTAAACATCTCGATTACCGGGACCTGCCTCGATGCAGCGTGTCTGCACGGTTAGCTTTTGATATCCCTGTTTGTCTGCGAATGGAGGTGCCTCAAGGTTCATAAATCTGTATGCAGTAGTATGGGTTCTCTAACAGCAATTCATTTTAATTATGTGAGACATAAAAAGACCACCTACAGATGAGACAATACAGCTGTAAGATTCTCAAGGTTACTATGGGGAATACTTCATAACTGAAGTATGTTTTCCCAAAGGAATTATACTACCATTTGATTTAATTTTTAATTTTTACATTTTAATCAAAAATAGATCAAATGGTGGTGTTATCTCCTGGGAAACATACTTCAGATATGAAGCAGTCCATGTTCCTTTTAAATATGTAAAGCTGCCATTTATGTATAACTCATGAATGACACCCTGTGTTGCAAGCAAATATCACGCTGTGATTCCTATATTGTTTCCGTAACAACGCTATAATCACGCACAAATATCGCTACAGCCGGCTCTGCAAAGCAAACGGCATTAAATAGCGGGGCCTTCGGATGCTCGTACAGTATCTATCTAGTGCTAAGAGCCCCGACGTATCGAACACGTGCACATTAATGTCGGCAGGGACCGCATCCTGTGGGACAGCCCAACCCCGAGCGAGTTCCCGTTCGGGTTTCGGAAAGCCATTGCTGGAAAGCTCGGCTTCAGAAACACAGTTCGGGATGTTACCGCACAGAACAAGGCGCAACGTGCGCAAGTCTGAGCGTCGCAGTTTATAGGCCCGGCACACACGCTGTCACGGAATGGCAAATGCATTTTTGGACCGGGGATGAGGTTCAGATCAACCAATGTGATCTCCCCAGGATATTTTTTTTTTCTTTTTCTATGTGTTTAGAGAGAGAACGAGGTGGCCAATGTTTTCCTTGCTTGAGAAAGAGTCGTGAACAACTCAGGCAGACCGAGCAACGGCCGAGTCTCGATGCCCCTTGGCGAGGGACGTTTCCCGCTGCACCTGTGCCTTTTACTTTTCACTAATGGTTGTGTGTGTGAAGTATCTGTCCCCCAGCAACGGAAGGTCTTGGGTTTCCTCGGAGCAGGACGTACGTTTTTGCATATGCGGTGTTTACATGCAGTTACCCTGTGTGAAAGTTTCATGCGCGATAAAATGTCAAGGTGTAACTCTCAACTGCTGCCACTAATTGAGGCAAAAATAGCGCTATTAATGTGCAACTGTTAATCTGCCAATCCACATCGAGTTCTCAGGAACCACCGTACGGGGTTCTCAGGAGAGATGCTGAGGTTTTGGTATGTATTTAGTAATTTAGACATAAACATCATTAATTTTGAATAGGTTATTTTCAACATGTAGGTTGTGTAAGTTTCTTGTCTTTGTGGCTAGTCCTATACAGACCGCCTTTAAACCCCATGTACTAAATCCAAAATTTTCTTTTCCCCTCTTCTTGCGAGCAGCCAAGACGACAAGTCAACATGTAATTATGGTCAGCTGAATAGTTAAGTGAATCCTAGTACAAAGACTTTACATAACATAGATAATGTATGATTTTCATCAATATTTTGTTTATCCTACCCATTTCATATTTGCTCATGCACTTCTCGCTACTTCTGACATCAAACCAGGATTAATTCTCGTCTCGTGCTTCATCTGCTTACCTTCATACAAAATGTATGTACGGTGCTAACCAGCCCGAATCCTGTTCATCTATAAGCAGGCGAAGTTACTTTACTCTCAGTACGTGCAAGAACAGGTGACAAAAGAAGAAGAAACGCAAGCAAAACCCACCGCCTTTGTCCTCCCTCCCTTGGTTTCGGTATTGCTGCTCCTCAGGACAACTTCTCCAGCACTGTCAGCCTGTCCTGCGTGGCCAAGGCTCGGTGTTTCCAAGGCAGCCAGTTAAAACCTGTCTTCTCTAGCACTGGAGTAAATACAAGCAAGTAAGTTATCACGTATTTATTTACCAAGCAAGTTTCGTTTTGTTTTTTGAAGATTTTTGCGGAGCTAAGGGAAGAGCTTTAGAGGGCAGTGTGCACTCCATGCGTGGTTTAACAGCTCCCAGGAGGGCTTCACGCAGGTGACTGCCGGGTACCTGGACTCCTCACGAAGCCTTGCAACAAGAGGCCTTCCTGGAACAGAGGGCTCCCCGTTGGGTTAGAGGAGCATGGCCGCGGTGACGTGCACGCCAGCATGAGGCTGGAGCCCGCGGGCGAGCCGCCTCTCGCAGCAGCTCCCGTTAAGGCCCCTACACCTGAGCCGGATGTCGTCTGGAGGCTTTAGGCTGGGCTATGCTTTGCTGCAGTGCGCAGGAGCTGCCCGAAGGAGTGGCCCTTGGTTCAGGCTCCCATGGGGAGAGCATGGCGTATGTGCAGCTGGAGCGGAGGTCCCAGGGCAGGCTCGGTTTGAAAGGAGCCATTTGACGCGCGCTGAAACGGTGTGACCGACCACAGCGATGTGCAGCAAGCGGCAGTGGTCGGGGGATTTGCTTCAGAACCAGTCTGCTATGAAGCAAAATGATAACCTAAATAAAGTGATAGTCTTGAGGAGACCACAGTTTACGTTCGTGATGGTATCTAGACACCTGCACTTCTACCGAAATCCACAGGAACTTAGGCCTGAGCCTCAGGTGTTCCAACGAGATGGGGAAAAGCAAAATCTGGAGACACAGATGGAGAGAATCAGCTGAAAAATATTAAGGTTTGGCACGCTATTAAACCAAATCTGCGGAGGAATTACATTGTTTCAAGATACTGATTCTGCACTTTGTTCGTACGTCTGGCCCGCGAGATGGAAACACCGCACTGGCTGTTCTGCACAAACCAAACTGTATGTAATACAAACAGTTTCTATTTACCTTTATACCTCAGCGTCTGCAGAATGCTATTCAATTATTAATGGAATAACAACACCAGCCGATCTCATACAGTAGCCAAAGTGGTGTTTAATGCTTCTGCTTCTGTAAGTAACAATTTGCAAAATACAAAGTTAAAAATATTGGATTTTATCATTTTAACCTGAATTGAAAATAGACCATGTGCCTGTTTTACTAGGTACATGTAAACAAAGTTTTGCTCAGGTTATTTTGTGTACAAACCACGGTATTAGGAAATATAAAGAGTATATAATCTTTATCAACAAAACAAAATTTCATAGTTACACAAGGTGAAGGAAAAGCCTTACAAAAATAATTTTGTGGTTCTACTGCAGATTTGACACAAATCTGCTTTACAGCAACATCCACCTGTCCCAACCTGTACAGCATTCATCTGTACCCAGCACGACAGCTTTGTGATTCCGACTGAGAAATCCCGAAACAAATTACACATGCAACGCGTCTATTTTAAAAAAATACCACGATCACAAACCTTCAGTGTATTAAACTACAGTTTGTTTTCATACTGTGGCTGGTTTAGAAACGCATTCCTTACCCCATTAGAAAGCATGGGGTAAGGAATCACCTCCTGGCTGAGTCACTTGGAAGTTTATCCAGAAGTGTATGCATTCTCATCTGTGAAAAAATTGGGGATAACGATGATCCTTCTGAACAGCTAACCATGTTTCCAGTCAGCTGGAGAGGCCAGTTAGCTCTTTGGAAGGAGTAAGACCGGCAGCCGTTTCGCGAGGACCGAGGGAAGCAGGCGCAGCAGGCGCTGCCTTGCCCCGTGAATGCCTGGATGGAGACGCCGGCTCACAAAGGGAGCAACAGCCCTTGTTTCACTTTGCGACACTTCACACACAATGTAACTGAAACATGCATCTATCCTGAATACTTTATTCATCAGCTGCTCCGTTCCCAGAAATGTAAGTAAAAAAAAATTAACCTGGTCACGTTTTTGTTAGGACTTGGGGCCTCTCACCGCAAGGAAGGATGGAGAACGCTCACAAAAAGGCAGAGCGTGGTTACCCTTCTCCCTCCTGCCTCGAACTGCAGCTGCCGGGAGTTTCTTCTTTTTTTTTTTGTATATATTGTAAGCCAACTCAAGAAAAACAGAAAGGAGGGAGCCACAATGTTTGACAACTACTAGGAGGAGTATCCTTACACTGCGCAAATCAAGCATGAGTAAGCACACACACTTGAATTCTGGTCATACAGGAACCGCTTCTTAAATATTGACGATACCAATGCTTAATAAACAGAGCACAGTCAAGTTGAGCATTCTCCTGATAGCCTATACATTTTTTATATCAGCAAACAATAGCAAATAAAAAAACCCTGTTGGAAACTATTGACATGTTCATAATTTCTGTGATATTTGGTGTTCAGGGCTTAGCTGGGAGGCAAGAAAGGATGCCTGCAACAAAACCGGATAGAAAACACTGGTTTCAGAGTTGTAAAAAGTCTTTCCATTCAATATGTGTCCTGTTTCTTGGACTTTTCCTATGCGTCTGCCTGCTACTCGTCACTAGAGCACGCGGGATACCGAACGAGGTGTTCCCATGTGACCCAGTCTGGTGCTTTTGCAGTTAACGAAACAGGGAGGATTATCCTGGACACCAAAATGTTGGGGATGCAAAAATTAACTCTGAAGGAATAGAAAGATACAGATGGGTTTTCATAGAAAGCTTTGCTAAGGAAGACAGGCATCACAGTTCTGTATCTTTCCTTTTTTTTTTTGAATACTCACTCTTTCATTACGGATTGCGTTATAATGCACCAGAGTGGGTAACTGCCAAGTGTTTTTCACTCCTATTCTCATGTATTTTACTGACAATGCTCAGTACAACTACGTGACAGTGGTAATTGGGATAGGCTGAAAGTGAGGGGAGTTAACCTCGCGCTAGCTAATCTATTTCTGTATCCCTTTCCGGACGTCACTCTCAAAACAGATGAAATTTGTTGGGGAACAGAGGGTTTTTTAATTGAAATATTATTATAGAATTGATCTGACATATCCTATATCATGTTCCTGGAGAATGCAAAATGCTGTAGTTAAAAACAAACAAAAAGAACCCTGCTTGTGACCATTGTACACAAGTTTACTCTCTATAGCACAGCATTCAGATGTTCAAACTGTACGTGTGAATAACGTAACTGCTGATCAGTTAGGCTTGGCGCAAACTGCAGCATTACGTTTCTAACAGCGTAACGAAAGTACAACGGGCCCGTGTTCGCATTGCAGGTAACAGAGTGAAAAATGGGACAGAGTTCTCCTGTTTTGTTCAGCTGTATAGATGCAGAAATCTCCAAGGACGGTCAGGGTGGAGAGTGTAATAAAACACCTGCACAGTGTTCAGTGACCATGGGAAGACTGATACAAAAAAATTACATTAAAATCGAACACTAGTATGACTTCATCAGCCTCTGTAATGCAGCCAGGAGCTATGACCAATCCTGTGAATTTCGTACGATAAGATTTTACAAAGAAGAAGTAATGGTTACTCTAAAAGGAGAAGAATTAAAAGGAACATGGCGCAGAACCTAGGAGGACCATCAGGAAAACCAGTTGGTTCTCGGTTTTACCGCATTCCATAACTAGATTAGAACACAGGTAAGTTTAAAGCAAGCAGAAGAAATATACACACAGGTATCTGTGAATTCTTAATGTGATAAAATTTGAGTTATTTAAATGAAAAGCGCCATTTTGGTTTGATAATCCATGGACACACCCCTGTGTTTTAAACACGATGGCACACTTCTTTGCTCTAACATATTCTAGCAGAAAACTCTTCCACCGTGGAGTCCCAGTCTACTTTTGATATTCTCCTCTTTGGATACCCTGAATTTTGACCATACACTGTTCTACTAATCATCACTTGTCATACATTTCACTTGCTGAAGTGTAACCGGCTTTGAGTAATTTCGC
Organism: Steatornis caripensis; assembly: GCA_013398225.1. Lineage (NCBI taxonomy): Eukaryota > Metazoa > Chordata > Aves > Caprimulgiformes > Steatornithidae > Steatornis > Steatornis caripensis. Next base: position 16,052 of record VZSC01017935.1, on the reverse strand, counting down.
AGTAACCAACCTCTCAGATACCTCTTAGCCTTTTACCTTCAAGCAGCTATTTCAACTTTTAAAGCNTAGCTGAAAAGCATTTAAAAGCAAATAGAACAGGCCATCCATTAGAACGAAACTTCAGTACATAAATGTTTGTGGAAGAGGTGAATGTTACCTCAAGGTGTCTGGCTTCTATCTCAAGTTCATTACCAGGCCATAGGAAAAAAACCACGTCAGGCTAATCTGACTTAAAATAGAAATTTTTTTTTGACTGCTATTATTACCAGGATTTAAAAAACCCAAAGGGTTGGAAAATGTTGTAAAAATTACTTGCCTGCAAAATATGACCTAGTTATCTTGGTAGCAAATATGTAATTTCAGTCTTCAGAAAACATTTTGTATTATTATTTTGCAGGAGTTGATAAACTCTGACAGCAGTACAGAGGAATTTGCCCATCATACTGCCGTTTCAAGTGAGGCTATGTTCCTTTCCAGCTCGGATAGATACTACTGCTTGCATCAACCTGTACTGGGAGCAGGAGGATTCAAGATGAGCCTCAGATCTTCAAGGTAACAGGGACAATACCATTTTTAAAACCGCTGTGTTTCTTGGAGATTTGATCTTTTAAGGGATTGTACTGTTCTTCTGATTGAAGAGAATTTTGAAGTGTCTGAAAAATTTTGCTTTGAAAGTATTTATTTTTGATGTAACTAAAACTGATACTGGCTTGGAGGAAACTTACTCTTTCCTAACCAAACAAGCCTGTATGCCAGTTTAGTGCAGGTCTGCTTTATAGACTCATTTCCTCATCTATTATTAAGTGAATTAAGTATTTGTGATATTCATATGTTTAGAAAGACGATCTCCTTAATAACAGTCAAGTCTGTGCTCGCTACAACTCCACAATATGGGAAACACTCTAGGACTCTGAAAAACCTTTGCCTAAGGATTTTGCAGTCTGATAAACGCCACTGGGAAGCTAACCTTTAAAAGCCTGTCACTAGATTTTTGCAACTTTGGAACAACCGTCTTAATTTAAACTGGCTACTGGCTGCCCTCGGAACAGGAGAGGCCAAACGCTGTCATGCCTGCCTTATCTGTTTTGGGTCGAACTCTGCCCGCGATCTGAGTGGCAGCAGGGCGCAGCCACAGCTCAGCAGTTCTCCAGACAGCGGAGATCGCTTTCCTTGTGAACTTTGGCAGGTCACAGGAATTTCCCTCCAGTGCAGAGGGTTAACATGCTGCCATTCAGTTTGGAGCTTTCAGGACCCTTCTGTCTGAGAAGTGTCACGCCCAAACAGCACAACTGCGGCTCCCTTAGAGGGTAAAACTCGGAATGTGTTTAAAAATGATATAGTCCTATATACTGGCAAAACGTAGATGAAATTATTTGTGATGAGCCAATAAAATTATATTGGATGACAAGACTTTTTAAACAGATTTGTTCTAATATCGTAATAACTGGAAAGACAGAGTTAGGGAGTGTCAGACGGTATCTTAAGAACTTTGTGAGGACTCCACTGAATCACTACTCACCTTTGCTCTATAGGGGGTTGTTCAACTAATACTCCTTTCTCTATTAGATACTTATCTGCCACATTCACAGACTCTGCTTGTTATAAACAAACCAGAAGTATGGCATGCAAGATCCCTGGATTGGATGCATATTTTGGATTTAAACGTAAGTTTCAATAGGATTTTTACTGGACTTCGCAGCTGAATAGCCATCTAAAAATGAAGACCTTTCTGGTCTCCCATTTCCGCCTGCATATCTAGGGCTGAGCTAAAACTGCAGGCCCTGTACCCACGTAAATGCAAGGTTTGCTTTCCCAGAGTATCAGAGAAAGTGCCCGAGACAGGAAAATCTCTTGTATCAGCATGACCTTTGGCCTGCTCCCAGGTGAAGACTGGGCCAAAGGCCAGATCAACTTAACTACTCTAAAACATTAAATCAATCTTTTTTTTTTTTTTTATAACATATACTGAGCTACCTTAAAAGCAGAAGCATTTTTTCAAGTGTAAAAACGACAACACCCATAGCTGTGCACTGAAAGAGTAACACATACAGCCAGCTGCTGTGTGCTGGATACCACACAAACCCACGCCGTGAGTGAAGGTAGGGAGAGCGAGCTGTACGGGGTTCACAGGTGCATCTTCAGAATTCAAAAAGAAAAGCAGTGTTGCTGATCTGGCGTCTCTCAATTTCTAGAAGCCCAGGATGTGACTGAAGTGTCCCTGAAACAACAAAATTCCATGTCACTAAGAATTATCTCATCAAAAATGGAAGTCTTTTCCTCAGTATATGTTTTCAAAATTTATTTTAAAAGAAACTGACAGTTAAAAGAAACTAACAATATCACAAACACTCGCTTTCATCCCTGAGGGACTTGTGGACAGCTAAAAAGCCTGGACGGTGAAGGGAATGTTCAGTGTAATCTGTGTAAGCAGGACGACTGAGTTGTTTTGCACGTGAAGTTGAAGTATACCCATACAGAACACAGACAATTTTAGCATCGTACTTGTGTATCTTACGCTATTCTACCACTAAATGTTTAAAGATGTTGAGGATGGAACAGAAATTTGCTTTCTGGTTGGCAACTTTTATTTTAAACTCAAGCCTGCATTTGTTTATATCACGTTGTATTTGCTTAAAGAACGCATTCACAGTAATAATTTTAGAATAAAACCGGTGTTACCTCTAGTTATCACGTAACACAGAAGAATCTCAAGAATGATGGTTGCAGCCTCCCAGCCCCAAAATCCTGCCTAGCTTCCTTCCAGTTGACGCCTCTTCTTCTAAGTCCCTGCCTAAATAGTCAGTAACGCATTAGTACACAGGAAGCTTACAAAAACCGCAACTAAAGTAGTACCCTTTGCTCAAAGTGTGGTTTAATACACTTCCCAGTCCTTCTGAAACATGCGGTAGCCATTTGCTGCAGGAAAAGAGGTCTAAAAGTTAAGTGAGCAAACCTCACATTGATACTGCCTTTAAATACATGTTGGCGTTCACAGCACCTACGGTAGCAACACAGAAATAAACGTGTTCAGGAAAGCTGATGTTAGCGAAGTTCCTCACACGGCTGATCAGCCCCATAAATATTGGGATTTCTTGATGCCAAATACAATCCTGCTAAGACTGCCCACAACAACGAAAACCGGTCTCAGCCCAATGTGCTTCGTGTTTGACTTGCTCTGGTTTGGATGGTGTAATGTATCTGAATTTCCCTACCATCAGAAGAATAAAGCTTCTTATAGGATTTTAACATTGTTATTCATTACGAAAAGCATGACAGCGTTCTTTATCTTGCTATCTGCAGGCTCCTCCCTTCTGTTCATCTCAGCTGTTCCGAAGGACTTCCATGATGCATGTTAATCACTGTGACAGTGTCTGATTTCCCCAAAGTGAAATTTTAACTGTGAAGAAAGTTATCTGAGCTCTTACTGGCCTATTAGACATTACGTTCTAAAGATAAGCTTTTAAGAATGAAGATCATTTACTAATGTAATTCCTATCAGATTGACTGAATATAACTGTATTATCTGTTATGTCACTGGCCACAAATAACCAATTACCTGAAGAGCACACAATTAACAAACCTATTTTGTTTGTAGAGGGGTTGCAGATGAATCGTGCTGTGACTGCAAGGACACTCGCATAAGCCGGTTGATATGTTTCCATGTGTTCTGTGTTACTCTTTAAACTCTAATTTATATTTGACATTTTGCAACATACACGTATAACCTTTTTCCCCCAGTACAGGGTACATCATGGAAATCACAACCATATTTAAAGTCAGTCATATTTAAAACCATCCTGCTTTGAGCAAAGCGTTTTCCATTTCACCTCAACAATATGAGGCTAATTTAGCATGAATTCTAGCGAGTAGCTCTACAGGCGCTCCGGAGTTCTATAACACTGCCTCGACTTTCCATATGGAAAGCACGGGACAGTCAAGTAGAAAAATTGTTTCGTTTTGAGATTCCAGTTCTTGCTGAGTAAAGTTAGCAAGTTGTTTTCCTTGTTTCTTACAGCTGTAGCTGAAAAGCATTTAAAAGCAAATAGAACAGGCCATCCATTAGAACGAAACTTCAGTACATAAATGTTTGTGGAAGAGGTGAATGTTACCTCAAGGTGTCTGGCTTCTATCTCAAGTTCATTACCAGGCCATAGGAAAAAAACCACGTCAGGCTAATCTGACTTAAAATAGAAATGGTGTTATTTGGAATTACGGTATTTGTACTCAGTCATAATTTTCCAAAACTAAGTGGTCACTGATACAGAAGAATTTTACAAACCCTCATGTTGTCACTGGAATTATGCAATGCAACAGAACTGACTTCCTAACGTGCCAATTTGGGTTTTAATCCCAAGATGCTCTTTTCTTTTTTGGGTTTTAATCCCTGAGATGTTCTCCTTGTCGCCAGAGCCGGTAACACATCTGTAAAGTTCAAACTTGGTAATCCACACACGTGGTCATACTCGTTTCTATACACCTAAAGTCAGCCCTGGAGCGGGTTTCTATTTTATTTTTAAAGATGAGCAGAAGTAAGTTAACATGGTAAATATCTTTTCAGTCACAACTCCTGACTTGACAGCAACCTCAGTCTGACAGCATTCAATGGAAAGTTTGCCATTAATTCCATCACATCAAAGATTTTGCTGTAAACATTCAGCCTTTCTGAAGAAATGCATGGCATTCCCTCATGCCTCTCCTCATTTTTAGCTCACAAAGGAGTCTGTGTGATGGTTCAAAACGATGCACAGGATGCAAAGAAAAGTCAAGAGCAGCTCCCATACATTTAAGAAACTTCCTAACCTTTGGCCAGACAGTTTGCATGACAAACGGAACCGCAGGAATGCCACAACCTCTTTCACTGTTACCAGCCACTGTCTCTTGAGGGTTTTGGTCTTCCATCCAGGGCAGTTAAGATCACTGCCATCTCTTAGTAGGAGACTCTAGTGCTACCGCTGCAGCATTACAGCATGCTACGCGGTGCCAAATCATAGCTGTGACTACAGCCTATGTAGATAAAAAAAAAAAAAAGCAGGTTTGAAACAGCTTGCTTCGGACGCCAAGAGAAGCCTGTGTGAATCAGCTCGGGAGTCAGCACTATTCAGCTGTCCAAACACCTGCGCTGTTTTTCAGAGAAGTCCCGGTTGTCTGTGCCGAGCTCTGAGTGCCACTGGTTCTTTAGCTAGCTTGTTTAAAACTAGCTCTGGCATGTCTACAGTGTAGTATTTTTAGGCTGAGTCTACTCTTTGGAAAGGAGGTATCCAGTTAGAGGAAAAAACAGGAGCTAGAATGGGATTCCTGAATATTTTACTATGACCCAGTAAATCAACGAAGGTATAAAAATGGGGCAGAGGAAGTTGTACGTTACTGTTTGCTTCAGTCACTTCCTAAACTCCGCTTTTTAGAGTGAATTTGAAAAATGTGTTTGCGGCCTCTGTATTTTCCAACTGCTGCCAGAAACATATTAGTTTGTGCTCTGCTGGCGTACCTCCGAAATGCTAAATCAATCTGCCTTCTTTTCTTTACATGCTTTATTCCTGAGAAATGTAATTGCGGTTTTTATTAACTTTATGTTTTATAGATCTAATACTTAAGAACAAGTCTATCTTTTATGTCACAGAAGGAAGGTTAATATACTTACAGATTCTCCAGCAATACATCTTGGGCAAGGCTGGGCGGTACCTCTGCTTCCATGGTTTTCCAAAATCTAATGAACAAGAACATATCCCAAGCCATCAAATGAAAAAGGGGGCAATTATCTGCAATTTTATTATAAAATATATTTTAAATGTGTTTTTCTGAAAAAACAGACATTGTTGACGGTGTAAACATACCATGTAATTTTGCTTTGTCTTTGTAGCCCAAGGATCACAGTCCGTGGAGATTCTCTGTTTAGAATCCAGCTCCATGGCACAATCGATGAGGCGAGCATCAGCCTCATTTGGAATGGTTTCTAATGGCTTGCATGCTCGCTTCTGAAAGAATCAAAAGCAGTATTTACACGTCTTCACAAGGCATAGGCCACTGAATATAAGTTTTCAGGATTTCATTGTTTACGACTGCGAAGGATCTTGGGTTCATTTGGAAGAACGGTAAGTTAGTAACGGACTACCGGACACCAGGCCAGACCACCAAAATTCTGTATTTGATATTGCATCTCAGGCTGGACGAGCAGGGCAATCTGCGGATCTCCGTAAATGTCTCTGTGCCTCAGATTCATAAACTGGGGATAAAACATCCCTGGGAAAAGAGCACACTTCACCCTCCATTCGTGTATAATTTAGGATAGCGTTTATCAAAGGAGCGGATCAGGGGAAGTTGTGTGAAATGACTAATTACATCAAGGAAACAGAAGGAAAACCCTGAAGCCAAGTCAGACAGCTATGAAGACGTATTTCACAATGATTTTTGTATCTCTCTCTGAATACTGACACGGTTTCACAGCTTTCCACTGCTGTATAACCAATCAACTCCCCACCCTTGAAGGTCTAACCTGAGCTGTTAGCTAGTACTAAACGACTCCCGGATGTCCTGCGAATCCAAGGCACTCCATCTCCGGAGAAAGAGCTGGCCTACGCCGAGATGTTGTTTTCAGAGTGCTCAGCGACCCAACACAAGATCAGCGGTCCCCAGAAATACTGCTTTACTGCTCTGCGAGAACCAGGTTAGGAACTGGTAAGGTTAAGATGCAAGTCTGCAGGAGACACCGATTGGAAACCTTAGGAAGCAGATCCTTGGCCGGTGACTGCTCTCCCCACGCAAAGGGGCTCCTTGAAATCGTAACTGCAGATTAACAGAATAATGGGAAATCTCAAAACCGACATAGACGTTGCAGGGCCTGACTCTGAATTCCAAAGAGACAGATACACATGCTTTTGAAATTTTTTTCGGATGCCTTTCTGAACAAACTTTGTTTAAGGAGTAACAATACTCCATCTCTTTCACAGGCATATGATTTCACAGGCAGAAGATGTGTTGCCCCAGAACTAACAGACTACTGAAGCACAGAAACTAGATTTAAAATTTGAATACGTTATGCAAAAATAAAATGGATCAATACAACAGGAACCTCAGTGGAAAACAGCCGAAACCAGAACACCAGCAAGGAATACAGGATATTTGGATGGGAAGTAAATCAAAAAGTGAAATATGTACTGTACTAAGAAAGTGAATAATATAATAACAAAAAAAGTCGGAGAAGGTCCTCTAAAGATAGACAGCCTTCCACTGGGAAAACACTCTCTTTCCTTTGTTGCTGCAGAACTCGTCCTTTATTAAAAGGTACGGCATAGTGGTACAGCATCGCAACGAGCAAGATGTGTGAGATGAAGGAGAAAAGGGAAAAAATTACTTACTGCCATACATCAGAAGAAATTTGCCTTATTAAAAATAAATTCAAGGTATCGTTTTTTGGGGAGGTTGAGATGCTTAGCATTGGTGACGGGAATTCAGCATGCAGAGTAGATGGCTGAAAAACTTGTGCTGATGCCAAGACAATTTGTGGAAGTTTCTAGCAGCAGCTGGCTTCAGGGGGAAGACATCGCTCTCTGGAATTCTCTCTCTCGGGAAAGAAACAATCAATACAGGAATCCTGCCTGGGCACAGAAAAGACATAGTGCGGGATTCAAAGAGCCTGTGATTAATAAGCATCAATGAGCTCGCTACTCAAAAGGCAAGCAACGATTTCATCATAATGACTACTTTTGTTAGGGAATGATCATGCTACGTCCAGCTTGGAAACATAGTTTAAGACAAGCAACAGCAAATCACATACTGTCCTACAACAGGTAGTAAACAGGCCTCTCTGCAGGGAAGATATCCTGTAAATTTCTTTTCCAGCTGGAAAGTCCTGGAAAAACACATGAGTTTTCACTGATGCTGAAAGGATAAAGGCCTCACAGATGCTGCTTCTCATGAACAGTGAAACGAAAATGGTGCAAAAACTAGCTACATCGAAATAACTAACCTAAACACAAAGGAAAATATTTGTAAGAAAGCCTACTACTTGCTATTTTTTTTTTAATCTAGCTGTAAGATGTGCACGATCTCCTACCAATTTACCACATTCATCACACGCAGTTTCTCGTTTGTTTACCACATTTTTGAAAGCCAGGCTAGCTCCTGTTTTGTGTTTCACAAGCAGCTGTCCTGTAGGTATAAAACAATTCTCCACCCAGCCCAGCTTTACTTAGTTTAGCTCCACTGGAAGCCTTTATGGAAAGGACAATGATGGCCACATGCAGACGCTGCCCGTGACTAGGGCCCAGCTCCCTCCTGAGAGAGGTGCTGATGGCCCAGCCTGGGAAAGCAGAAGGAACGCGAGGTCCACGCCGGTCCTCGTTCTGGGAAACTCTGCTCGCAGTCCAGTCCGAACCAGAACACGCCGTGTGAATATCTGTTATATCTAGCCTTGAATATCTGTTGTTCTTGACTGGCCTCTAAATCCAACTGCCTTCATGTTGGCCTCTAAATCCAACTGCCTTCGTGCAGCATCAATGAACTCCATCCTAAAGCAAGTTTCTGAAATACATGCAAATAACTACATCAAGGTGCAAAACGAAATCATATGTACATATAGATAACATACAGCAGGAGCTGAGGGAGAACAGAAGAACCTGTAGGGAATATTCCCCAGTTACAACGGCCACGAGCAGAGGACACTGCACGACAGCAGCATCAAAGACGAGGATGAGCAAGATTCCAGAAGAGTTGTCTCCCCAAACCCAGGGATCCTGCTTGCTTCCATGCGTAGAGCTGAGTTCGGAGCTGCCCTCCCCGCGCAGCTGACTCAGCATTAACACCTCTGCAAAGGCCGGCTACAGCGTTTGCAATGACTTCAAGCCCCTGTGCTGGCAAGGGCTTAGAACCCAGAGGGACAAAATCCCAAGAAGAGTGTTAAACGTTCTGCTATTAGACCTAAAATGTGCAAACCTCTGTATGGCGTCACAGCTGTACGAGTTACAAAGGAAAGCACCGTGTCTGCATTGCCACTAGGGATCGTGCCATTTGCTAAAATCTGAAAGGGAAAACAGTTGTCAGTTATCTGCCTAGAAAACTTCCCTGCACGGCAGCGAGCGGGTACCAGAAGACGGAGAGCACAGTCTGGTTAGCACGCAGCACCGCAACAGACAGAAAGGTTACGCGTAGGCGTTTCACCTCGTGTCTGCAATAGAGCATGCGACAGCTCTACTGTTCCCTTAAACTCATTAAGCCCCGATGACTCAGTTGTAATCTGGACCACAACACCTGCTGCTACAGAAAAACCCCCGGCCTCTAATGTCTTGTCTAGGCTACTCTACCGAGAAAAGGTTCTGAGCTGTAATAGGTAAAGTTCTCTTGTTAGAACCACCTTGCAGAGCTTGACTCATGTACTCCGCTGTCTACAGAGGCGGCGGCAGCAAGTCCGAGTCACTGTCATAGAAGTTTGAGAGGAATTTTGTCTGGTCTCCAGGCAGCCGGCTCGTTAGTGCTTTCGTTAGTGGACAAACTGCAATTCACGAGCCTGAAGAAAGCTGTTGTTTGACTCTCTAACCTCAAGAACAACAGAAATTCCTTCTTTCCTTTGCAGCCTTGTCAGTTGCAGCCGGAAAGCTCACTGGACAGACGTTCCTCCCCTTCTCTGCAAACGGTGTTTCTCCGATAAACAAGGTCAGCCTCCAACTACGCAAGTCTTTGCTCCAATCATGCGTGAACGGGGATGATTAAGTAACAGCGGGGGAGCGCGTGAACACCGTGATAAGTTTTTCTTGGAGCTCCTGTTAACTTTTGCGAAGTTAACAGCTGGGTGCTTATTAGGAAGAAAGACGCTTACAAGGTGGAGGATGAGGGATACCTTGTCGGAATGAATCCGACCGCAGGAAAGCACACGCGCAAGCTTAGCTGAGGCGGCAAACTGTTCCAGAAGCGCGACAGACAAATGCTAAACACACCGATCTGGTGAGGCGCGTCCCAGGGCCGGGACAGCAGAAAACAGATGGCGTTGGTCACGCCACCCGGTGAAGAAGGTATCGGCCAAAACAAAGGGGGAAAAAAAAGCTCGTTTAGTGAAATTCTGCTTAAAATTATGACAGCGCACACACACGCAGTCTCCCCGTGCCCAGGAGGGCCTGCTGCTCGGCGGCACTGCCACAGCATGGAACAGCGGTACCAGCCCCCGCGCACGGCTGCTCTCCGCGGCGGAGCCACGCCAGCGAGGGGCTGCGGGAGGCCGAGGGGCTGCGGTCCCTCCCTCCGCACCTCGCCGCCCGCGCCGCTCCCGCTCCTGGCCCCGGCCCTGCCGCCGCGCCGCCGCCAGGGGGCACCGTCCGGCCCCACGGCCCCGGGGCCAATGGTCGCCGCGCCGCCTCACGGCCCCGCT
>VZSC01017933.1:156214-224760 GCA_013398225.1 Steatornis caripensis | reverse complement strand
AATCTCTTTAAAAAACGAAACCCAACCTGCCAAAGATATCCACTATTATGGTTTATGCTAAATCTTGCACAAAAAATCCATAAGAAAAATACACCGATAGCAAAGTAAGTAAAAAGGACCTGCAAAAAAGTAAGGAGTTTTACAGTCATACTTTTTTAAATACTTCGGAACGCATATACAGAAGCATCAGCATGAAAATACTTCAATATTTTACTAGAAATGCTAACTTCATACAGTTTCTTTATTTAAATATCTGCAATTCTCAACTCTAATAATACTGCAAAAAACCGATCTGTTGTTTCAAAGGCTCTGTGAGTGTCCGTGACGCCGTTCTGGTCAAAACGGCCCCATCTCCATGTCACCTGAATCAACGGGGCCAACTTTGTTCCTCTGATAAGAATCCACGTTGAGTCCTAAGTAGCTCAGTTTCTGGTTAACTCACCAGTTTCCCTCCCACACACAGCTTTCAGCCCAACTACTTCTCTACTAGCTCACTAACTCTTTGCATTGAAAATTTTCCCCTTAAAACAGAACTGGAAACCTGTTTGCTCCCCACAAAAGGATATCCCGCTTCCTATCGGCCATACTTTTCCTGTTCATCCTCAGTCATAAATACATTAAGGCCAACATAACAAAAAAAATCTCATAAGCACTGAAGGTCTCGGCAAATACAAAACTGCAGCACAACCCGCTCCGTGGGAACCTGCTGCCACAGTGACCTACAAACTGGACTGATTGGTTTGCAAGTTTCTACGCGTATCAAAACTGAGATTGTTCCTTCCCTCCTTTGTTTCAGTTTAATCTCTCCTCTGTGCACGTGTATAAAGTTTTTTCCCCCCCCTTCCTTCGCTCTCTCGCAGCCGGCTCTGTCAGTTGTTACCCTGTGATTGCTGCAAGGCTTTGTGCATGGCAGCGGAGGCAGAGGAGGGTTTGATCCAGGGGACAGTTAGCAGGGAGGAGGTGGTGGTGGTCGTCATGGTAACCTGAATCATCTGCTCGTTTTGTATCAGTCTAATGAGGGTTTTGAGACGTTCCAGTGATGACTGAGTCCCTTTCTGCTGGGCCAACAGGCTGGTTTTTAGCTCTAAGCATTTCTGTCAAATAAAGAGAAGGTGAGAGAGAAGGAAACACTGAGAATACATTCAAATTGGTGTCAAACATCTCTCCAAACATCCTTTTGTGTCTTGAGTGCACGTCCTGCTCAAATGAAGTATATTCTCCTTTGGGGATTACAAAATCACAGCTTAACGAATGGAGTAATCACCAGCGCCACATACTACTGCAGCAGCTGTCTAAGGTAACAACATTCATCCCAACCCAAACACATTCAGAGGACGTTTCTGACCTCATCCTGTAGACGGCCAGGCAGAAATGCCTTCTGCACTCCAAAGAGATTACTGGCACGGGATTGTAATAGCTGTATTACTGGAAAGGGCCGAGTGAGGTGTCCAGATCTTACCAAACGGCACTGATAAACGCTTGAGGGATAAACCTCACCACGATGCATTTCGTATGTGCCACACATTCTAGGAAGTCAGTACTGTGAAGATAAGTTGATCTCTCTAAACATGATGTCAATATTTTTATGGCGGAAAACTTGATCTAAGACACTACTGTTGTACCACTGCAGCCACAAGAAAGCCTTTTTTCTATGGGGTGGCCAAACTGCACCCCACAATCCCTTGAAACGTTCCGTACAAACCTACATGAAAACATGCACGAGAGCAGGAGCCAAATGAATGCATCCTCAAATCTCCATCTTCTCCAAGAAGAGATAAGAANGCAGCCACAAGAAAGCCTTTTTTCTATGGGGTGGCCAAACTGCACCCCACAATCCCTTGAAACGTTCCGTACAAACCTACATGAAAACATGCACGAGAGCAGGAGCCAAATGAATGCATCCTCAAATCTCCATCTTCTCCAAGAAGAGGTAAGAAAGAATCAGTGATTATCCTTTCCCTCCCCACCCTCGTACTGCTGCAGCTAACACCCCATCCTTTACACTGACAACTGGCCTGAGAGGGACTGTGCGACAGACCAAAACCCTGAGCCTGTCTGCTAGCCAGAAGGGGACAGTGGCCTCTCTAATACCTGAAACCTCCAGTTTTCTTTCTCCCAGTGGGCCCAGGGGTCTGGCAAAACTGGTTACTTGTCTGCAGCTTGCTCCTCTTTGGCTACGGTCCAGAATGCTCAGGGTAGGGGGGTGGTCTCCAGTACTGGGGAATGGGGAAATCACTTGAAAGTCAAGTTGTTTGAAAAGGAACTGTGAGGAGGTCTTCAGAGCTTTAGACAGGTTTAGACAGGTGAAATCTCAGGTGAAGGATATGTCACGTTCCGTTTTTCCAGATAATACCAGTCCACCTATGGTGCGTATGAGAGTTTTCTCTTTAATGTATATCTCTGTTAAGGCAAGCATCAACATGAAATTGCTCTGTGCTTGAACACCTTTCATGGAATCATAGAATCATAGAATGGTAGGGGTTGGAAGGGACCTCTAGAGATCATCTAGTCCAACCCCCCTGCTAAAGCAGGTTAGCCTAGAATTTAATTGCTTTAATTGCTTTTTTTCTTTCAAGTGGATGTATCTCCAATAAATATAATCATCAGTTGATATTACCATTTAAATAAGACAGTGTTGCCCACTGAAAGAACCTGATTCTGCTTAGGTAGAAATCTTACTGATTTTTTACAGCCCTGACATACACCTGATAGCTGACTGCATCCCCAAATGCTTTTCTTTTTCCAAACGCTTCATCCCACTGCACTCTCCTACCTACTGAAGATATTCTGTACTCCAGAGTCACTTCTTCCTACATATGTGTGTTTCCATTAGTGCTGATGGTGGCTACACACACTTACAGAGAATATTCCCCACTGTGATGTCTTTTAATGAGTTACTGCTTTTCCTTCCACTCTATTTTAAATGTGATAAATATTTTAACATGCCCCCTCTGGATAACTGTAAACAGTAAAACAACTAGTGACCAGTTACTGCTGCACCTGCCACTTTGATTTTTCCAGGGTAAGGAAGTTTCAAATATTTATCGAGACGGCCATGCCAGCTCCCCTTAAGAGTGGGCCTGAGGTGAGGTAGCCCCAGATAAGTTCTTTCACCCACAAAGGTCAGGAATTATGGCTTTGAACTCAGCCCACTCATTACTGTCAGAGACTGGTCTTCATAGCACAGTATGTGTAGGAGACATCTGCAGCCAACATTCAGCTTTGAAACGAGTTCACAGAGAAAAGGATTGTGAATCCATTTCAGGTCATGAGGAAGTTACAACATTCAACCTCTAAGACAAATAAAGATGGTTATTTTTACCTGATCTCAAGAGTTTTGAGCTAACGGACAAGCATCTACCACTGGAGGAGATACACTTGCGGCTAAACTTTTCACCTGGAGAACGGAAGTGCCTTAAAGTCACTGGACAGATGAGAGCTGTGCATGGCACTACAAGGAAGGCAGGCAGAGCTATGTTGGAGCGGGGGGGTTGCATGCAACAGGAATTCGGTCACTGGTGGTTTCTCCTCCTCAGCCTGCCAAAGCAGCTTGCTTTTGCGTATAAAGAAAATCCATGTGTCTTCCCTCGGAGAGAAACACACTCACACTTGAACATCTGTAGCTCGGGAGCATAAATCATTTTCTAGCCACAAAACATCAAGGTTTCAAGCATAAATTCTTTATAAACATCTCTGCAGGAGACTCTGTGTCCCCAGTCAGGTGTCCTACCTTCACTGCATTGTTGAGAAGTCGATCTTTTTCTTCTAATTGTCTATGCTCACTCTTCAGCTCACTGCTTCTCTTTAATAACTTTCGCTTCTCTTCTTCTTTGACTGTGAACAACAGGATTAAGGATGCAGGAGTTAAGAAAAGGAACTACGGCAAAACTGTGTGCTTGACAACAGAAAGCAGAAGAACGTATTTTGAATGGTGAGTTTCAGGTCTCGTCAGTCTTTTGTCAGCAGGTACAGCCAAATACATCTAGAGTTTCTGTTTGTATGCATGTGTCTACATGAACAGCTAGAACACAGGACAACCCAAAAGCTATGGTGCACCTTTGCGATGAATTAAAATTAATCCTTGGACCACATGTGGTCCTGGAGGTCTCCAAGAAAGAAGTGAATGGTATTTAAGAACAGGCCAGTCACCTGGAATGGCAACAGTTCAGCGACCCTGTCTGAAAAGTACAATCATAACAGTACCAGACTTCTGCAAAGCTTCTTACAATTACGACCTAATGTCCCAAACAGCCCATTGTAAGAGTGTAACAGGGAACTAAAAAAGAGTAATGGCCAATGCACAGATATCGTGCAACATCTGATACTAATGATCATGATACCAAACAATACTGAAACATTAGAGGCCAATATTACAGCAGTATCTGAGATACTAGTCTTGCATCGTGCTACATAAGCAAAGAGAGAAGATAGCGAGAGAGCAGATCGAGGGCAAGGGGAGAGAAAGCGACCTGCTGTTCCCTGCCACAGCCCCTTACAGCCCTTTGCTTAACAATGCCACGATACCTGGTAGCATTACAACACCACTTTAATATTAGTGCCACAAAGGACTCGAACGGCAGCGCCCGTCACAAGCAGAGGATCTCTTGTCAATAGCTGTGTTAATCTCTACCTGTTTTATGAGTAACATAGGAATGAACAATAGCCAGAGTTCCAGTCCATGGCACGTTGTCATCTTTCTTTAACACCTATAAGCCCAGGAAACAATAAAAAGTTAGAACGTCACAAAGGCAGACGTTAATGTTTTTCTTCCTGCAGCCTCACAGCTCTGCAGGACGACACGTAAGGTCCTTGTCTCAGAATTTGCAAGCTGGAAAGTAACAAGAGAATAATTTGAGTAGCGGTCTCCATTGGGACTTACTCTTTTACTCATCGCTACAAACAGCACTACCAAAAAGTGCTAAAAGGGGGTTACAAATCCTCTGTTTCTTGTTGCCGTGGCCAGAAGACATTCTTCAGGCCCCGAACACAAGCAGATCTCAACACTTTCAGGAGTGTTGTCTGCTCAGTGTGGGAGAAGTTGCTGGCCCACACAAAAACATGGCTGCGTGGATCTAATCCTCGGCTGCTCTGCTCTCTGCAACCTCATACTAGAACTTCCCCTTGACATTTTCAAAGGAACATAACAGGGATCTCAATGCTAAACACAAAGAACTCTAAGGCACAAAATGCAAGCCTTCACTCTACAATTTAGTAACACTGTACTGTTTCAGTAATTGTTTTCCTGCTCATGCAATCAGCATTATTCACAGCAACTAGACAAATTAGCATTTCTGACATGACTATGATCAATAGTTGTATGTAATAAACGTGATTTAAAGGACGCGTTCTCCTCACAGCTTTCAGATCCACTGGTGAAGTGTCTCCTTCTGACACCATCTCCCTCACACGTAAGATTTACACGACTTGTCTGGCAACCCTACATGCTGGTGGCTTTATTGTAAAGAAGGGAAACAAAGGAAATGAAGAGACACTTTAAAAGGACAAATCTCAGCCCATGTGATTACAGGGAAGCTGAGGCACTCGGTCTATGTTCTAACTCTAGTACAATGAAAATACCAGAAACAATTGCTGCAAACTCTGCTAAAAGCCTTTCCGTTTTACTTTAGCTAATGTAGTCCCCTAAGCTGTGGCTACAGGTTATATTCGTTTAGTGGTACACAAATTCAAGGTTTCTCTCGTTTTCTTTTCTTGGCGTGCTATGCTCCATGTAGCTTACCTTCTGTTGGCACTTTGGACAGACCCAAACCCCCTTGGGGGCAGTTTTGAGCGGCGGGTCCAAGCAGTTGAGGTGATACGCTCTGGGACACGTGCCACAGGGCTGCAAGTTAATGCCACGCTTGCAAGCAGTGCAATGTTCATCATGGTGGATCTCATTCTGCAAGAGAAGAAGAAGGATGGCTTGCGTAAAGTCAGCCCATTGAGAACTTCTCTCTATACAGCATCCAAAGCCACTATTGCAGCAGACACGCTCATTCAAACACAAAATTGAATTGTCAAAAGCACCTTGGCTGCTGTAGAAGAAGACAGAAATAATGGTGTATGATAGCAACAAATACAAATAAACAAGAGAGCCAGAAGCAAGTTCCATAAATTGAAACAGATAGAAAAATAAAAACCAACGAATCAAACACAGGAGGGAGTCGACTAATATAGGCAGCTTGTGACGTAGGAATTATTTCACTTGGTTTTTATAATGTGTCACTCCAACACATGCACGTCACCATGTGCAACTCTATTTTGAAGCATGGGTCAAAGTCAGTATGTGGATCACTTGTCCTTCAAGTCCAAAGCAGAAGGAAGCAAACAAGGAAAAGTTTCTGGGGAAAATGTTTAATGTCCATTGCCTCAAAGAGCAGCTGGGAAAACAGTACGCTTGCGTACAACCTTTTGCTATGTACCCTCTTTTGTGAACTCCTCTAGATGGCTCCTCTGGCCTTCTCTTCTCCCTGGTGCTAAATGTTCTCTGTTCAGACTCTCTCTGACAACCTTTCTCCAACAAGACTGATTAGTACTTTGTCTGAAGCAATATATAAAATGAACTAAGACTCATCAACAAAGTTACAATGTCATGTAGTAAATTGCTATGCTAATCTGGAGGCAACGTTAATTACTCTTCGTATAATTAAGTGCATTTTAATAAAGGAGATACTGATTTTGAAACTCGCATGGCTTGTGAGTCATTATAAAAAACCCCAAATTTTCCTAGTGCTTTTCCAGGAACGAGAATAATAATGTTGTACCTTTGTTAACTCCAAAAGCACATTTTCATTTTTAGGGTTATTAATCATAATGTTTCATGATAGTTTAATCAGGTTTCTATCTTGAATTCTCAGTCCCGTTAAAAAATCACTGTCCAAAATATGACTCTTTAGACATTACCTGCTCAAAAATTTTGAATTTTAACCTAAATATAAAGAGATTTTATCTATTCAAACTAGAATGGTTACTCATTTTTGTTAAAATTTTCATTAAAACCACAAATCTGGACCAGCAACTAAACTCAAACCTTGCACATGAAAGCTCAAGAGTTCATCTCTTTGAAATTCGAACTGAGAGGCTCAAAGACTTAGTTAAGTGGGAAATGTTTCACACAAGCAGTACGAAATGCAAAGGGAATACTGCAATTGTGTACCTTGATAGAGACTACAATAACCACAAGCAAGCACTGAATTACACGGTAATAAGAAAGACATTGATAGTACATAAATTTTGTTACACATACCTTCCAAAACGAATCCTCATTTGCTAGCATATGAAAGAAGGGCAGAGAACAGATTAGTGGGAAATACATCGCTGCAGTGATTTCTAGTTCTCAGCTATGGTAGTAATTTTAGTCAAGCCGTGACACAGGAGATCAGGACATTGCCAAAATTAACGCAGGCAGGAACGAATGCAACAGCAATCAGGGAAATTAGCATTTGAGAGTCAAAACTTACATTGAAGGAATTCCATGTCCAAAGGTCTGATGCTAAAATGTCATAGTATAAGAAGCACACTCTGTTTCGAATTTTCAAAAATTTTCATGCGGACCTCCTCTCCACATGCCAGTAGTAAAAACTTTTTATTAAGGACTTCAGCCTGCTGGGTGATGGACAGTCTGGCCCTGAACCAGCAAGGCACTTAAGCAGGGCTTAACGTGAAGTACGAAATTGGTGCTGCTGACTTACTGTTAAACACATGTTTAAATGTTCAGCTGATTCATGGCCAAAATGGTCAGCTACTTGTTGGAGTTAGCTTTATGTTATCATCAACTCTTTATTGTCAAACTACTCCCACCCCAAAGGCCGAGATTTTCTGACCTTTTGATGAACCAAGTCTGTAGTGATTGCATTTACAGCCTGATAAGAACAAGAACCATCAGAGCTCACTGGAAAGCAGGCCAAGCCTTTCACAAAAATATTTGTGAAATTCATCACACTTTGGTCCAAAAATAAAAAGCGAGAAAATCGTAACAGCTTTGTGGACACCGCACAGCTGCTGATTTGTAAGAGGCTGGTGCATGCTGTTCCAGCGAGAAACAGCTGATGGAGAGGCCTTTCTTTGGGTTAAAGTGGAGACAACCAAACTGATATTTCTGTCCTTCTTCAGCTCCCTCTCTGACCACAAATGGGAATACAGCTGCCACAGTGTGGTTCCTCACATGCAGACCAACCTGGGAGTTTCTTCCTGCTGTTACACATTCATTTTATACACTGATGTATGCACACACGTGAAAACGCAGGCACATTCACAGCTCACACACATGTGAAAAGAGGAACCTAAGAGCGAAGGAGCAGCTTCATCTAAATTAGACCAAAGGCTATAAAGCTCGGGATCCTTTGCTAACAGCATCCGGCGCTGCCACTCGTGCACAGAGTGCAAGAACAGGGCGAGCACAGAGTAAATTTTTCTACTCCTGCAGTATCTTTCCAGACACTAGCAGTTCAGGGACTTCCCTAACCTGGAGTTCACATCTTTATTTTTACATTTAACATCCTTAGATAGATTTTTCTTTCATAAATTCATCTACTTTTTGCAACAGTTGTAGCACCCTTTGGCAATGAGTTCCATAAATAATCACAGACTTATAAAATCTGTAGATGTCACTTCATATACACAAATACACACATAGAGATCCACTACAATATGACACTGCAATTACTCAGGGGATATAAATGTTATTCAGATAAACAGGGGCTTGATAATTGAAGAGTCTTTGCTACCAATGATACATGTCAGGGGATGTGACCTCATTTCAGGTAAGACATTTTCAGACAAATGAAACCTGATTACTTGACATTTTGCTGAAAATTTAGAAGAATTGTTCTCTTCTGCATTTCTGGAAATGACAGTTGTTTCCTGTCTTTCACTTTCTTTTAGTTTGTTTATTTCTCTTTTCAGCTCACTTATACTATAAAGTTTTAAACATTTTAAAATATGTCCACTTCTACCTTGCAGTTGCTGAAAAGTTAATCTGAAGACAATTTTTCAATAAGAGACGAGGCAGTCAGCTCTGCACTGGAGGTGGACAACTACATCTCTGCAGTGCCAAGCTGTCTGGGACAGTGTCTGCCTTCAGTTCAGAGCTTGCACAGCACCTAGCACAATGGTGCCTGGTGCACGTAGCTAGCAAACCCCGACAGAGGTGGGGCGTTCCGCTATAAAGAAGCCCATCTTAAAATAGTCAGAACAGGCAGAATCCCAGCACAGATTCTGAATGCTGGAAAAACCAAAGATACAGGACTTAAAGAGAAATTAAGAATTAAGGAGAGAGAGTGGTGATTTCCAAGTGGCTCTGAGACAGTCGCATCACTGAAGCTCTGTCACTTGGCTACTTCCTTGCGCATAAAATAGGAAACATGCAGCAGAAAGAAGGTCGGAGGTATCAAACCCTAACTTAAACGAAATCCACTGAGCAGCTAACAGCACGGCTTGCTAACATTGCCGTTCTCCCCTGTTTTTTCCATGTGCATACATGGGAAAAACAAGTGCTATGATAAGACAAATAATAAATTATAATTTTAATTTTGAAGATAAAACTAAGCCAGGAATAATGTTCTTCCCACTGGGGCTCACATGAGCATGGGCTCCCGCTAAGAGGCATATCATCATAGCTGTTTACCGTGTAATAACCTCTTTGTCCTCTGAGACCCTATGCATTAGAGGCATATGGTAAGTAGGCCAGTTGTCTGCATCTAGCACATGAAGTTTCGAAGGCAGAGCGAAGCACTGCTGCCTTTCAGTTGGTGATCCTGCCGCACAGGAGTTCAACGCAGGGCCAGAAAGGTGAATCTCAAGCACTAAACATGACACTTGACAGGAATATCAAGCAAACACTGAAAAACTGTCAAAACTTCATGTCTTAATTGAAATTACCCCTGTAAATGCTTCTAATACTGGAATAATATTTAGCTTAGCAAAGCCCTGTCTTCCCTTCCCTCTAAAGCACTACAGTGGAGTCTAAGTTATAAAGGCAACATGAGGGCAGGGGCACAATCACATTTCTTTACTGGCTTTCTCTCCTCTTCTGAAATGCAACTCAAACTTCTTGCTTTCTCTCTTAAAATCCTGCATGGGGCTCGTCTGAAGAATTAAACTGTACTCAGTGTTCTCCTTGTTTCATCTCCCACCTCTGAACCACTTGCCTTCTCTATATGTTGCATGCTTTTCCTGGAATGAGCTTCTTTACATCATCATCATCCCCAAAAGGCTCCTCTGAGTTGTTCATTCTCAAGGCTTTTACCATGAAATTTCCAGCATCTACAGTCCTTATAAATACAAGATTGGAAGGCATCTTCAAGGCCATCAAAAACAGATTTATGGCTCCAGCTCTTGGAGTGAGAAAAATTGTGTGGCTTTTCAACCGTTGTTTTTAAAGTAAAAGGTATGGTAAATTTCTAGCCCTTAAGGATGAACAGCAGTTTCTTAAAGCTGATGAAAAGAGGCAAATGAAAAGCCCAGAATAGTAATTATTTTTTAAATCTCAATTTTTCACTATATATTTTTAAGCACTTGGGGTTGGCAACACTGCCTCTCACTCAGTCCTCTCACTGCATGGTGCTTACAATACTAGAGATAGGATTTTCCACTGATTGCAGAGACTTTGGATGCGTTTCTCCACAGTTTTGACCTTCAGCCTTATCCTTTGAATGTTTTTGCAGGAAAACCATCTGTTTTCACTGCACACTAAAAAGTGCAGGGACCTTACACAAAGTAATGCCTTATAGTACCCTAGCAGTAATTAATATGAAATCTTACTAATAAATATTTAACATGTCATTAGAATAGTAGTATATTAATTTTAAAATATGCTTACCTCTTGTTGAAAGGAACAAGGGGTTATTCAAATAATTTGATGCAAGGCGTTTCCGCTACAAGGGAAAAGAAACCAATCACGTTGTCACTGAAAAATGCTCTGGTTGTCTCTTACCATTTCGTATCAACAATCTCCATGAGCTTCCCTCATACATAACCAGCTATACAGAATCCTGTTCTGCGACTTCGAATATTTGTTGCTAGTGCCTGAGACAGTCATACAAACAGCTGCATTATTTACCTTTCTAACAATTCTTCACTAGAGCAGCTTGATGTGCATTAGATTTTATTAACAAGAGAGAAACGCAAGTTGCTGATTTTATTGAGTTCCAGAATATGGTCCAGAGGTTGGTAAGAGCAAGGCAACAGCAACACTAATTCCAAAGCTAGCAGATAAATGTCCATAAAGGAAAAATGGCATAATAAGTTGTTGCTGTGAGATGATACCTTTATTTGTGTATATAAAAATGGTGATGCACTTCCCACCTGCAGAAAAGCATCACCACCTTCCATGACACTTGCCCACAGTTTGTAAGAACATACTTCCTTTGCAAGCTATATATTAGGACCTAAGCAAACTACTTCTCTTTCAGAACTTAATGTGTACGACCCCTAGGAGGAATTTCAAACTGCTGAGCTCACCAAAGACTTTCAAACTTACAGACCACTAGAAACCTGACTGAGATGTTCAACTCATTTAATGCAGCCCACTGCCAACTTGCTAGATCGTAAAAGCTGTTAGTCAATAGCAAGCCAGGCTTCATTAACAGTCTATATAACCCCAACTGAGCCATCTGTGTTTCTCTGAGCCACCCAATACGCGTACAGCAGGATGGGAAACTGTACCATTTTCCTCCATTAGATGTTGTTAGACTCTGCTTGGAGGAAAATTAGAGGGGTTTTGCTAATACATGGTTTATTCTGTGGTGAGTAAACTGTGCTCTTATACACAGGTGCCTGCCAGTCTGTTAATGAATTTTGAATTGATGTCTCTTCCTTCAAAAAACACCCAGCCTGAAACATAATCCTTTCATATGCAAGAAAAAAAAAAACCAAAAAAGCTACAGAGCGTGGCAAAATAGAATGGTATCTCAATTTTACTTTTTTTTTTAAGAAAAAAGCTTTGAAAAGAAAAAGCACGACATTCAAGTGAAGACATAAGACCGTGATCACATGTCTGTAATCAAGGAAGTTAGCATCACCGCTACAGATGCTGAGCTCCTGCCGTTTTGAGGGGCGTTGGCAAATAAAAAGTCTAATTTATATGCAATTTCAATTTAAACAATCATGAATTAAAGATCATTCAGTAGACTAACCGTAAATTAAACTGCACCAAAATGCCTGAAATCCCACAAAATACCTCAACTTACTGATTAGCAAATCAATCTGAGCAGCTAATTGATCAGAGAAAACCCATCTGCCTCCATTTTACTTGAACAGCATTCCCCATGGTCAGTACTTAATGACAGCTCCTAATGAGGACACAGCTGATTAGCCACGGGACTCTTTCACAGACATTCCTTTCTCCATGCCATCTTTCACTTCAGAACATGCTTTTGAGAATAGATATAATGAGAAGCATGAACTAGGGGTGCAGCAGACCTCCTCCATCCCTGCTGAGTTTCTCACAAACACTGATCAGAC
The DNA here is from genome assembly GCA_013398225.1 of Steatornis caripensis. Lineage (NCBI taxonomy): Eukaryota > Metazoa > Chordata > Aves > Caprimulgiformes > Steatornithidae > Steatornis > Steatornis caripensis. The sequence continues at coordinate 212,301 of VZSC01017933.1, read as the reverse complement.
TGCAGCCACAAAACTCTCCTGCAAGTATTTTAATAAACTCGTCAGGACAAAAAGGTCTAAGAGAAGATGCTACAAATGTATTGCTAGCAAGGCTAAGGTTCCTACTATGTTAAATACTGGACATATGGACATCCGTATTTGCTCTGAAGATGTCGCTAGAGAGAAGTTGAGGAGTTCTGAAGAATTCAAGTGCCCAGAGCTGCTCTGGAGTATAAAAATCTCCAATACTTTAAAAAAAAAAAGATCAATCGAGCCACTAAGTAGCTTGACTGCTGTGGTGGGTTTCTTCTTAGCCTCATCTGTCTGCTGTCTGCCAACAAACACAGAAATCTGAAACGTTGCCATGTGAAAAATTCTGCATCGCTTATACCTAAATAAAGGAAAATTGCTTTCTTTGGGCTTGAAGAACTCAACAGAGAAACCTTGCTTAAATGGAGAGCTGGCCGCACATCAGTTTCATTGCTGTAGGAAGTTCAAATAGTAACCGCAAACTGTGATGAAATTTTAAAGGTAGAATTTCAATATGCTGAATAAATGCACATATGCCAGTTCAGAAACAAAGAAAAAAACCAGTTTCACAAAAACTTAGATCTATTTATATGCTGTTTTTACACCAGGTGTGCAATCCAATATTATGTAGGACTAAATTTTGCTACTACCATAAATGCAACAGCATAAGCGTAACAGACAACAGAGATTACCCAGAGCATTTTATTTTTAATTATGCATTATTATATTTATTATGCAGGCTTCCATACCCCCTGCAGAGCACACTGATTCTTAAACCAACACATCCCTTTTATGAATGCCACCAATAAAAAACCCGAAGTTCTCCATTTAGTATTTGGCACATAAGAAGAGAGAAATAGCAATGCAAGTTTGAACATAGTGCAACACTTCTGCTCATCAGTTTGACCTAAAGGGGCCATCTGCGTGGGTGAAAGAGTAATTAGGTCCCACATTCATTTAGTCCTTTTGGCCTTTATTAAAACTAAGATGAATTCTAGTTTGAAGCAAGTGATGTTGTGGGGTGAAAACCTGTTGCTTAGCTACTGAGATGAGACCTTTTCTTTCTTTTCCACATCAATATCTCTTTACAAGTAAATGTGTGGTTCTGCATTCATATATACTTTTGTAATAAGAAGTACTTAAACCTTTTATTGACAAGAAATAGAACTGCGGTAAAAAAAGTGAATTATAAAGTACCTCTGTTTCCAAGAGTCCACTGTAGGCTGGATTTGCTGTGCTTCTTCTCTTCCTTTCCTGACGCTTGCTCTGGATTTCTGTAACCATGGAAAGAAATATGAATTGTGCGTTTCTCATTCATCAGGGAAAAATGTAGATCTAACTTGTTAAGCAAGACGTTCTTAACCTCAGCCCCTTGGGCTTTGTGTTCAGTTTCAGTTTCTAAAGTATAATTGGGTTGCATCAGCATTGATATTTGCTGCAGTTCAAGGTTTGACATTAATAAGCTTTCCCTTGTAAGATTCAGAACACAGGTTTTTTTTTTTTTCTCTCCTCCAAGGCGGACTTCTGCCACCTTATAAGATTTTTATTACGATCCCTTCAGACACATATTCAGCAAGCATCAACAGAGAGCTTTCAAAATACTATAAACGTCTGCTGTTAACAAAAATGAATCATTTAAAGCAGTTAAGCCTTATAATTGATATCAGATGAAAGCATAGAGATCTTTTTAAGCTTAATTTACATTATTTTTCCTCCACAGAGGTTAGAAAAGGCATGGTCAGAATGGCATGGCTAGATCCAGCGATAACTAGGGCATGATGATTAATCCATCCAAAAATATGCAACTTCACTATCCTGAGCGTGCAGGATGTTGTTGTGAGCCGTACATGTATTTGTGTCACTGGAAACAGCAGCACACAGATAGGCTCATCGAATTGCAGTCCTGTTTGGAAAAGTGTGAAATGCAAGAGAACTCCCTTCTGCTAAATGGTAACACCTATTCAAGACCGTACTTGCTGAGGATTGCATTTAGCACCAATTAGTCACATGCACATCCATAAACATACACAGAAAGAGTGATCCATTCTTGGCCCGCTGAAACCTGCAGATTTAATGATACTTTTATCCGAGGTAGTACTTCATTTCCATCATATGGAATTTCTTTTTCCAGCTCTTGACATAAGTTCAGAATGGTGAGAATACTATAACCATGTATTTTAGAGCCTACTTTTTATTTTGATCATAAAGTAAGAGCTGACCTACTTTAGCAAGGCGAGCCCCCTGATATCCATCCCACGACATGAAGTGTGCACAGCTGGGCTGGCTCTCTAGCCTAAAATGTTTCCTATGTGAATATTGTAAGGCAAAGTTTTGACTCTGCACAGAGGTGCCAGAGGGATGCCGTTAGTCTAAATGCCCCCACAATGGCGATACCTCCGTTCTGTCTTGCTCTAAGTAAATCCCTCAGAACAAGAGGAACTGGCAGGAGCACTAGCCCTTCAGCCCATAGGACCAGGAGCACACCAAACAGAAACTCAGGACACCATCTGGTTCTGCAGGAGGTCTGGCATCTTTCATCAGTGTCTGAGCTAAAAAAAGTCTACCTCAGAACATCCTTAGTGCCAGATAACGCCCTTCAGGATATTGAGTGCTACCTCCCATTTGCAATCCAACAGTAAGACACAGTCCAGCTTTCAGGATGTTCACGATACACGGGAATGGGATTCCCAACACATAGTTCTGGTTTCCAGGCACCCTTTCCAAACGTTGATCGCTTCCCCAGAGAGTAAGAGGGGCCACAAACCACTTCAAGTGTTGCTACAGTGAACGGTATTAGTATTTGTCGATCATGTCTTGTCCGTAGAGACAAGGCCAACACTCTGCATGGATTTTTTTGTACTGCCCTCAGTTCCAAGCTACTGATTTGAAAGTTTTCATTCATGAAAAGTTCATTCATTGATTGGCTAAGCCGCCACTCTTGGAGTGATAGATGCATAAGAAGGAAACTGGATAGATGAAAAAAACAGAAGAGCAAGTACTTGCATATTCTGGCTGGGTTTTCCCACTGGCACGGGAACACGTCACCTCTCATGCTCAGAAGGTGTCTTCTCCTAGGGCTGTTCAAAGAGTACAGGCAGGTCTGCATTCACAGTCTGACATGAGCTACACATATGCTGCCATGTGACTCAGGGAGCTATACAGATTCTCACTACCAAGAAACGCGTGATCCGAGGCTGCACTGAGACGTGCGATAAACGCCATGGCTGCAACCACTGCCAGCATCTTGTTAACATCCTTGACGTCACGCAGACTCCAAACTGGAGGATCTTGTATGGGTAACAGTTCTGTTCCACTGTGAAAGTATTTCCTGTGAAACGCTCATCAAATGCTGAAAACTCCATCCTGAAGCTTCCAAACCCTTTGGCATTCTCTGAAGGGAATCGGGCCTCAGCAGCAGGGTAAGTGCTAGACATGGATCCAGTAGCCTGCCACAGAGCCACTAGAAGACAGATGGCTGTTCTTGATGTCAGCATCAGTGCATATAAGCAGAATGCTCGCAAGGCCAAAAGGTGCCAGAGATGTCCCAAAAGAGAAATCGTGTGCCTTGATGCTGGCAAAGAAACGGAGAAAGTGGACACCTGCTGTCTTTTTGCTTTGGTCTCAACAGTGTGAGCTGAAGCTGTGGTTCTTGCATCCACGCTCAGTAGCCGATGCTACATGGCCAGTGAACCCAGGGCTTGCAGCATCTCAGCACCCTCGTGGCAGTGTAGGTAAAAAGCTGGAGTTAGGGCAGCCCAGACTTAACCCTTTCTCAGAGGTTGTCACAGGGATACAAGATTGTGACTTTTCACTGGCCCAGAAAAAGAAACAAAGAATTTAACATGGCAGAGCTTTCTGTGCGCCAGGGTCCACAACTGGGCTGAGTGTCCTCGCAAGAGGACTGTGATGGATCAGTAGGTCTCTGCCCTTTTAGGTCCCAAAATTTAAGAGGTAACTTGTTTGGTACATGCTCTCACCAAGGCAACAGAAATATTTGATGGAGTCTGAATCACACATGTGGTAGCTACCTGGAATGCAGCTTTGGAAGAGGCATCGCTATGGTACAGAGACAAAAGCTGGCTGGGGGAAAAAGTAATAGCAGTGGGAATAGATGGAAATAAAGAGAGAGAGAGAGAGTAATGAACTGAAAACGGCTCTAGATGTACTCCGCCCTTCGCAGCCATCAGGGAGGGAGAGCACAATTGTCAGCACTTTATTTATGGAAACTGTGAACAAAAAACACCCATGCTTGTGATAGAAGGAGTACATACATCTAAGAGTCTACCTGTAAATAATCATACCAAGACAGAACAGAAGCATACACTGGTATATTATCTGTTGTCACTCGCTACTTCTGCTAAAAAGTATTGTGTACACTTCAAAACAGGGCTTAATAAAGTAAAAATAAATATTTTGTTTTAACTGATTAAAACATTCCAGTAGCCTATATGGAAATATTTCAGGGTTTTTATTTTGCTACGGTAAAACAAGATGTGCATTTTTAGAACGACCTGAACTAAAGTATTCTTTTAAAGTTTTCTTTCCATTTACTTTTCTTTTTCTTTTTTTACACAATGGTAATGCTGAAAGGTGTTCTAACAACCTGGAGAAAAGAGATTTGATATGTTACAACCATGCACCGCATCACAGAATTGGGCTATCTAATTCCTTAGTTTATTAATTTAAAAAATCTAACCCAAACAGAGAAAAACCCCTCTAAACTGTAATACATTTGACAGAGATGAATAAATTTGAAGGTAGCTTTAAGTTGGAGGCAAAGCTTCAATGAGTTACTGCGTTCATCAATAAACACTCTGTATGGTCGTTCTATGAGGCCCACAACGACAATTTGTCTTCACTGCAAGCAGTACCTTTTGGAACGTCAGTCAGCGGAAGTGGCTGTGTCCATTTACTGATAAAAGTCTCAAAAGATGCCTCACGCTCAGGCTCTGCAGAACAGAGCTCTTTTCCCAGCAAGGGCAAAGATGCTCCACTGGTCGTTAGGTGGAAAGGCTGCTAGGCTGATAGAGAAATCCATACAGAAGTGGATCATAGCCCTTTACCACAAAATTAATGAAGAAAATGAAGAAAAGCAGTAACACTGTGAATTAATTATGCTGAGTGAATATGCTTTTAATGACCCAATCTTGATACAGTTTAATTCCAAAAATGTGAAATTGAGAAATACATCAGAAGCACTAAAATAAACTTAACTGTGTAATGACCACTGCTTCCTGATAAATAGCAATGGCTGATAAACGTAAATATGGCGTAGCACTAAAATAACAACCTTCAGCACGTGAAAGCTTTGAGGGTATTTTTGACAGTTGTAATCACCAACACTCGTGAAGAAATACCCTTTCCATAGCAAACAGCTCTTGGTGGGAGCCATTTATTTAAAGCTAGTAGGAATATAAAAACTGAATTTGTCTGAAAGAATTAATCCACAGGATTAGCATCGTAGCAGTTAGGTTCAAAATGCGCGTCTCTAGACTTACTGTAGAACAAACAGAGCAGAGCAGTACTTAGCGTTTTGAACATAAGCATTAAATCCACGCAAACAATTTATTAGTTCCAATAAAATCAAAGAGTGGAGAATTATTTAAAATGAAGTCCTCTCTGTTGTAAGCATAATTTGCACTTCAGCATAATTTCAAATGTTGTCCTATTTTCCTTAGACAAAGAGAGCAAGAACCAGTCATCATTTGCACTTTTTGGATTATAAATCTTCTCCCAAAATTGCTGTAGCTTTTTAATTTCCATTTCAATTCATTACCATTAAGGGATTAAAAAGGCCGATGGCTTAAAGTTTCTTCAAACTGCTTCCAAATTCTCAGTCACTGGGACATTAAACGATTTTCTAAAATGCAGACTTAAAGAGGAAAGACACCGAAAAAAGACAAGAAGACCCACAGAAACCCCGCTGCATATATTGAGGAGACCTTACAATTAAGATGCTATTTTTTCCCTAATCTACAACTTCTCTTAAAACGAAGGAACAAAAGCACAGGGAAACTTACTGAAAAGAAATCAAGCTGTAAAATGGTAGATACCTCTTGAGTCAGCAAGGTAGCTAAGTGTGTGCTTAACTGTAAAGCACATGAAACTTAAACTCAGTGCACTGGAAATTCCTAAGTATTTTGCTGACGATGGTCCATGGGAAAGGCGGTATATGTCAATTATCATTAACGTTTCTTGTGATCAAGAATCATTGCCAGCTGGCACAGGTACCAGATTTGCTCTCCTTACACCAGTGCAACCACACAACCTTGTATTAGCTGAGCACGTAACTAAAACACATCAGTCTGTAGACTTTTTCTTAAAAATAGCTGTGTCCTCTCCTCTGTCCGTGAAAACTAACCCGTCGTGCCAAGAAACCCCAAACTCACCTCACGCCACTGGCAAAGTGGCTGAATAAGCTCTTTTTTCCCCTCTCATCTGTGAGAAGCTGAAGCATAGAAAGGTGCAAATCTGCTACCTCTCGCAAGGTATTTTTGGAACGCTGGAAAAGCAAACTGAACAGTATGCGATACTGCATTTAGTTTATGTGCAATATTTGTTTGAACTCATATTCAGAAGCCTAGGAAGGCATACTAGCAGCTCTTGCAAAAACGCAGGAGCAGACTGGAAGTTTGCTTCTTTTTTGGCTAAACGGGGGGAGACGGGGGGAAGGAAGTCTTTGCGAGAGGTAGTTGTCTAATTTGCTTGATAAAACAAATGCCAGATTTTCACCACTATTTTCCACATCATTGTCTGGAACTCCAGTGATGACCGATGACTAACTCAAGAAATGAAAGTCCACCTCACATGAGGAAGGAGGAGAGGGCACGCTTGCTACGGAAGATCTGAGTAAACATCTTTCAACCCTGCTGACTCTTCAACCAGATCAATGCTGGTCAGAGCCTTTGCAGACTTTTTGCTTCGCTATCATCCTCCAGTTGTTGACATCCTTTAAAGGACCATGATGACTGAGTGAGCCCAAATGCCAACTTATGCGAAGGCTGCTGGTGTTGGCTGCAGAGCCAGTTCTCATGCCCCTCGAGCTGTGCAATGGGATGAGAGGTGAGGCTGAAAATCACAATTCTGCATAGGTAACATTTCACCTCATTTTTTATTGCCCTTCTGAGGAGAGCCAAGAGAAAATATTTCACTCAAAAACTGAACTGCAAAACAACATGTGCCATCTTACCTTCCAAGTGTTCTGTTGTAACCAGTCCTAATGCTACCATGAAGGCAATTTTCTAGGGAAAAAATAAACAGTAGTTAGATTTTCTACCACAACAATCATGGTAGAAGTAAGTAAATAAATAAATCTAGCATTGACAGAAAAAAATTCAATAAAGGTCTTTTAGAAATGTATCTTATTTGAATGCATAGTAATAGAAAAACTTTAATCGAAGATTTGCTTCAGATATGCCTGGTCAGTCACGTGCCACTTGTATGACTATATTTACTTGAGCAGATCAGAGACTTATGAAGCCAATGCTGTATGACTACTGATTTTATACAGCACACGATCAAAATTCAGTCAATTCAATTTCATATTGCTAGTTGCTTTGTTACTCCACTCTTTAGAGAAGTAATTGTCTATTATTATTACTATCCGGACATGGCACTGCTTTTATTGAATGCAAGCAAGCTGTATGAAGTAAAACAAGGTATGATCCACTTTCACTGAACTTTACAACACTAAACAAGACACTTGAAGCATATTGAAAGCCCCCTCAGCCCAAAAAAGCTGTCAGAAATTTCTCTTCCCAAGTTACAAAAAGAATACCACATTCATGAATTATGAAGAGGAGCACTGATCCAATATTTTCCCTCAATGGGGAGTGAACAAACATCTTCCACTGACACTGGTGAACTCATTTTGCCCCAAGGAATCGGATCTAAAATTACTCAGAAGTATTTTACACTATATATACACAAAACACATCTGCATACTAACAAATCTTCCAAGGTGGTAATAGGGCAAGCACTACAGCAAACTCTGCATTTTCCGTCAGTGATTTTTCACTGGGAAATTTTTCCTTGCACAAAAAGTTTTGCTGAAGTTTTTATTCCACCTTTTTCATGGAAAACTGAAAATCCGCTGTGTTGTTCCAAACCCAAACTGAACTCAACTTCTCGATTTGAAGTCACATGTGTGGTACCATGGGGCCTTGAGAATCTCTTTCTCTCTCTGCTGTGCTTAACAATCTTGTTGTTACCCAACTGGCATTTTCATGAGGTGCAATTCCACAGAAGAGACAATCTGACTATGAAACCCAAGCTATTAGGAAATCCAAACAATCCACAATCCAACTTTGATAAAGCATCCAAAGACCACAGGAAGATGCAATTATCATACTCGCCCAAAATCAAATGTGTAGATTTAGGTCAAACTAAAATACAGTGTTTAAGCTGTAGAAGGTCAAAACATTCTGTTTCAAGCAGACAAGTGTCAGCAGAACACGTTTCAACACTTCCAAGTCAAAATTAGTTTGACCTCCTTGTTTTATGAAAAGTCTGATGATTCAACTTCTTATTTCAGTTCAGGATAAAATCAACTAAGAAGACACCTGAACTACCATTTCCTTTGCAATTCCGACTTTCACACAGAGAAATTGCGAAACCAAGCACATCTTCATTTTGCAGGTTAAAAGATCTAGCTATGAGGTGAGTTCTTCAAAAGCTGTGAAAATATGTTCATTAAAACGTGAACTAACAACCTCGTAAGACAGGAATATTTTCTTTCCACAGTCTCCTAGTATGTAACTCTCCCTGCAGATTAAAAAATGGTGATGTAGAATCTCATCACAGGCAATTTAGATAATTCATGCTGTATTTCTGCCTTCCATAACTATGGTAATGACAAGCACATGTGTTCGTTTGCATGTCAGACCTTGATTTCAATAAAGTTCACTTCTTACATGTCTAAAACACCAGCAAGACACGGTGGGGGCTGCACACTTGAAGGGAAAGATGAATATTTGGTCTGAGATCCACTGCTCAGATCTGAGAAGAAAATTAGTCAACTGAGTAGAATTACAAGGTTCACCTCTCCCCCACTAAAAGCAACTTCGTGGCAGGATACATCTCAGCGCTCTGAGCAGAAGTGCTAACAATATTTAGGTATACAATCAGAAAGCTGGAACGGTTAGTGTGCAATTGTATTTTCCCAATGGAGCGCAGAATGCCTGTATTACCTGAAGATTATAAACTGTAGGGGGAGCATAAATTTTCTGACAGCTAAACTAAAATTATTAGAGTACTGGAATGCTTGCTAAACAATTTCCCGTTTTCATGCTAAAATTATTTGAATATGTATCTAATTAAACGTAATGACAGCATACTTGCTTAACATATGAAGAGACTTCATAAATGGGCTTGATAATTATCTCACTATTAAACTCAGGAAGGGTTAGCTTTTATAGATATTTGAAAGACAGTTCCTTTTAAAAAAATCCTAGTAGACATTGTTATTGTTTGTAACAAGCGTATTACATTAACAGCATATTTGTTTTTATGGGTTTTGCTATTTCACACTCATGTAGCTCATTGGATTCAACTGAAAATACTACGGCTGCTGCAACGCTTTTCTTTCAAACATCACAGAGTTTATTGTTTCTCCTCTATGCAGGAATCCACAAAACTGAAGCTTCAGTTACTCCGAATTTTCAATCCAGGCCTAACACCAGCATTTAGTTCACAATTGCAGTGTGTGTGTGTTGTCCTTCTTAGGTAAGATTAAAAACACTGTTAGCTAAATAATAATAAACAGCATTTATGGAGGTAATTTGGTTTTTTAAATAAAAAACTGCTAGAATATCCTGGAAAATGTTGCCAGAAATATAAAAAATTACTATATAAAATTCTTAAAAAGCCAAAAGTTTTGGGCAGAACTCTGTTTTGTTCTGTGCTGAACTCAGGTCCTTTTAAGAAAAAAACAAACCCCCAAACCAGAAATGCCCAGGCACTTCCTCCCCAGAGGAGCAGCTCCCTCGCACAATTCCTTAATTTCTTTGCAGAAATCATTCTGCTGGGAGAAGGCCCATCACTAGACATGAACTTAGTGGCCTCCATCCCCAGGAGAGCCCCGCTGATGGCAGGGAGCAGACAGCCCATTCCTCCAGACCCTCCACAGCCCTGGGGGGACTGAACCCACATGGCTCATATCCCAGAAGAGGCCTTTAACCACTGGACCTGAGACATCCTGGGTGACCAAGCCCCTCCATCCTGCTTCTGGGAAAGCAACCCCGCAGCCACGCATCCAGGCATCCTGGCTGCAAGACAGCGGACATGAGGAGGCTTGCTTTAGCCTAGTGATGATGTGCTCGGGAAAGGAGAAATCTTTGGCTTACACGAAAGGCACACGTATTGCAGGGGGCTGTGTCCAGAATCAGCTTCACGGCTTCCCAGCAGAATGACCAAGCCAGGAACACAAGACAGGAATTATCCTCAGCCTTTTCTGTTCGTTCAGGTACGCTCAGTAACTGCATATGGGATTCCCGGCTGGTGGTAAGTCTGGTGCTTTCTGGTTTTATTTCTTTCAAATTTTCAATTTAATTTGTTAGACCCCTGTCTGTCATGACTAACATTTATGTAGAGCTACTGGAGTTCCTGCCTCAGTTTTGTGCTTTGAAGATAAATAAAGGTGTGAAGAGAAGTGTCTAGAGTGCTTATTTTCTTTTTAAAAATATCATGGTATCTTTGTTACTCTTTGCCTTAAATTTAATCGTCTGTTTAAAAGCTATGAGTGCTTTTAGAAATGCGCGGTATGTCTTTTCATGAAGCAAAACAAAGATTTGTACAAAACCATTTCATTTTGTAATTACATGTTCTATTTATGCCATTACATGTATTTACACTAATTATGCTGTTAGTTCTAATTACACTAATTGCATAAATACATGATAATCAACTAAAGTTTACTTTCAAAGAACAAAAGAAATTAACTCTAGACCTGCATATTTATGGACGTGAAACAAATCTATGAAAAGAAAAAAAACATCATACTGAAGGTCATAGCTTTGGAATCCTACCCAAAAAATTGTGCTTGCCAAGACCTCCAGTATAAACAGTAGGAACAATGTTCTTGGTTACAAAAAGGTAGTCAGGATTTTCTACTTAGCAATTTAATGAAAAGCTCATTAAATTCGTGACTACTATACCAAAAAGTGTCCCCAGTCCCACAGTCTCTTCCCGTATCTCTCTCAAAGATTTTTGCTCAATGTTCTTTCTGGGAGGATAAGTTACAGGCAAAGAAAAATGGACGGTTTCTCTAGCATTCTGTTCCTAAGCAGCATCTCTTAGCCTTTCTGCCCACAAGGTGCTACACAACAAGTAATCTTTTGAAAACAAAAAAAACCAAAACAGGACCCTACAGTCCCACCGCTCAGTGGCAATGAAGTTCACGTGAGGGTCAGATTTTGAGCTTGGGAAGTTTCATGAAGTGTAGTTCTGCAGTGCTTCTGCATAAGGCTGTAATATGCTAGGCTAAAAGCCACTATTTTTCCTTAACTCTGTTTTAACTACACAAATCTCTTAAAACGGGAAACCGAATGACCACCCAAATGCCGCAAGCAACATTATAAATTTATATTGTAATAATCCTCTTAAACCTACAGCTCCAAGGATGCTTTCTTGCTACATATTTATTAGACTAGTAAGATTAAGATTTCACATGAGCTGTGAATTTCCACAATAGAAGTAGATTCCGTTTGTATAACTTCTCAAATTGCCTCAAAAGTACACACAATCTAATGTGAATAGTCAAAAATTAAAGAGAGACTCCATTTCTACAAGGACTTCTGATTTATATTTTTAGTTTACATCGCAAATATAGTTCATGAAAGAGATTTAATCTTATACCCTGCTTTCTACTCTCTTACTCAATTTGAAAGATTTTAATGTATTTCAGACTAGAAAGAACCTGTGTACATGTGGGAAGACACGTACACAGCAAATGCAAGAAACTGTATTGTATTGTTAAATACAGCCTAAAATTTGCAAGATTCATTAAAAAGAAGTTGTAAAAGCTCAGCTTACAAAAGAGATGTTAATTCAACCTCATACACAGTCTGTAAACCCAATGTTACATTTTTGATAACATAAAAGGAAGTATCTTAAGCTTATATACACATTTCACAAGAAATACCGCTATACCCGTGCAAGATGCCTAGATTATTATGAGACTTACAATTCCTACATTTTGTGACACTGGAAAGTTTGAATGATGCAAAACAAATTTTGTCAGAGCACCTCACTGGTGGGCAAATCACCCTGATTGCAGTGACTGGGTAGAGACATGAAAAACTGGCAGAATCGTGAGCACAAATGCAGTAATTACGTATGCACACAGAAGAACGTTTAGAAATGGCCCCATAACATAACCATACTGTAGCTCATTTATATTAAAAAAAAAAAAATAAAATCACCTCTGGATTTTCCTCCTTTTTCTTTTTGGTAGCAGGGGGTCCCTGAGCTGACTCTTCAGGAGGTTTCTTTGTCTCCACTTTACTTTCTGCCTGGGTTTGGACTTGAGGCTGAATAATGATAACCTAAAAGATAATGTACAAATGAAAGAAGATAGTTCACTATAAGAAATTGGATTTTTCTGCCTGAAACCTTTGCTTCTTCTTTGAATGGTTACGTGATACCTCTACAGATAACAGATGCAAGTCACAAGCCAAAAATACAAAAAACTGCATTCCTAGGTTAGGCTTCTAAATCCACACTTAAGTTTCTAAAAATTAATTTTTATGGGTGCATTATAAACCTACTGCAGCCTAAGCGAGCCACTTCAGTACCTCTGAAAATTAGGACACTTTCTGTTTAGAGGACTTCTAAAGCTGACTCAGCAGCCTAGCTTTAGCACTCATGTTGTCAGTGATTTTAAGGTCGTTCCTTTGATTTTATTTTGCATACTGGTAGAAGAGATGGAAGTACTACACATTCAAAAATACAGTCTGATCTCAGTCACACCAGTGTTATTTCAGAGTAACTACATAGGGATGGGAGGGAAGATACTCCTCAGTACTACTCGCGTAACTGAGGTCAGAGTTCAGTCCTCAGCATTTATGGGTTACGAGCAGTGGATGTCCAGTTTTGCATAAACTAAATAAACTATATGTGTTTTAAATAAAAATTCATTCTGGTTTAGAACCTGTAGGAATTAATACACAGATATCTTATGCATACATATAAGTATATCCAGCTGCTTGTATTTGAATTCCCACATGAAGATTTATACAGTGCAGATAACATTATCTCAGAAACAATTAAATTAAAAGGAATGAAGGATAACTTCTTACCACAGAACTACACATGTGACTTTACACTCACCATCAAAGCTTCATGAAGGACTATGGAAGACCTGCTGAAGCTCACATTCTCGACGAAGGTTACTGGATTTGAACGCTGGGCCTTTTCCATTTATTTCACTGCTAACTTTCAATCAATGTTATTTAACTGTTAGATATGTTATCTCAACTCAAGTCACTCTAGAAGATTCAAGAGCATAAAAAGGGATGGCTTTCTTAACCAGCAGCCAGTTTAAGTAAGAGAAAAATAAATTATGTCAGAGAAGTGGGGAAGAGATGCCTGCTTTTATCTACCTCAAAAGCCATCCTACATCCTGTGTTCTTTTTGAGCACTGTATGAGAACCTGAGCTGCCAACAAGACCCAAAGTAGCAGGGTCCCAGTAGCAAATTGCAATCAATGTCTGCTGAGAACAATGGCAGCCTTTATTGAATCTGTTTCTGCTATAAGAGTGGTGAAGTTCTTGCATTTCAAAGCAGTGCAAACAGGAATCAAGTAATTCGTAACTTGATTATTTCCTACTGATTCATCTGCTGATCAGCTTTGAAACCCTGAGCTCTCATTTCATTTGGTCTTCCCCTGAAAGTGTAGAAGGGAATGCCTGATTATTTGGTACACTCCCCCGGGGTCAGTCAATATAACTAATATCACTGTATAATTGAAGAGGGAGTCCATAGGAAATTTGAGCCTGCTTAGAATTCAGAGATATTGTTAGTGAGGATCAGTTTAAGGAAATGGAAGATCATATGGCCCCATTAATGTCAGGCTACATCATGCTGCATTTTTTTATCTACCTAAAAAATATGCATGTACACAGATAAATGTCAACTAGCCTTGATGTGTCCCCTTAAGAATTTTCCCTTTGCCTTCTGATTATTTTCTTCAAAAGGAACCGCTGACATCACTCTGCAGAAGGCTGCACACTCTCAGGGGAATATTCTGCTTACATCTGCAACGTAATTCCTCTGTTTGATAACCAAAAAAAAAAAGAAATGCCAGGAAAAGCAGAACCTACTTTGTTGTCGGCGCTAATGAGGAGTGGTTGCACTTTAATGCTATCGTTGACCACAGAGACAGTCGCGCTGGTGCTGATAGGAGTTGCATTGTTGGGAGAGGTGGAAATGATGGCGTACGCCACACCTGCACTGCTCAGAGATGATGAAATAGCTGTAGACTCGGTGACACTTTGTGACTGGCTGTTAGGCGTCTGTACATGGCTGACAGTGTTATTGGCAGTCGGGAGGGCAGGGCTGGGGTTTTTGATGCTGACTACGGTTGCCTTCTGAAAGGTAGGAGGCTGCTTGGAAGGCTGGTCTCTGCACGGGGAGATAGGGAGGCTGTCTGGAATCAGAGTCTTTGGCCTAACCTACAAACAGAGAGTTAGATGTTATTAGGCACAGCCTCACACCGTAATGAACAAACACTGCATATACGCGCTCTCCCAGTAGAATCTCTAATTGCATTAACCATAGAACGGGAGCATCTAGAAAAACATAACGTAGCAACTCCAAGTAGCCAGGCACTCATTTATTTGTAGAAATATTCCCAGCACTCCTCCGTTGAGTCATTTTGGAGTCCTTAACTCATTGCAATGCTGAACAATAAGGGAGGAAAAAGTCAATTCCTCACTTTTATTAGCACAGATCCATACAAATGCTACTCAAGTCACATCCAGTTCTCAGTAGGGATGTTTAAGCCAAAGCCTTTGCAAAGAACGGAAACCCCAGATGAAATAATTTCCTGTTCTGAAGGACACAAGGATCTTGCTATGAATTAAGGAGTGGGAACTGAATCATTAAGGGAGTTGTGGGAAAGCATTTACAGGAAACAGTACGCATATGCATTTATACTGGTGGATCAGTGAATGAAGATCCACACATTTTTAAGATGTGCCGTGTCTAATGGAGAGGAGATCAATCATGCAATCACTCAGCTCGCCAAAATAAAAGAAAAAAAAGAGAGAGAGAGGGTGAAAAAAAGAAACCCATAATCATCAAACTTCATATTCTGTTGCTGAGAGTTACGAGCTAGTTTGAAGTTGCGGGTGGATGCAGAAGGAACTTCCGTGGATGGAGGGGGAAACTGCCAAGATTTGTGAAGGCTGCCGCTTTACCCAGAGCCATGAATGATAGCTACGAACAATTGTTTCCAGCTAATGCGATGTATTTCCAGTGGGGTAATTAATGTCACCCTGTCAACATGGCTCTGCCTTAACAACAAGTTAAGTACAGTTCCAGGACTGAAAATAAATAATTTAAACTGCTTCACATGAAGTTAACTTCACTCCCAGCTTATTCGTTAACACGGCCACACAAAACAGCCAGTTCCCTCTGTGCTTATTTCATCCTGACACTTCCCACACCTTCCATACTGTGAAACAAAATGACAAGTCGTAACAGACATGGGAAACAGCTGCCTATGTCACTGCACTCTAGTCTACGGGAGCCCTTCCAACGACGCCAACTTCAACCTTGAGCCTAAGTAAGGAATTTAATGTAAACGTGAGGATTTACTGATGTGCAGAAAATCATCTCTCAAGGCTGGCCATCATCTTCAGTCGTGGCAAGGAGGAGCCATACCCATTCGACCCCTCGGTGAATATTAAGCATAGCAACACACATATTGCGAGCTCTTTGTGTTTTGGTAACTCGGCCCTCAATTGCCAAGAGGATCCTAAGAGCTACGAGCACTGCAAACGTGCATTAGAGGCACGGTCCTGCTCAGGAGCATCTATATTGTCAATAAACAACGTAAACGGGAAGTAACAGAGGAAACGGAGCCAAAGAAGAGCAAAGAGGAGGGTTTGCAGAGGTCCTGCAGCAGACTCATGACAAAGCCAGAAAGCCGCTGTGTCCGGCTCACAACTTTAGGGTAACACTGGCAGGTCTTGCAGACCCATGGTGAAATGATGCAAAACTACACTAAACTCTGACTAACCAGATTGGAGATACGCTACCACATTAGTGGTTTTTGCTCTTTCTCCTCTACACAATCACTTTATGTAATGATTGTTTGATTGATTTAGGTAAGATACCAGACAAATAGCCAAGATGTTTAAGAGACGAGTCTATAATTAGCTTCATATCCGTAATTAGTTAATGGTCTTATTTTCAAAAGTAGTGCACGGAGGATTGGTTTAAACCCATCTTGGCCCGGGCATTCTGCAAAACTAAGGCTTATAACACAAACAGCTCAGTGCAATAGAAGACATGACACTCAAAGCAACTTGTTCATGCCTGTATCAGAGTCAGTTATACAAGCAGATCTTGTAACATCTGCTTTTGTATTTTCACAATAATATCCTTTCCTTCCTGTGTTATCTCTTATATAAGTCTCTCACATGTAAGCCTTTAATAAATTGCTCACGCTCATGTGCTCAAAGAGGCATTCATAGAAATAGTATTGTTATTCAGAAAGGAAAGTCTGAGAAGCTTGGCAAAATACAGTTAAAATGTATTAAGTCAGCTAAAAAATCAAAATCTAACTCTTAGCTGTTTGGCCAACATCTAGATTTCACCATCTCTCCTTAAAACAAAATAATTTTCTTATAAGTAACATCTGTTACCAACAGAAATACTGTAAACACACAAGCAGATAAGCAGAGAGAGAATAAGGAGTAGTTCAGACCAAAGATTCAATAGAACAGTCACTGAGATCTTTAGAAAAAATCAAGACTGACAAAAAAATCAACTCAAGGAGTTTTTCTAGCCAAAAACTGTCATGTAGTCTATCAGGATCTACTGTATCTGTCACTCTCAATTGCACTTTTATATTTAATCAAAAGCCTAATTAAAACTAAATGCCTATATATATTCCAGCTATATAATTATCTTTTCTACACTATTACATACATATATTGACTGTCAGATGTAATACCTCAATGAATCCTCTACACACCCTTAGCACACATTCTGCAAGCCGTGGATGAACGCATACTGCTTTGCTATAAAATAAGCTCTTCCTGCACAGACAATTAAATAGACTTAATTTTCCAAAGTAACATATTCTCTATGAAGCGCTGCATACTGAAACAGCTGATATGATTTACCAAACTGGTACAGCACAAGAACATACGCCGGGCATTTTCTGCCACCGTGTGATACAAAGGAGGTATAGCAATCTTCATAGTATAAGCCTCTGCAAATTACCTGGCAAGTTCAGCTGGTGTTGGGAGAGCACATTTATTGCAATTATAGAATAATAAAAAGGGTTGACTACAGAAAAAGTTTTAGGTGCTCCTGAGTTAAAGCTAAAAGAAGTTAGAGTTAAAATAACGTTTATTTCTACAGCCCTCAAGCATGAATCCAAACCAGAAACCAAGCATAGAAGCCCCATGTGCTCTTACACCTACGAACCTTCCGCCCTTGAATGTAAACACTAAGCGTAAGCACTTAATAAACAGCTAAGTGGAAGACCTTTAGCAGAGTTTCGTGTTAAAAACCAAACTGCTACAGTAATCTCTGAGCATAAATGGCGTCAGCTGGGAAGAAAAAAAACGAAGGAAAGAGGTAGTGTAAATTCCTTTTCCTCACGCCAAAACTGTAGCTTAAATTTGAGAGATGAAAGGAGGACAGTGGCATCAGCAGCAGTCTGGAAGTTGACAGTCACTGAAGAAGAACTGGAAAAAAACTAGGGCAGGACACAGACTGCACTTCACATGCAAGGTATCAAAAAGATGTTTTCTACGAAAGTAGCACAGGTTGGATGGCAGCGGTCCCCATTATAAGAGCCACAGAAATAAAAGGCGCAAAAGTTTAGCAAAGGAGAAGAGAAAGAATAACAGACAGCATGTGTGTTACCAAATGAAAACTGCAACTGTTGGCGAGCACTGCAAATAACAATTCTCCTGCAGCTCAACCCTCCTCTCCCCAAATATCTTTCATTTAACTTCTGACAGCTGTCAAAACAGAATGTGATACTATCAGGGCTGTAAATGCAGAAGGGAGAGTTTCTTCTTGAATACAACGATTTCACAAACCCATGTTGTTCTTGAGTTTCCTCAATACCCACAATAACAGAAACATTTGATTTTAGGCGGCAATATTCAGACATCCCTGGTACTTCTCAAATAGCCTGCAGGTGAGCACACTGTTCAAGAAGACCTGAGAATACACTAGGTGGGGGCTGTCGGCTTTTCAGGTAGGGAAATAACAGGGAGCCCAATCCTGTGAGACATGCAGAGTGCTCTTTTGTTCAGCAGCTTCTAATTTCATATATTTCAAGAGTTTCAGATCAGGAGGGAACCAGCTCCTGTGACTAATAGGACTTCTTGTATATCCCAGTATCATTACGCTCCATCCAGATGTCCCTATATTAAGCCCAAAGGCTTCCATTACAACGAAACATCATTCCAGCTCTCAAGAGCACAAATTGTTGAATACCGTAGAGGTGAACGAAGTGCGGAGTGGCGGAGGTGGGAGAGCCTGATGTGTGTCAC
The DNA here is from genome assembly GCA_013398225.1 of Steatornis caripensis. NCBI lineage: Eukaryota > Metazoa > Chordata > Aves > Caprimulgiformes > Steatornithidae > Steatornis > Steatornis caripensis. The sequence continues at coordinate 193,552 of VZSC01017933.1, read as the reverse complement.
CATTGGCAAAGGCAACTGTGATGACGGGAAATCTATTTCCTGAGCTGCACCTCATCAGGTGAGCCGCTCCCATGTTGTAGTAAAGAAAAAGAAGGTAAAAAAGAAAAACCCCTACAAAACAAGCCCTCAAGATCCAACCCAAACAAGTATGGGGGGAAAGTAGGAGAAGGGAAGGAAAGCGCGTAATTCCTCCCATCTCTGTGGGCAATCCTATGGAGTCCTGAAGGACTGGATTTAATTAGAACAGTTATCTCCATGCAGATCTGTAGGTGCTATGAGAATTAAGGGTAATTCTGGTACATGTGTTCTCCTTACGGCCTAGCGAAGAAGCAAAGTTGACAAGTGCACTTCAGTTACAAAACCAAAAGGGATCGTCATGATCCTCCAGCTCACAGACTGGCCATGGAATTTCTCCCAGAAACTGAAGACTGATTTTGAAAGAAAATACTAAAGGCTTCTTAACGACAAATTTATCAAGAGCCCAAATAAACTGCTGTAATATTTTATTGTGCTCATGATGGGCATTTTATTGTGAGGTTGAATTTGCCTAACTTCAGCTTCCTGTCCCTGGATGTTGTTACAGCTTTGTCAGCAACACTGAAGAGCCCTCCCCCTCCCCAATATCACATATCAGCTGGATCGTGCTCAGCATCCATCAGCCCTTCAGACTGGCAGGGCTGATCTGTATGAGAGTAAATTTTTCAGCTCAACGCAATATCACACTGCCTTTGAGAGAAAGACCATTATTCACACTTTATTTTCACTTCACCCTTGTACTCGGAGCTTAAAAACAAAAACTCGGAATGGATTTGGCACAATTCATATGTCACAGAGGCAAAGTGCTGGGAGCAGCAGACAGAGCTTTCATTCTTGAAAAGCTTTAGAGGATCACACAGAAAACATTAGCAATGGCTGATAAAATGAGTGCAATATGGGGTAATTATATCCTTCACCAGAATGAACAGATGCACACTGACTTCAGTAAAGCTGTGTCTACTTATGCCAGCTAAGGACCGACTCTCTCTCTTTTTTAATCAATAAAAATAATGCAAAAGAAAAGATTCTGCATAACTTTACAGCAATGATACACCCCAAAACCCAGGTTGCCCAACTGACTTGAATACAAGCATTTCCAGCTCGCTCGATTTTTGGTTCTTCTCCTCATAAGCTCCTATAGTTTTTCAGCTTGATCTGAGACCACAGTCAAAATAGACACAGTTTATTTTCTTGCCACAGGGGGAAGATTTAAAAACACAGATGACTGTGGATCCGCATACACTTTTCTTCCTTCCCTTTGATAGGACTACACGAAAAGGAAGTTACTCTTCAGTGTTTGTCATGAAGAAACCCAAGGCAAGATGACTCAGTTGAGTGAATCCTGTGCCCACATACAACATAAGCCTCTCCTTAGCATCTACTTGGAATACTAGCCTGGGGAGCCACAGAAGAATGGTGTGAAATGCAGGGCAAAACCCAAACAAGGTCTCCAGCCCAGATTTCCAATCCTTGCTGCTCTGGACAGTGAGGACCAAGGAAGAAATCTTAATCTGGCTGAAACCAACAGCAAATCTGAATAGTCTGCGGTAAGACCAGAACTGCAACTAGCACCTGGAAACAAACCCTAGCCTCTCATTTCACACGCCATGCAACCCAAGAACACCTCTGTGGTATTTTCACACATATTCACATTACGTGCTCTATAGCAGACATTTTCCACTGCACTGCATACTCACTGTGCTTTGGTATTTCAATTTGTTAGTTGTAGATAGCCAACTTTAGTGTAAAGGTGACAAACAGGTAATACAACCCCTGTGCAATTTTTAAGAAGACAAAGCTATTTCATTTAGTTTTTCTTCTCCTTCAGCTTTGCTTGATACTACAGAAATGGAAGTTTTGCTGAGAGGGGTGTTTGTGTGGGAATCCGCCAGGTCTGCTTTTTGTGGATGTTGGCATAAGGCAGTCAGGTGGGAGTTCTTTATTAAAAACATTATCAGTGTTTTGAACGCAAAACTGTATTTCCACAGGAACTTGACTGGCTTTTACTAATGAAACGTGCATTTTCTCCTCAGCTATACTGCCTGTATTTTCTGGTTTGGCATTGCTGCTGTTGAGTTGGTGATTCACTAAGTGGCTCCTCTCCATTTGCAAAGGGAAAAACTACCATTAAACCAGCAAATTAAAATCAATATTATTCCAAAAAATAACAAGTAGGGGAAGAAGTTGACATGGATTTCTGCTTTTTTTTCCTTCTGCGTAATGATTCTGTCCTTGAATATGCAGTTATCTATGTGCCTCTGAGGAAAGAATTTAATCCTTATTGTTTAGGATTACAATAGAAATATAAAAGCTAGACTGTGATTATACACAGCAGTCAATAACTTACGTCCATTTCTACTCTTCTCAGCATTACAAGTCAGCTTGCTTCTCTCACAGATACTCATCTATGATTAACTTACTTCAATTTAAATATAAAGTGCCCATGAAGCCTTTAGGCACAAACGAGTGAGTATCTGTCTTGCTTTCCTCCTATCCATACACTTCCACAGGCGAGCTCTGGACCAATCCACACAGCTGGGAATTCACTGGACTCAAAACTCTGATGTCACTTTAAAGACCGTGGATGTCACTGCTTTGTACTGTCCATCACTTCAAGAGCTTTCCCTGCTTCTAGACAACAATAACGGCACATTATAATGATTTGACCAACCTCAACACATTTACTAGCCAAAAATAAAAAAACTTGAAAGACAAAATAATAATGAAAATAAGGACAAAAATCACTTCTGTCTGCTGACAGCCTGAGCGAGATGGAAGCACACGAACAGCTCAGACAACAGGGGATAAAAATGAAAGGTTTAGGGACAGGAAGCAGCGCAGTAAATTTCTCCAAGCCTCTGCTGAAGTACTGCAGAGAGAGAAAACCTTCCTATCAGCTGTCACTCAGCCAGAGGCCCACTGCAAGCTCGTACAACTGGCACGGAGGCTCCCAGACACAGCACAGTCCAGATCCAAGCTAGACATGGATCCGAATCGTGGATGCAAACAGCGTCAGAAGAGAGAGGGGACATTTCTTCTCATCTTCCTGGTAGTCTGCAAAGCAGTATTCAATGTGGAGTAACATGAGAGTTTTCACCTGGGGAAAAGGTACCATGTCAGGCTTGAATCTTTCCTGGGTGTTGCATGGATACTTTGGGCTCCTGCTTGCAGACCATTATGGAAATCAGAATTTCCAGGTCCTTTCCAAAATGTTCACAACACTGATTAGATCTGAAGGTCTTAAGCATCAGTAACAAGCCAGTTCTGCTTCCCTTTCCCCACCACCGTGAATCAGTTCTCTCGTTAAGAAGACAACTGACACTGAAACTCAGAAAGGCAGAGGTAACAGAGGGAGGTATTTTGGAAAATTTGCGTCTGGGTGTAGTGTCCCTTGATACACCACATGCGTTCATCTCTGTCCATACTGCAGAAGACCGGATTTCTTAGCACTGCCAACTCCTGGCATACCACCACTCACAAGGAACAATTCTTATTGCACCACCTCAGTCATATCTTCATCTGCCTGGGCAGCACTACAGCAATGTAAAATACATGGACCACTCCAAACGTTCCAACAAGCCCATGCCTCTCTCAGAAATACATGCTACCTATCAAAGCCATCCACTAGTGCGTAACTGAGATTCCTGTAGACTTTTCGATGAAGTACCATGCTTTCATTCCAATCTTCAAAGCTCTCCCTGGAAAGACGTAGCATGAAAGGCCAAGGCGGCCACGTGTCTCTGGTGCAGAAAGTCTCTACAGCAAGGCTGATGCCCATATAGGCAGGTGTCTCAATCTTCTCTGCAAATTAAGGGCACAAACCTCACCACTTTTTACAATAAACACTTCCTATGTTATGCTCCTCTGATGGAAATATATAGTGGCATGCAATTAATAGTAGCATGCCTATTAAAAATAAGCAAACCGATAAAAAGGAGCCCTAACCAGAACTCTCAGCTGCATGCGCTTCTTCCCAAAGGGAAAGGATGAGAGAAGAAATAGCTTACAACAGATGTTAATCTTTGTGCTTAACACATTACCAGGAGGTGCTTCAAATACAGTGACAAGCACAGTATAAAAGCTTATACAGAATAAAACAGATTAACAACTATATTATTAAGGGCTGCATTTTCAGCCAGGCCTCTGCAAACCTCTCTTTTGAAAAAACAATTTTGTTTCTGCTTTCTGCATGCATACAGTCAATGAATATTAAATACTGTTGCAAAACCCTGAGCTTGGTGACATACCACGCTGATTAAGTTACCTTGAATTAGATTATCTCTCTTCTTCTCCACTAGCGTTCCAACACATCCCCCTGGAAGTGCTGAAGGTTATATAGCAGAAAGGTGCATGACATCCCTTAGGGGATTACAGTCCTATCCTCCTCTGATACTGCAATAACAACTTTGCCCAATTCAATTATTCCTTACTCAAACAAACAATAAAGTGCTCTTGTCTCTCCAATGCACAATTCCGTGTAACTTTTTATACAAAGATGTGTATCTGTTAGCTTCTTTTCTAGTTTCACAAAAGGCTGATGTGCATTCAGTAACATTTTTCCACCTTTCTAATGGCTATGCATAGTCTTAACAGATTATGCTTAAAAATATTAATTTTTTTTTTAGACTTTTGATGCAAACAGAGAGAAGCTTTGCCACAGACCGATCTGCTAACACATTTCTTCTACAGTACATAGTGGCATCACACAACCTGGGTTCTGTCTATAGGAGTGGTTTTCCTTTCAATAAGTCTTCCAGAAGCCCTGTCACCAGGGAAGCCAGGAGTACGGGGTGATTTTGGTACACACGTGAAGAGAAGCAGTAGCTATCAGTGGAACTGTGCTCACAAGAACTATGAAAAGAAATTTTAAAAATGAGAACGTGCATTTAAGTATTGGGAACATCTAGAGACCACAGTCTCTCACTGGGCTCACACACTACTCAGTAATGAACAAACACACGGTAACAAAACAGCCCCTGTCCCAAAGCAGCCTGCAGCCCAGTGATGGAATTCAGACCTTACCGAATTATGCATGTTAAAATCACTACAGAAGGTAAAAAATAAGCAGCACTTGACAGCCGAACTGGCTAGAGTCGATTGAAAAACACGCACATTTCACCTAAAGCAGCTGTGCGTACCTGTTTCTTTTCACCACAAACCCGTGTGATAGCTTCACCACAGGCGCCTGCTACGCAACCCTCTGCTCTACTCTAATCAGCAGTGTCACGAGCAAAGCCATCCTAAGCCCTGCCTTCATCCAGGACTGCAAAAATAGGTCAGGGAAATAGCATTATAATCTGATTTAACTGCTGTTCAAATCATCACAGCCTCACCATTAATTTGAACAAGAATTGGATCGGGTCCAAATTACTGACAACAAAATGGGAAGTTTATTTTAATATCTATCACCGTTTCATTTAAAATCTTCCATTCCAAGAAAATAAGATTTCACACATGCCTTCAGGTGGCTATAGTGTGACTTAAATTTTTATGTGAACCAGTTCAAAATAGACAGCCTCCCTGCACTGCAGCTGGAAACTGAAACCTCAACTTGACATAACGCGCCCTTACAGTGGAATGGTGCCATAAAGCAGAGGAACAGCTCAAGAGTAAGAGAGCGCAGCACCCATGTGTTTGAGCAGAGGATCTCCAGGATTTGCTTCTCAGAGTGCAGTGGAGAGTCTGAAATTTCAAAACATCTCATTCAGCTGGAAACCTCAAAGGCCAAAGCAAGAAGAGAAAGACTACCTGGAATTAAACTTCCCACACATCACAGCTCATAGTAGAAATCTTATTTATTTGTTGAAAGCAAAAATAACTTCATATTCTGAAAAAATATATAAAAAATAGAAGAAAAAAGGTCTACCAAAGAGGCTTGTTTTGGCAAATAATGAATGCCTAAAGAAATATTGTTTGTATTGTGCAATGAACTTGTAATTAATGCTTGTTTGCTCACCATTTACTAGTAGTTCTGCATGATGGGATTTTGCTGCCATTTGTGAATGCGCAGATTTTGAAACTTCATCCCCCATACGGAAGAGCTCCCAGGGGGTCATATCATAAACCCATTCAAATGAACAAAACAAATGAAAAATATCTGCACAAATGTGGAAAATGAGAAAGCTGTATGTATTATTTTACATAAGTATTGTTAAGTGCCTCAGTTTACTCGTGTGGCATTTTCCTGCTTGACTGCATAGAGGTAAATCAAAAGAGGCTGTCTAGATGAAGAGAATGAAAGCATCAAAAATAAAAAACTCCATTAGATGTAATGAGGTGCTCTTAAATGGAGGAGTTCTCTGTTTCCAGCCAGCCTGGCAATGTTTATGTCTCTCACGCCTACATCTAAACCTAAAGGGAGTCTGAAATCCTGAAGAAGTGATGACTGGCCAAAAGGAGAAATGTCAGGTAGCAATCAGTGTGCTGTCAAGAATGCGAACACTGACCTGGATTCACACCTGTTTGGGAGTCTAGGGGTAGAATGTATTGGGTTTACACAGCAAGGTTTTGGTAGCAGAGAGGGCTACAGGGGCGGCTTCTGTGAGAAGCTGCTAAAATGCTAGAAGCTTCCCCCATGTCCAATAGAGCCTATGCCAGATGGCTCCGAGATGGACATGCCGCTGGCCAAGGCTGAACCCATCAGCCACGGCGGTAGTGCTCTGGGATAATGTATTTGAGAAAGGGAAAAAACCTGCTGCACAATGGCAATTGCAGTCAAAGAGATATGTGAGAGCAACAACTCTGCAGACACCAAGGTCAGTGAAGAAGGAGAGGGAGGAGGTTCTCCAGGTGCTGGAGCAGAGATTCCCCTACAGCCCACAGTGCAGACCGTGGTGAGACAGGCTGTGCCCCTGCAGCCCGTGGAGGACCCTATGCCAGAGCAGGTAGATGCGCCCAAAGGAGGCTGTGAGACCTTGGAGAGCCCACGCTGGAGCAGGCTCCTGGCGGGACCTGTGGCCCTGCGGAGAGAGTAGCCCATGCTGGAGGCAGGTTTGCTGGCAGGGCTTGTGACCCCGTGGGGGACCCACGCTGAAGCAGTTTGTTCCTGAAGAACTGCACCCCATGGAAGGGAACCACTCTGGACCAGTTTGTGGAGGGCTGTCTCCTGTGGGAGGGACTCCATGCTGGAGAAGGCGAAGAGTGTGAGGAGTCCTCTCCCTAAGGAGGAAGGAGCGGCAGGGACAACATGTGATGAACTGACCGCAACCCCTGTTCCCCATCCCCCTGCGCCACTTGGAGGGAGGAGGTAGAGAATTTGGGAGTAAAGTTAAGCTGCAGAAAAAATGGGGGCGGGGGGAGGTGTTTTTAAGATTTCGTTTTATTTCTCATTATCCTACTCTGATTTGATTGCTAATAAATTAAACTAATTTCCCCAAGTCGAGTCTGTTTTTCCTGCGATGGTAATTGGTGACTGATCTCCCCGTCTTTATCTTGACCCATGAGCCTTTCGTCGTATTTTCTCTCCCCTGTCCAGCTGAGGAGGGGAGTGATAGAGCAGCTTTGGTGGGCATGTGGCATCCAGACAGGGTCAACCCATCACATACCTACATGCACCTGAAACAGAAGTGCAATCTGTCTGGCTAAGAGCAAAGCCACTTTGAGAAGGTGACTCAGAGACAAGTAGGCTCCTAACATGGCAGGGATGCCAAAAGTGATCTGCCAAAAGTGATCCATCCGGGCCTTCCACCCCTCCATAGACAAGAAGAGAGGCAGCAGCACATACAGGCAAGATTAAGCCAGTTTAGGTGATTGCCACTCTGCCTGCCGCTGCACGGGCACAAACTACACCTCGACCTAGCTGCTTGAGTAAATAGGCAGACATGCAGGTGGGCTTATTGAAGCCTTTGCTGCTATGGTTTCATTGCTATTGGGGCTCTACACAATTCACTGTTAAAGCTAGACTTCACAGAGATGGAGGTCAGGAAGGTGCAATATCTTGCAGAGGACGATTCAGCTACAGCTACCGTGCATGAGTGTGGACGTTGTGCTGCTTTAATTCTCTGTGCGAAATACTGTGGACTTCTTGGTAGTGGAGTGATGAATATTGTTTTGTTTTGAAAAAGCTGTCCCTTTAATTTGCTGCTACACAGGCACCCAAAGTAAAGGTTTTAGCAGACGCCAAACTCAGTTGGACTCTGCTTGTTAGTATGCTTGGGAGACAGCGGCAAAGCTGCCTCTCAGAAAGTCAGTCCTAGGATGGTAGGATTGTGTCACTAACTCAGAACAAGGTGCAGCAGCCATGCCTGTCACCCAGGGGGCACAAAAGCATGTGAGTAGCCAGCCTGCTCTGTAACCTAGTCTGATGCATAACAGCTGAGAGAACATTTTCCAGCTCGTACTGGAATATACTATATGCCTCTTAATTTAATTTGGTGTTTGTTTCCTCAGAGCCATGAGGGAAAAGAGGGAAGAGATGTTCTTTAACACAATACCTTTGTGGTATTAACATGGCCTTGCTTCCTGGCATTTTTATACTTCCATCTGAAGTTTCCAGATCTCCCGGACCACAGATTCCTATCAACACCCAAAATTTGCCAGAGACAACTATGTCCTCATCTCTAGTTACTACAAAGGAGAGCTTTCACAGTGATACCGTGCAGCAGCTCACTTAGAGTGGCTTCCCAGACCACTTGTATTCAGCTGTATCTGGGGAATGACAGCTTTACATCATTCTGATTTATGGCTATATTAAATACATTTTTAAAGCATTTGACTTTTTAGTTAGAAGCCAAACTTTCCACCTGTAGAAGAAAACTTGTTCTCCCTTAAGACATCAAGCAGAAAGCTTTGATGGGTGGAAGGAGTTCTCCGCTAGGAAACAATACAGAAATTTAAAACTTCTCTGTAAGCTTTGAGTGGGAGAGGAAGATACAAACCACGATGAACTGCAAAGGAGGACACAGTCTGTAAATGGGACAGGCTGTCACTGAAGGAGGTGGTATTGGCCTGTGAAAAAGCCAGAAAAAACTCAGAACATAAGATGTATGTATCTCTGATAAAGTGGTCTTATATACAGCTGCGTAATTCATTTTTAGTTTTGTGAGAAACGACATTGCTATGTGGTTATTTCCCACGCTATCTATATGAAACAGAAAATTTAGTGAACTATGGCTTAGGGCTGCTGAGGAAGGGTTGGTGTTTCATTAGTATTAAGTATGATTACATAAACAGGTCTGAAATGGAAGGCTGTGCTAGGAAAGGAGTGAAACAAAGCGAAATACGAACAAAAATTTTGCCATAAGCTAAACAGCAAGACAGAAAGGATATCTGTTCTTTCCAAAAAGCTGAGTAAATCATCTTCCTCCACGTTTTCCAATTCTTTAAAATCGAATCTAACATTGAATGAAATTCTTTCTACTTAACAAAAGTACAGAACATCGATGCTTCTCCAAGTACAGCATTTGCAATGCCATCATCATTGCTAAAACATAACCTTAATGATAATTTAAGCCCTGGTTAAAGGTCTTTCAGTTGCTCTTGAACCTCATCTATTTTCAGGAGCAATCTGCTCATCTTTGACACCCCAAAATGGCAGAAATCAATGTGTTATTATGCTGTAAGAACAACTGAAAGGCAAAGTCTTGAACTTGATAAGAACACTATAACCTTCCTTTATGTTCACAACTTTGCCTTCCACAAAATGTAATTTAAAGAGACAATTTAAGAACTTTATCTTGGAAATACTCCTTCCTCCAGGCAGATTTAGCTCTCAGATCTTCTACTAGATTCTGCCACTAAGAAAATATTAGGAAAAAAATGGAGGAACAATAGGAAGACTCAACATCGACTTCAATGCTAGAAAAGCATTCACATATGAGAAATAGACCTCTATGGGCCACACAGGAAGAAATATATTTATATTTAATAATCATGAATCTGAAAAGCAAACCATAGAACTGCAGCAAAACACTTGTTGAAAATTACGTCCAAAAGTTTTGAGCAAGCAGGTTGAAATGGGGAATAAAGTGTATGGTTAGGGAAACAGTGATGGATATTCAGAAAAGAAAACACAGTTTGAAAAGAGTTCAAAAGTCTCTGCGTGTAACTCTCCTTTCTACTCCTATCCAACCAATCTTGCCTCAGTCTGGCACCTGGGTTAGTTGGGGAAAAACTTTATACTGGGATAGACAGGGATAAGGAAAGTAAGTTAGTAAAAGAATGTGTGAGGCTAAATCTTGAACAGAAAGGTTAATACTTTATCAGGTTTTTTAATTACAGAATCGCAGATTTTCACTTCTGTGATTTGTGATTCATCTTATAAAGCATACATTTACATTTCACCGTATGTACTTTTTTCTTCCACATTGAATCTACAATATTTTTTATAGCTTTTCATTGTGCTAACAGTATGCTCCCAGAAGAAATCCGATTTATCTTTTTTTCCACAAATTGGAGAAAAGCACAAGTCTGCCATTCAGCTCACTGAAGGTGAGTCTTTATTCAGCAAAATCAGTGTGCTGACCTACCCAGGACAGGAACAGAGTAGAATACATACAAAATGACACAACCCCACTAAGGAACTGTATTTTTTTTACCTGAGGTAGCACGGCTGGTCCTTGTCCTGCCAACCTCTGCAAGGAGCTGACCTGAGGAACCTTAATGGGCACTGCAGTGATAGTTCCCAAAGTCTGTTGGAAGAAAAACAGTTGAACGTATCTTAAAACACTTGCATAGATTCCCCAGATAGAATCCGTCCAACCCAGCAGTTCCCCTTCCAGCTCTTTCTTTGTCTCTTCCCAACTTATGATGGAAGGGCATAATACATCAGCCCATTTGAAGCTCTCTCTCTTCTGCCTAAAGAGTCAGCGACTCTTCCTTCTCTTCAACCTTCTCTACAAAGCACTGTTAACTGAAGCCTGTTGTCTCCTTAGCTCATTTGGTAATTCTGACTGCAAAAGATACATCTCATTGTTGTGAAGTTTTTTTGGCACACAAAGAAAATACAAAAGAAATGTTTGCTCACGTCCAGTTTAAATCTCCCCTGGCGGAGCTTTGAGCCATTCGCACGCATCCTGTCACTGGATACCAGGGAAAAGAGCTCAGCATCTCCTTCTCCACTTCCTTTCCCCTGGAAGCTGCAGAGAGCCATGAGGTCACCCCTCAGCCTCCTTCTCTCCAAACTAGACAAGCCCAAAGCCACAGAATCACAGAATGGCAGGGGTTGGAAGGGACCTCTGGAGATCATCTAGTCCAATCCCCCTGCTAAAGCAGGTTAGCCTAGAGCAGGTTGCACAGGAATGCATCCAGGTGGGTTTTGAATATCTCCAGAGAAGGAGACTCCACAACCTCTCTGGGCAGCCTGTGCCAGGGCTCTGTCACCCTCACAGTAAAGAAGTTCCTCCTCATGTTCAGGTGGAGCTGCCTGTGCTCCAGTTTGTACCCATTGCCCCTTGTCCTGTCGCTGGGCACCACTGAGAAGAGTCTGACCCCGTCCTCTTGACATCCACCCTTTAGATATTTGTGAGCATTGATCAGATCTCCTCTCAGCCTTCTCTTTTCCAGGCTGAACAGACCCAGCTCTCTCAGCCTTTCCTCATACGAGAGATGCTCCACTCCCCTAATCAACTTTGTGGCCCTCCGCTGGACTCTCTCCAGTAGTTCCCTGTCTCTCTTGAACTGGGGAGCCCAGAACTGGACACAGTACTCCAGATGCGGCCTCACCAGGGCAGAGTACAGGGGGAGGATCACCTCCCTCGACCTGCTGGCCACACTCTTCTTAATGCACCCCAGGATGCCATTGGCCTTCCTGGCCGCAAGGGCACACTGCTGGCTCATGGTGAGCCTGTTGTCCACCAGCACTCCCAGGTCCTTCTCCGCAGAGCTGCTCTCCAGCAAGTCAACCCCCAGCCTGTACTGGCACATGGGGTTGTTCCTCCCCAGGTGCAAGACCCTACACTTGCCCTTGTTGAACTTCATCAGGTTCCTCTCCGCCCAACTCTCCAGCCTGTCCAGGTCACGCTGAATGGCAGCACAGCCTTCCGGTGAGTCAGCCACTCCCCCCAGCTTTGTATCCTCAGCAAACTTGCTGAGGGTACACTCTGTCCCTTCATCCAGGTCGTTGATCAGTATGTTGAACAGGACTGGACCCAGCACTGACCCCTGGGGAACACCGCTGGTCACAGGCCTCCAACTAGGCTCTGCGCCACTGATCACAACCCGCTCAGCTGCTCCTCATAGGACACAACTTCCAGTCCTTTCACCAGCTTTTTGACCTCCTCTGGACTCATTCAAGAACCTTCACATCCTTCTTAAATTGTGGGGCCCAGAACTGCACACATTACTGAAGGTGAGGCCACACCAACACTGCGTACTTTGGGATAATCACCTCTTTTGACCGGCTGGTCATGCTGCGTTTGGTGTACCCCAGGATGCGTTTTGCCCTTCTGGCTGACAGGGCACACTACTGACTCGCATTGAGCCTGCTGTCAAGCAGCACCCCCAGATCCCTTTTCTGCAGGGCTGCTCTCCCGCCACTCCTCTCCCAGTTTATACTCGTTTCTGGCATTACTCCATCCTAGGTGCAAAAGCCAGCATCTTGACTTGTTAAATTTCAGCCCATTAATCACAACCCAATGCTGCAATCTATCTAGATCCCTCTGCAAGGCCTCCTGTCCCTCAAGAGATTCAACAGCACCTCCCAGTTTGGTATCATCAGCAAACTCGCTAATGGTGTATCCAACTCCTGCATCCAGATCATCGATAAATGTATTGAACAGGACTGGGCCTAGAACTGAACCCTGAGAACACCACCGGTGATCAGTTGCCAGCCAGATACAGCCCCAGACACAACAACCCTTTGAGCTCTGCCCTTCAGCCAGTTCTTCATCCAGCGCACTGTGAACCTGCTCGTCCCACTGCTGGACAACTTATCCAGAAGGATGCTGTGAGGGACTGTATCAAAAGCCTTACTGAAATCCAGAAAAACAACATCTACCACCTTCCCTTCATCTACTAGGCAGGTGACCTTATCACAGAAGGATATCAAATTAGTCAAACCAGACTTTCCTTTTGTGAACCCATGTTGACTGTGCCTGATGATTGCATTATTCTTTAAATGCCTTTCAATAATACCTAGTATAAGATATTTGAGGCAGATCCTTCTATGAGCAACTATATTGCTGCATTCTACATAAAGTTTACTTTGTAAATGGAGAAATGATTACTTGTTAACCCAGTATTATCTTTAACCTTTATGAATACAGTCAGATACCAAGAGTAAGCAAATTAAACTTCTGCGTATTCCAGAGTCAAGCACACACAAGCTTCCCCCTCACCTAAAAATATCTGTGTCTGTTTAGCTCCAATCCTCTGCTGACATTTCATCTATCTGTAGTGATACAGATATCTATAGACGTACATTTACGCGTTCTGTTATAGATGGTCTGAATGGCACCTCTTTTCCAAGCCTCACCCACAAAGGTTCCTAAAATACTGGATCTGAGATGTTATACATAACTTGTACTTTATTTTCTCCATTAAAAAGGACAGATAGCTTATAAACTTAAGGTTCAGCCACAGGTCTAAAGAACACAGCTAACTTTACCTCTTTCATTCCTTCATCCCTCATTACAGTTCATATTTTGGTTAACTGGCCAATATTATTAAGGCAAGGTTTTATAACTTCTGTCTAACGTTTCTTAATTGCTATTTGGATGACATAGCAATAGAAGCAAGCAGATGATTGTCATTATAACAGCAAGAGACACTTAGTCACTGATCACAAAAACTTAACAGGCTGCTAGAAAGAGCTAATAAGGAAAGAAAAACAGATTCAAGTGACTTTCTCTAAATTTAGCTCCCCTCAAAACAAAAGTATCAGATCACAGCCAGCAAGATAAAGTATGCTAATATTACCCCAATCTGGTAATGAAATCTGTCAATAGAAAGGAAACTATAATATAATCAGCTCAAGGAAAGTGAAACTGTGTCAGGTCCATGCCAGTACGTTCTCCTCAGACCTCAACAGCAGAGTGGTAAAACAGTCTATTTCAGTCTAACTATAGGGCTTGATAAGAATATAATGCATTTTCATGCAGAATATTTTTAATAAACTTGTCCTACAGAGTTTGTATTCTTAACTCGGCTACTCCTCTTGGAGATGTGATGTTATATATCTAGTAAACACTAAAATTTGCATAAGATTTCCCTGAGTTAAACAACAAGGAGAACTGTACAGTTATAAACACGCAAGACAATTTTTCGTGAGTACTTGTGGATTATCAGTACCCTGGATTATCCAAGGAAAAACATACTCCATTAAAATTCTGTCTTGAGCCAAGGGCAGAGTCGGGGGAGGTGGAGAAAGCTGCATTTCCACCCACAGATGCCAGAACAAGTAAGTTATACCTTCCTGCACAAGTAAAGCGGTTGGCAGCAGGGTGAGGAACAAAAGGGAGTATTTCCACCGCAGTTATCCTTATAGGGTGACACATGGAATAAAAACATTGGAAGGATACTATAAACTATCTGAATGAATTACTATTTTGCCTTGTCTACCATATCACAGCCTCACGCACTGCGAAGTACAACGTGATGAATTCCTGCAGTCTGGAGAGAAGGAGAACTTGAGCTGCCACCTGCTGCTATTGCCACTTGTTAGACGTATCACAACTTCCTGCTTTATATTAGCGTGAACTAAAATTAATTCAGGCCAGTTATTTGCGTTTTAAGATTAATACCAAAGTGAACTTTCCAAACCACACTAGAGGAACTGAAAGCTTATCACAAGTATGATCTACACGTTCCCTCCATCGCAACACTGCTTATACATAGAATGAGATTTCTTTCAGAATGCAGTGAAACCTGAGTTTTCCCTGGAAACACCAGGAGCACCACAACTTCTCCTGGGCTGCACATATACCCTCTACAGAAAGTTAAAATAAGAAGTTCTTCCTTCTAGAAGGTCAGGCTTGAAGTGTGGCTGCACCTCTTGCCATTTGTATATATGCTACCTCTGACCTTGAAAACACACGTTCCTATTCCTCCAGATACACGTGGATTTGCAAAGAATTTCAAACTGGCCAAGCATGTATTAAAGTACAAAGTGCTGACACTGAGTGAAACTGGAAATTGACTATGAAGATAAGAATCAAATTACTCAGAAGTTAGATAAGATACAGTTATCAATCAGTAGGATGCACAAAAACTCCGTGTCTGAGCAACCAATCTCTTTTCTTGTACTACGTCAAATATCAGTCACAACAAACCAACCCTGTATAGAACAGAATGCCTCTGTCCTGTGAGGAAGGAGCCTCTGGGTGCATAGTTGGGCCAATTCTGGTTTATGTTTCAAAACACTGAACGATTGAGCCGAAAGGAATGGAAATGCGAGATGAAACAAGAAATGCCATAAAACTACTCCGCACTGTTCTCTTAGTTTCACTTGAAGACTTGAAGCCAGGATGGGGTATTGGAAAAATGAACTATCATTAGTTCTGTCATCTGCACTCTCAAAAAATGTGTCAGATTTATTTTCCTGAAGTAGGAGTTCTAGAGCGATCTCAAGAGAACAAAAACAAATTATGGGTTCTTAGGTTATGAAATTTTTAGTGACAAAGACGCAGTCTCCTGTTTACAAATTGTTTTATAGTAAGGATCTGTTATTTAATATTCAAGTAAACAATCTCAGCATAAAAATCATACGGCCAAGGAAAAATTCAAAACTTTTATCTCACATTAATAATAGCACCATAGTATGTTCAGACAGAAAGATACCTAAGAATCTGTTTTACTTTTCACTGTTTACATTGTTTTGTTATTGTTTCCCAGCTTGGGCAATAAATAGTTTAAGCTGTTGTATCAGCAGAATTCAATGACAGAAACCTCTATACTTTTCCTGTAACACATTTCATCTGTTATCTCAGGTACTTCTCCTAGGTCAGTATTACTGTCTCTGCTTAAGTGATGAAAAAAATCGAGATTTAGAGGTAAAATAATGTTGTCAGTGCTAGACTGTTGCGCAGGTGGAAATGCAAGCCAGACTTCGTACTTCCAGTGTCTCATCCATGTGATTGACTAAATTCATCTCATCTGTCAATATAGAGTCACCATCTGAGTTGTCTAATTTTTAGGGCAGATTCTAATGATCAGACCAGGATGTCTCTGTGATTATGTGCAAAAGAGGTGAAGTGTAAAACAGAGGGAATTGCAGTTGCAGTCTCTGCAATGACCAAAGTGCAGGTGCTAGAATGGACAGTTGGGCAGTTTGGCTCTGGGTTCATTTTGCAGTTCATTTCAGAGCACTGCTTTGTTCCCGTTTAAGTGGTAAATAAACGAGCAGATAAAACCACTTGCCTGGCAAATAAAAAAGTAAACGTCCTTATCTGATGTTCTTGGCCAGGCAATGAGAACCGGACAAACTCCCCATGGCTCAAGCTATAACAGGACAAATACTGCTCACACTCACCTTAATACTTCAGTTCTAGCTGGGTCCTCAGCTCAAGCCCATGGGCTGCAAGAGGAGAGTAATCAAGATACATCCCTCTCAAAAAGGGAAATAAACTTTTTTTTTCTCCTGTTAACAGTGCCACCTATTTTCACTCACAAACTGTCCAGACTTACCATGTTGAACGTGGTGGATAAAAGACTCGTCACTCGCTAACACCACACTATCATTTTCACCCATGTGGGCCTTTTTTTTTTTTTTGTCTCCTTCCTTTTTTCCAATTTGTCCAAAGAGCAAGCTGGTGCACATTCTTATAAACCTTTAATTAACAAGCTGAAAAGACATTTTTCTGGCAATGCATGACCTTTAAGCACTTTGTATGAATTTATCGATACCAGCAGAAACAATAATTTAAAAGGTTATTTTATGAGTGCTGAACAGTTTATGGCAGCACTTTTGTCAAGATAAATGAGTTTCTTATTTCTACATTTACAGCTCTAAGCATTTTAATAAAAAAGGTCCATAAAAGTCAAAGATAACTCCAAATCTCTCCTCTATCTAAGTCTACTCCCAAGTAGACTTTTACGATGACCCCCTGGAACACCTACAATGTGGAGGGAGCACTGAAATGTACAGTGATGGAAGAAAGCAAAGAGCCAAATTTCAGTTTGCCTCAGAATTGTTTTGATTTGATTGTATGCATTTATGTCAGATTTACTATCTTTATACCGAGATCTTTTTTCAAAGAAAAACAAATTCATCAATTTCAAAATTCATCAATTCAATCATTCATTCAACAAATTCCTACTGCCTAACTCACTAAACTTTACACCCAACACCACTTATTATCCCAGCACGCATCTGGCAGCTCATAACCCCTTGCCATCTCCTACCCCAAGCACCAGTCCCAGCCCTGGACTGGACCAGGAACCTCAGCCACTGCATCACCCACCGTAGGAGTTAATGGCTAATGAATGCATATGGCTGCAACACAAACCACTTCCAAAACCCTGTCTTCAGTGACCTATACAGAGCAGACAGGTATCTGGCATGTCAGGGTCATCTTTTTGGCTTGAGCAATTCACAGATGTCCTCGGACAGGAACCACAGCAGGCCCACTGTGTAGGTGACCTGCCATCTCAGTTGCTGGGTAAATGTCACCCAGTAGCATGCTCTGAAGGGTCACATTTGGAATTGCAAAAACAGGTGAAGAGATGCAAATGAAATCATCTTTTTCAATGGTCAGTTTACTCACTAAGAAAATAAAAAGAATTTTAAAAAAGAAAACCAACCAAAGTCCCAAAACAGGACACAGTTGCATTAAAAAGACAAAAAAAGGCAGTCCCTACCATGTAATCAAAAAAACCCCCAACATTTTAGAAGATATTGCCAAATGCAGTTAAAAAAGAGAACAACTTCTCGCTGTCAATTATTCTATTAATACTCAATAGCACTGTAACTATTTGCTGTATTTTCTCCTCCTATGCTTCTCCTGCATTAGATCAAGGCTCTCAAAGATAACTGAGGAATAGAAGTGTGGGGACAGTGGCAAGCAGAAAACATAAAATGTGAAACAAAGAAGTATAGTATGGACAGAGAGTAAGAATTCAAAGGATGAAGGCTAGGCATGATTAGAGAATAAAAGGATGCTGAGGTAGAAACAAGGATGAGATTTACATTGTTGATGATCATACCAAGGGCCATACGCTCAGTTTCCTACTATTACGGCTTTAGTCAATGCCCGAGTTTTTACATCCATAACTTACGCAGATTAGTGATTTTAGTAAACTTCTGCATTTCAGCCCTGAATGAATACATATATATGTATCTCTCTCTACAGATAAGTATTCCTACTTTATTGAAAGATATTTATGTTTTACTCAGTTTGGGTAAACATATTTGTCAGACCATTGCTACATGTGCTTTGAATTACAGATTTATCCCCACCAACCCCGCCTCATTTGGATGTACTAACAAACGCTTAAGGACCTGTTCCTACAATTCATTACCAGTACAACCTCATGGCTGAGCTTGGGTACATGAGCAGTTTAGGATTAAATCACAGACATAAAACTGTTAGGGGACACAACCCTCCTCTTATTCCAGAATTACACCAGTACAGATAAAATCACAGAAGTCAATCACTAAAGAGAATCAGACTCAATCAGTAACAGAAGGTTAAAAAGCCACATAGTTTCAAAAGCCTTTCACTACAGCATGTTACCAAAATAAATACTTAACTCAGGAACATATGGGTTTGTTGTATCTTAGCAGAACAGTTCAATTATTTGAGTTCAACTGCCACTGCATTGCTGTGTTATTTGCAAACTATTTTGTACAGACATCAATACTGCAGCACAAATATTGTGTTCCTACAATGTATTATAGAAACACTAATCTTTTTCTTTTTCAAGTACATATGCATCTCTCTAAGATCTAGGTCTTTTTCGCGTTGCAAATAAGACACCTAAGCTATTAAAAAAAATGTTTTTGTCTGTTATGTGTTCAATATTGGCAACAACAGTTTTACAGAATGGATTTTTAATGTGGTAGTGACAGGGGAACAGATTGCTATGGCAACAGCAAAGATGAAAATTCTTAACCTGAATGGATCGTCACCGAAGTAATTGCAGGGTTTTTTTACCCATTCTACATCCATTTTACAACTTGAACGCTGCATTCAACCTTGAGCTTGCTTTATATAAATGCCAAGCACTATATGCAACCTCCAAGTTCATTTGACTTAAAACTTGCTGCACCTTACCTCAATAATCCAGGATAGTTGCTGTCCTCTAGCTAACCTAAACATCTGAATGCTATTATTTTTGCATATAGGCCACCAGTAAAAGCACTATGTGCTTGGCTATAACTTTGAGGCTCCCGCAAGGTATGCACGCATACATATTTTTTCTTTCCTTCTAGACTTAACTTCTATAAAAATCTGTGGAAATCATTCTTCATTTTCAAAATACGGTGAATCATTGTGCATGGTATTTCTAATAATCTGGTGGAATATTTCAGTTTCACACTTAGATTGTATCCCAAGAAGACTGCACTGCAGACACATACTTCGTGCAAACAGTAATTTTATTGGAATTTCATGGAAATTTAAAGATTTGTCTTCCAGCTTTTAAAAGTTTTTGTTTTACCCACTTCCTTTCTCTTTACTCACAATTCATTAATCATGCTTTTGCATGCACATTTATTATTGTTATGAAGTATACAATCAGAAACACAATCCTGTTCTTTTTTTTAAAATATCAGTATTTTTGAAACAATCCTTGCTTTGCGCACTAAAAATACAATTTAAACCAACCCTCATTATAGCCAAGTAATGACGATTCACACTATGTCAGACGCTTTTGCACTGGAACAGCCTACAACTGCTCTCGCTGCCCATTACAAGGCCCTGTACTGGAGTAGCAGTAAGCAGCAAGAGCACCTTAAAAGCACCTTAAATTCCAAACCTGCTTTGAAAACCACGGTGTGACCAAATTCTTAATTGCTGCTGAGGTACTTGTACTCATCCCTTTCAACATCACTCATCTGCAAGGAAACCCACAGTGGTATCAAAGCTCATGAACGTATCAGAGGAGTATATGCAGAGATAAAGCAAACAATTTTCTGCTTTTACCATGGCTCTTAGGCTTTCAGAGCACCATCGAATTTATCTCTGCTTTTACCACGGCTCTCAGACATTTCAGACCACTATCTCTACTTCTTGCCTCTTGCACATTCCCATCTGGGTAAACTCAAAAATATAAACTCTGAACACACTGCGGGTATGTATTCTGGCAGAGGAAAAACATGACGAATAAAGTTCATTAATTTCCCTGGTTCAGAAATCCCACTGGTTACCTACACAACAGCATAGACAGCTGTGCCAAATGCCTGCTCTTAAACACAGCTTCCATCACATTATTTAGTGGTTAGCATTTTTTTTTAAGGCATCATTATTTTTATCAAAGGAAACAGTCAGGATTTTTCCACAGTCATTACATCACACTCTAAATTTCCAAAGAGAAAAAAAGAGGAAGAAAGTTTGCCTATGTGAACTGCATTAGCACGCACATACCTGTTCCCTGATTTGAACTTTTATTCCGGAATCATATTCAATTAATTAAGTCTCTCTCCACCTCCTGCACAAATGCACATAGTCTCACTGAGTTGCAACAACATCACTCAGCAGCTGTGAACACACCTATAGTCTCTTGCTCAGCTGATTCACAAAAGGTTTTCTGTTTAACTACTTAACTCTTCCAGGTTGATGCTGGTTTTAATGACTAATGTCTTTGAATTACTTATTCTCTGCTCACAGTCTGCAGAAATATTTCTGAGTAAAGGGAAAAATGCTTGCACAGCGCATCACGCAAAGCAGTTTCTAGCCTCTCCCTCAAACAACTTCAAGCACGAGTGAAAATCTTCCACAGAGCCTCAGCAGCTGCTAAAGTACTACTGCTCTACCCCAGCTGCAGGACATGAGGATTAGGGTGTGGAAAGAGAAGGCAGGAGAAGGAAAAATAAAGGAGGGAATGACCAAATAGTCCATGCAGCCCATTAGCAGCTACTGAAAAATTAAGATTATTTTCCAAATCATTCCACCTTAGCACCCACAGGGCTCAGAGCTGCTTTTGCAGTTCTTGCTCTGAGTTTTTATTACGCATTCTTCAGTCACTCTGAAGAACTGGAAAACATGAGGGAAGTGACAGCCTGAGACGATCTAATTGCTCACTGCCACACAGCCCCTTTTGTCAGGCCCTGAGCTAATTCAGCTTGCTAACCAGGCTAAAGAAAGTTTTCTGCTAGTTGAATTAGCTTAGGAAAGTATCCAACAAGCAACAGAATAAAGGCAACGGAAAAAGCAATGTTTCTTAGCTGGAGGGGGTGGGAGGAGAAGACAAAAATCTTAAAGGCAGGGGAACAGAAAAATGGAATGATAGTTCATCCTTTTTGGAGGAAGAAAGCTGTTAGATCAGTTCAGCCACAGTAACTGGCTGTTATTATGAAAAGTAACTTCCTTGAGCATAGAACTTGGGGAAGGAACACGAAGACTTTGCCTGAATTCCATATAAAGTGTGTTTAAATATGACTGATCTTAAAATTGTACTGTTAATATAATTAGTTAGAAAAAAGAAAGCAATAACTTTCCCTGGAAATGTTAATTTGAATATGCAGACCATCCCATAAGCTTGCTTTGGGTTTTTTTTAGGCAGACTACTCAGCAATATTGAGCCACTTGTCCATCAACAAAACCCAGTGGAAAATACTGCTTTAGTACAGCATGGCTGAATTACCATTGCTATGGAATTCTTAACTTTGGTATTCCACAGTTCTCAGAATGCAGCTGTGAAAAATCATTGCAGGTATTGCAATGCCTTCTAATTAAAATAAAACACCGAAATACAGCAGCACCTTATTTAGTTTTGGAGGGTAATAAACTCTATAGTATTCACTCACAAATATAATTGATTCTTTGACGATCCAAATAAAAAGCCTGATCTTTTATGTTGATTTGTTCAGACAGTAACAGAATTTGGCAAATTTATGCTTATGTAAATAAATTCATGAATGTACACATAAGATACATGTATATACACTATAGGTATGTGAATACACAAGTACACACTTCAGAACACATAATAATATACTACACATAATGTTTTTCCTGAGCTGTAAATATACCAAAGTGAACACCAGTGTTTCCCTACAATGACAGAGCCAGGAAATTTTAGAGTTGGTAAGTAGAAAATCTGCTTTTCTTCCTGCGATGCTGCATCAATATTAGCGCTAGCAGAACTAGCCTCATAAACACTGCAGTCAGGAAAGATTCCTTTGTTTCTGAGCCCAGAAAATGCATGCTTCTGGTGTGCAGAAATTATAAGAAGAAAACTAGAAAAAAATCAAACCACAACTCCGGTCTACTGTCTAGCCCATGTGACTTTTGCCGGCTCCTTTTTAAGATATTTCATCCTTCTAGCCCTAGATAAACCTGGATACTGGGACATCTTCCAACGTCCTAGTAGGCTGAGTTTCAGAAAAAGCCCCAACGTGCCTATGTCCAACCTAGCTCCAGCTAAAGAGTTCAAAATCACCTTCTCAACGGCCCATCCCACTTAGCTGTTGTCAAGCCTTAAAGACAGTAAAATGTTCACGTGCTTCAGATTTAACCAGTAATATTCTCTGGGCACCTGAAGGTTTGCTTCTCAGCAAGCCTGGAAACATCACCTTTGAGGCGTCAACAACTCAGTACCTAGAATTAAATCCACAAATGCACGGTACAACATCCAGCTCTTAGGTGCCTTACTGCAGTTCTTAATTATGCCTCCAAGCTTCCCTGTGCAGGGTATCCAAAGAGTATGATGGGGCACCTTGGGAAGAAATTTGCAAACCAGCACCCTAGGGCAGAAGATAGATGCATTCAATAGGAGTGTTTTACTGTGTTATTGACTCCAGGCCTTCGTACTTAGCTCTGAAAGAGGCTATCTCCTTCATTCCCATTGGGATTCACTTCCCTGAGTCCCCTCTTGGAGACTCATCTGTGTTCAAACACTTTCATGCAAAACACATTCCAAGAAAGCTGTTCTTTGCTTTCTTCCACCTTTCCATTTCCCCTTCAACCAGTTTCTCAGGAGTTCAATCACCTACTCTAGAGAAGGAAGATTTCAGTTCCCACACTCACTCATGGCTCTGTAAGCCATTTAACAACCAGAACATACTTCGGAGAAAGAGTCTTCTTCCAAGCTTTTCTGCTAAATTAGTCAGGGAGAGAAGAACGAATGTGGTCTCATGGCCCAGTGGTTATAGAATGCTTGGGACAATCAACAATTCCAATCAATGCTTTGGCCACCTTGTTGTTCAACCCGGCTAACGTGACAGCAGCTCTTACAATGCCCCAAAGCAAACATTTTGGCACATAGGGAATATGACTAGTAGAAACAGAGGCATTTATGGATTTCATCTGGGTCCAGACTTGATAGCTACTGAGCAGAGTTTGAGGATCTGAGTTTTGAACTCTGGACAACTAGGTGCTCTTCAACACTGAAGTCCTTCCAGAGATCTAGTCCAAATCTCTTTTGCTAGAAATAAAAGACATAGGGAGAAAATATGTCCTATGTTTTCAGCTTGCATACTTTGCAAATTAGACAGCACAACAATAATGTCTTCACAGAAGCAGAACTGTGGACGTCTATGAGTCTTAACTCAGTTCATTGAAGGTCTGTGCATGTAGCCGTACAGAGATCACTGCAGAGCCCAGGACTTCGACCCAGTCATTGCAAGAGCTAAAAGAATAAAGTGTAAACACTTTGAGCCAACATAGTGGCGGTTTAAAGCCACTTACTCTGGCTTTAAAGCCTACATTAAGAAGACAAATATAGCAGAAACCTGAAGCTTTTTAACTTCTCATACTTATTAGGGAGGTGGGGCTTTTCTTTTCCGGCAATACTAACAAATGCAGTGTCTAATTTCCCGTATAACAAGAAATGTTAAAAAGTGATACAAGTCAACAGAATATAGATTATTGGCTTATATTTTGAAAAGACAAGTGCAGGGGAAAATGAATATAGTAATGTTTCATTCTGAAAAAAAAATGTGAAATCAGCAAATAGTGGGGTTTTATTAGAGAAAATGCCAATTAATTACCACATACGGTCCCCTAAAATCATACCCTGTAGTATGCCCGCCAATTTTATACAATATTCTCATTACTATTATGTCAAAATATCTGTCTTTAAAAAATGTCGTAGTGTACTAATTCTTTAAAGAGAAATTAATATTACATTAAATCAAACAAGCTGACTTGTGTTTTTATTTTACATCTGTAAGGACAGAAAACATTTAAGGTAAGACCCTTAAATCATCATTACCACTTCAGCAAACCACAGGAAACACGATGTTA
This sequence comes from Steatornis caripensis, assembly GCA_013398225.1. Classification (NCBI taxonomy): domain Eukaryota; kingdom Metazoa; phylum Chordata; class Aves; order Caprimulgiformes; family Steatornithidae; genus Steatornis; species Steatornis caripensis. Next base: position 169,235 of record VZSC01017933.1, on the reverse strand, counting down.
CTTAAATGTTATCAAAACTGTCATGCGCTTTCTGGTATTACCTATTCAATCACTGCTAGTTCAGTGATCCTGTATGTAAAAATGAACTTATCTCCAATCCAGCCAGTCTCATTGTTTGATTCAGTGACGGATGCAACAATCAAATTGTTTGTAATATCACAATCCATCACTAGACGTGCAAATCTGATGACACGGTCACCGAACTGGGGTCTTAATAAAATCAAACACTAGAAACAGGCTAAACAGAGGTCTATAACAAGGATCTCACTGATAAAAAGAAAAACAAAACCCAGTTGTACCCATTAACTAAATGTCTTGTATAAAAGCAGTGGGGACATGTTCTCACTTTGACTGGTCAAATGTCCAAGGGCAGTATTTCGCCAAAGAATTAGAATAATTAAAAAGATTAAGACCCCAGCACAGAAAAGCAGGTAAATACAAGCTCAGTTACAAGCACGTGATTAATCCTACTGAAGACATGTGAATTATATACATGTTAAACTCAGGGTCATGCTCAAGTCAAGGATAACCTTGAATCTGTTTTCTGAAATTATTGATATTGAAGCCCGATTGTAAGATCAACAAAAAGAACTTTGCTTTGTCTTACCTTGCCTGGTACCTGGATTATTTTAAAAGGGTCTATGTTTCAGTTTTCATAATGATAAAAATCCAAGTCCAATGCAAGCCTTTCTACTCAGAGGGCAAAAACGTGACTCAAGACTACAGCGTACCTTCTGCACAAGAATTGTCTGCACTGAAGGAACATCAAGCCCAAGAGTGATTTAAAAGCAGTCAAAGAAACAGGCTTATGATAAATAAAAGTTAGTAACTAGTCTTTTCCCACCCATACACACATATATGAGTATCAAAACCACACGATATAGCTGTTAACAGGCATCCGCCAACACTCTGTCCTTGTCACTGATGGAAATTGAAATATATCTGTCTTGCCATTCAGCTATTCTCTAAATTTAGAGATGAACAAATTTGGCTAAATTTGGATCAGATATACTTTCTGACTCACATTATCCTGCAAGTTAGCAATCCTTCACATGTCACACAACACAGCCACTGAATGCAATACATAATCCCTTACCTTTATGAGGCACTGCACACAGTCAAAGCAAAGAATACAAAAATATTTCGTTAACAACAGGAAACTTATACAAACAACTCTGACATAAACAGCAGAACAGTGCTTATGTGTTGAAATATGCATTCAGAGTGCCGAATCTTTAACTAGTGGAAACTCACATAACTCTATCATTTTGAGCACAACTCTCCAGATTCCTAGGCAGTGAGGGTCTGCCCTTCCGTGCAGGAATATCTCCACAGACAGGTTTGGGTTTTTTTTCTCCATCTCTCACATACGCAAACACTTTTAATTGCTTATTGTGTAGCAATTTAACTTGAATTTTTGTAAAATGGCTGTGATGTGAAGATAACAACTAAACCCTAACATCAATAAGTGCTAATAAATATTAATATAACATAAGCACCACTTTTATTGCAACGTGAAACCAGTTTATTATCCACAGATGAAATCAAATTGCTGCCTTTATTACTGTCAGGAATGACTTCTAAGATATTTCTATTTACTACTTGAGTATTCATCAGCACTCTGTATTTACAGCATCTAGTCCCTCTCTCTCCCTCTCTGCCTCCCCCCCCTCCCATTTATGCATAAAATAATTTTAGAGCAGTATTTTCTGATACAGTTTTCCAATTAATTTAAATATATACACAAATGCACATTACGAGATTAGTAGCAGACCAATTGCCAAATCCTGATACAGTTATAACGCCGACAGGAAATCTTCTCATGCTTGTACTTGCAATATGAACATCGAAAGAAGATAAATACAGAGTTTGCAGTCTGGTATCAAACACTCAAATTCCTGCAAATTATTCAACTACCCCACAAACTCTGTGGATAATGAAGAAACTCCACCTTTCGACGATAAATAGAACTAAGATGTTTGGCGATATTCCAAAGCCTTTCATTTCCTAAAGTGGTGCCTTTTATTAAAGTAACAGCACATGTAGAATAAGTGCTTGTTTTTATACATCCTGTAATTTAGAAAACCTGAGAGATTATTTCCCCACCCCCAAAGTTGATCATCTTTCATTATTACAAACTGCACTTCAAGTTTGAATCACACAGCCCTCATATTTTCTATCCATCCCCTCACATTCTTGCTCCCCCACTTTAAATAGAACAAACTTGAAAACTCTGACATTTTCAAGAATACCTGCCTGGTAATTTCCGTGAGGCACAGACAGCCTCCAATTACAATGAAATAGCTACACTGTATTACCATTTTTAGAGCATTCTTTGGTTTTCTGAAGTGAATCAAAGCTCTCCATGGGAGCTACTCTGATTAGTGCCAAAACAATAATGTGCAATAAAGTCTCAGCATTAGATGAACGGACTCGGAACTTTGTTTACATGGATGATATATAAGCATGTATAAAAATATCACAGAAACTTCCATAAGAGGACTCCGTATGCATTCCTACATTTTAAGACTTTCCTTACTAGGAAGTTAAGATAGCTCCCAAGAAAAGGCGTGAAATTCAAGCAATCGCATTTCCCTCCTTCAACCCTTTTGTTTGGTTCTCCATACACGGGCCAATTAATTACTTCCGGCTATAGGCACCTAGGTATACAAACAGGCTGAGAGCTCCATCATTCTTCTGCAGTATCAGGAATCATCGGCAAAACAAAAGCAGTTTTAGTTAATCTCCTTCCGCTCCTGTTCCTCAGCAGGGACTCTTCCAGACACTTGCAGGAGGAAAATCCGTTCCATAAGCACTGAAGCAGCACATCCACACCTACATCTCACTTCACATGAAGCTGCAGAGGAGACATTTAGTGACACGAAGGTTGCAGAGGACAGAACCATAGTACGGTCTCCAAAATCGGGACTTCCTATTGTTTGCTTGTCATTTAAGTTCTTGCAGCATGGTGCTTGTTTGACAGTCCCCACAGAAACAAATTTGGAAAGGTTGCTCCTAGATTCTTACAACAAAGCGTCAGACACTCAGTGTGAGTCCACTTTTGCTTATCCTTTCCTGCTGAATACTCCACTGCCTTCACCGGAAATTTTCGGCTATGTAAGGAATACCATGTTGGGCCTAATCAGGTTTTATTCAGTTGCTGAGAGTCTTTATTCAGTCTTTGATACCAGTGGGTGTTTGAACCCTATTGTAGACCAAACGACAATGCAGATTGAGAAAAGCATAAATCCATGCACTTTAAATGTATTGACCATATACATACATCTGGGATATTTACAAGGAAGCCATTTATAATCAGGAAGCGTAAGTGCTTATTCTGAATCTGACATTTAAATACCCCATCAACAGCAACCAGCATTGCAAAACGGTTTAATTAACCTGAAAGGATGTAATTTTATGCTATTTAGCAAGAAATACAAATTTTAAAGTGCTTTTACGTGGTATATATCAGAGCAGTAAGGCTAAATCCTGCTCTCAGCTATCCATGTTTAAATATGGAGTAAATTCATGCACCCCCCTTAATAAATCTGCAACTAAGATGGTGTAAATACAAGCAGAATCTGTCACACATACTCTATAATCCATTTCCTAAAGTTACCGTGCTTTTTACAACATTCTAATGGTAGAGTTAAAAGTCAGTAAAGCCCCAACGACAGAATGGATCACTGGATGGTGTGTGGGGCTGTGAATCCTTGGGGTTTTCCCTCTCTTTGTCCTTTTCATTATTATTATTACTGTTGTTATTATTATTATTAATTTAATTTGACTGAGCCACCTCCCCTCTTCTACATTTACAAACATCTCCTGAAGATAACTTGCCTTAAAGCTAACAAAGGATGATCCAGGAGACTGAATACGTGATATTGAATCCTTTGAGGTCCAAACTAAAATAATCCAATGTTTTTGTCCTACTCATACTGACAGTGTGCCTGACATCCTTCTGAAAGCCTGTGGGATGTTGTCCACTGGACGAAATGTAGGACTGCGATGGACGAATCTGGGCTCTCTCCTGCTGTGTAACCCCAGAAGTCACTTCATCTCTCTGCATTCCGATTCCCCCACAAATTTTGTCTTGCCTGCTTGCATTATATGCTCTTTAGTAGACGCTCCCTCCAACAGGTATATGTTTGGTGTCTGACATGGAGACCAAACAGGAAGGCTAATGGAGTAATTAATATGTTGACAAGACTCTGCTTCAACTCTCTGCTCTGTAAGGGCATCTGTGTGTCCCCAGGTACCACAAGCAGAATTTCCAATGGCTTTTAGGATGGTGAATACTTCAGAGAATCTCAGTCTCTACCTTTGCCTGTGGTAATCTCTGCCAAGTTCTTGATGCAAAATTCCCTATCTATGCTACTGTTCTTCACAGCAGCTCAAGTGGGATCCCAGAGAAGGATTTTGGTCCTTAGGAGCTCTACGCAGCTTCTTCTAACGCTGTCTAGTAGGACAATACTTCAGAATTCCTCTCGCTACAATAACTCTGGTTTATGAACCCACGGGCGTGACGGCATGGGCAGTACCACAACCACCTCATCCCTGGGCCTGCCTGTTCAAAATCTTCCTGCCACAGGCTTTCTGTCTGGTTCTCTCCTGTACTGTTCTTTTTGCTAGAACACTGTTACCACATCAACTGGCAGAAGCAGATAGCTCAGAGTGCTAATTTGGCCCCAGCAGGAGACCCAGGCCCCACTTCACATTTGAGAAGATTGTAAAAAACAGCACAATTTGGGGAAAGTCAGTAGGAACTGTCACCCACACAGAGAAATCATTCCTCTGTTTCTCCAGGAGACACATCCAGAAACCAGCACAGTGCCAGATAAAATGAAGCTCAATTAAGCCCTCAACAAAACATCTCGGAATTCACGAGCCATTGCTGATCAGCCCATATATATATGGGATCAGCCCATATATATAACTGGTGTGATGGTAAGGCCAGAGGCCATGGACTCCAGAAACACAGAGTTTTTTGGTACGTTACAGACAGCCTGGTATGCTTCTGATGCCAACAAAACTGCTGTTCTTCCTGTAGATTGCCAAAATGACTGTGGTAGTCATAATCCATAATGCAATGTCTTCATTTTTCCCCTCCCCTAGACCTATGTGGAGATTCTAGATCTTTCTTTTGTCCTTCTCTGTGCTCACCAGTTAACATTTCCACCTGCATCCTGGCACACTGAGATCAATGTGATGGCTGAAGACTGAGCAGCAGATCAAGGAGTAACTATGAGGCAGATGGGTGAAGAGCTATGGCAAGAGCTAGACAGGGCTGTAGCATGCTCCAAGGACTTGTGGGAGAGTTCTTTTTCCCAAGGATGCCATATGCAGCATGGACATGTCTGAGGCATGACTGAAAAGGCAAGTAGTGTGGATGCCAATACAGGGATCCTGCTCAAGGCAACCCTTGGGAGCTTCCTGCGAAGAAGCATAAATGGATCCTTTATTTCACAGTTTTCCAACAGCAAAATGTGGAATAATAGCACCTTAGTCATAATAACTCCACATCGTGAGGACAAATTAACTATTGCCATGTACTCAGACACTGTAGTTACACGGATCATAGAAAAAAACTATATATAGCTACATAACCAGTACAGATAAATACATCTATAAATAAAACCTCTAAGTACTACTGCAATACAAATAATAAATAAAAGGAAAAAAGACTTAGTCATACATGCAGGTGGATTTCCAATTATGGAGGAAGCACTTTTACAGAGAGCAGAGTGGAGCACATTAAGTGGGATGGTGAAGACAAAGGCAATAAATCATTCTACAAATGAATTATTCTGAAAAATGGCCATCGCAGACAGAGGTATGCTCTTAAACTTTTGGAATGCAGTTTTTTCTACTAAATTGAATATACAGATAGCTAAGAAGTATATATGAGCATCCTCCTACACGTACAAAAGCCACTTTTTCCTGAAAAAAATGGATACCCATGTAGCCTGCTGCATCTAAACAGGGATACAAGTAGTTCTTTGAGCTGTGGAGTTAATGAAGCATTTGTGGAGCATGGTTTACTGTCTTGCCAAGAATTTATAGTGCTATAAATCCTCATACTGTATTTTCCTTTGAAATAACCTCCCTGCATAGACAAGCCCCATGACACAGCAGCACATGTGCATGAGGAAGCTTGCCAAACTTTTCTCCAGCTGCCCCAAGGAATATACGTGGGGGAAGGAAAGCATGGAGAGGAGCAGGAGGCAGGTTTTATGCTGTTGCTTGTGGAGTCCTGATGGACAGGGAGTCAGTGCCTTGCTAAGATATTTTCTGAGTCACATAGAGCAATAGGGGACAGAGCATTACTCCAGGATCACAGACAAGAGACAGCTCTTTTATTACAGTAGTATCGAAACGTTCCTGCACCTAATATCTACTTCGCACTTCAGAAGCCTCTGGGACTTATGGTAGGTGACCACTGTACACATGGCACACGACAGGTATATATGGGGAATACTGCTTATGCTGACAAAGAGAGAGCCAGTTCTAGCAGCGCTGTCACTCCAGGGTCACAGGTAAGTTTAAAGTCAGCAATGCTGGGCTGCGCGGAGATAGCTACGCTAGCTGCAAACAACGTCTCTCTGGAACCAGAGAAGAGGAGCTGCCTGAGAGGCAAAGGTTACCTTGAGCAGTACCCAGCGTACTGCTTCCAGGACACCGACTACCTCTGCAGAGCCACTCTGTGCCACATTTCTGTTGAGCAACTCTGTGTGTCTACATCATGGCGCTTCATGGCCCAGTGCAGATACGCCCTCCAGGTGCTTTTTTCTTTCCCTACAGTTCCTGAAAAGCAGCCGAGTGGTCTGACAGCTGTATTCCCCCCTCTTTGCTTGTTCTCCCAATAGCTGGCTGATCCAACTGTCTTTCAAATGGCCAAAAGGCCTTCTGCTTTCCCCAAACTAGGTTCTGGGATGCCTGCTGGCCTTTGGTTATGCTATTTAGAAGAGAGTAAGGAGGTAGCAGAGGGGCATTTTCTTTACCCAGTACATTGTTCCAGCACAGCAGATGGGACTTTGTCCTTCAGCAAAGCAACCTCAGATCCTGCTTTCAGTCAGGAAATGGCGGCTAGGATAGGAAATAGCAAATACCACATAAATACAATTACGATAAAAATATAATTTGGGAGATTTATATTAAAGTCTCTTTATACCAAGAGTATTTTGTAGGTATAGGCACACTGATATCCTACAACTATCCAGCAGCTCTAGGGCGTTCTCTGTACAAAATTACAATAGCTATTCTCTGAAGGCAAAGCACTCCTAGCGTGTATACAGCATATGCCAGCAAAATTCAGCTCATGCCAGCAAAATTCTGCTTTTGCCAACATAACTTGCTCCAGATCATCCAAATGAAGCTCTGAGCTTCATTTCTCCAAGCGGGAGAAAGAGCTATACTCATGACATCCCTGCACGTACGCTTTCGTCAATGTAGCTCCATCAGTCATGTCTTCATACACTGGATTGACACTGAAAGGCTGCCAAGGAATAGTGTAGACCTAGAGCTAGTTTCTGGAGCTCACGATTTCTAGTGCTACGGATTTCAATCTTTGTTAATATCGCAATGTTTCCTGCTTGTAATAAAAGATGTGATAAATATCTAAGCAATCCTCCAGTATCTGTTACGCATGTATTTATTTAGATACATTTTTCAATGCAGATATGGCTTCCGTTACAGTCAACAACATTCCAAAATCACTTAAAAAATCTGCTGGATAAACAACAGCCTAAAATGAAAGTGCTGACACGCAGCTGCACAAATGAAAATTCTGTAATAAACTTATATTTAATCCTATCTATATTTGAACGTCCTGTATTTCAATTATAGTGTTTGATGCCCTATTTTTCATGCTGATTTTCATTCACCATTTCATTCCTCCTGCTAGATACCACTCGAGGTGACCATACACACATCCTGATCCCCTTAAATGCTTTCGAGCAGAAACCACTGTTCAGAAACTCATAACATTACATTTCATGTCCTTGCCCTTTCCCTCACTTTGCAAATGCAGAGGAATAGGCTACACTACACCAGTAATCTCATTTACTACTGTCAGCTCGCCACCTTAACCTAGTTTGCAGAAAGCTATCATTATCCTCCATCTCACAAACTTCATACATTTCAGCAGAAAAAACCCCACTTTTCTGAGCCATAACAATGCCACAAAAAAGAAGAGAAAATAAATGCTTATTAATAAATGTCAACAATGAAATTTCCCTCCGACACTACAGTGCTAGTAGCTAAGGTGTTACTGCTATTGATTCGTAATCACGACGCCGGGAACAATCAAGAATACTGAGCGTGAAGCAAGAATAGATTTTTTTTTCACTGGACCAGAAAAAGAAACCTTGCAAAACAAATTTAATTTGGGTAGAGGAGTGATAATTAACATGCAATCCAGCACTAAGCTTCCTGACAGCTTAGGACCAAAGGTCAGCTTGCAATTTTTTTTACACTTACAATTCAATATTTCTAATCGTTGTTATCCATGCCTGCTGACTGTTCTCAAAAGATGAAACCACTGTAGTAGTCCTCTGTTTCAGAAACTTACTGTTGCTCTGCTTCTTCCATAAATTACTAACATAATCAGAGATACTAAAACACAAAACTATAGCTGTTGAAAACCTGCAATGTGAAGACATTTCTGAAGAAAAAACAATGGACCTCTTCCTCTAGTAAAACCAAGGCAAACCCCAAATGCCGGACAATATTCGCATGCTGTCCCAATAACAGCAAACTTCTGCTTAAAATGAAGCTGTTCTTCACAAAAAAAGGTTGTAATGCCAGAGCAAACACTGTTTCAGGTTTGAGAGAACATAGAATAGAAACACCTGCACGAGTGTTAGGGCTGTGCTCCAGCAGTTTGCAATACACCGCTGACCACAGCGTGTCTGGGGACCTGGAAGGTGGAAGTGCGACATGTTTGCGCTTTTGAAAAGGTAAATGGGAAGCACCACGGATAATTCAACAGCACGTCAGCTTGCCAGGTTAGAAAGTCTTTTCCTCTAACAACACTTGCAGAAGTTACAAGTTTGCAACCAACTGCTCTAACCGGAGTGGTTCTCCAAGCACCTGGGACTGTTATTTCACTATTNGCACCCTGCTCTAGGCTAACCTGCTTTAGCAGGGGGATTGGACTAGATGATCTCTAGAGGTCCCTTCCAACCCCTACCATTCTATGATTCCATGATTCTACGACCATTTATATAGTTACTTTCCAGGATTCTAAGAAATATCTGCTGGAATAGCTTCAAGTGTCTTCTTAATAAAGCATAAACAACACCTTCAATAAAGGAAATTAGCCAGCATGAATACAGAACAGAGATTCAAAATCAAATTCCCCACACAGCTACTTTAGCATAACAGCTAAAGACAACTCAATTTCTCCAGAAAAAGTGACAGGACGATTTGCTCCCTGAAGTGGTTGGATGTGCTTTCCATTTGTTAGCAGATGCAGTAGGTGATGGTCATTCCCTGTCCGCTGTTTAGGAAGGGGCTTCCTGGGTATTAAAAAGCCTCACACATTCCAACATAATCTTGATTTACAAACGTCTTCAGGTACAGTTCTTCTTCCCTGATTATTAGAGATTCACAGCCTGAGCTTGTGCAGGGGAATTAAGGCACAAAAACCAGACTGCCACAGCCTCTAGGTGCAGCAAGCAGAAAAGAAATTCAATTTCCAGTGTCAGCAATAATAGTTTACAACCCTATTTCTGAAGTTGTACGAAGGCTTTGTCACTTTTTTCCTTTTTTAACTTCATTAACATCATTTCCCTCTCCTGACACGCACCATGCCAGGAGTAAAAACTTCTCTTTCATGGCTGCTAACAGACTGCACATAACGATGTGTCCNCTTTGCAAATGCAGAGGAATAGGCTACACTACACCAGTAATCTCATTTACTACTGTCAGCTCGCCACCTTAACCTAGTTTGCAGAAAGCTATCATTATCCTCCATCTCACAAACTTCATACATTTCAGCAGAAAAAACCCCACTTTTCTGAGCCATAACAATGCCACAAAAAAGAAGAGAAAATAAATGCTTATTAATAAATGTCAACAATGAAATTTCCCTCCGACACTACAGTGCTAGTAGCTAAGGTGTTACTGCTATTGATTCGTAATCACGACGCCGGGAACAATCAAGAATACTGAGCGTGAAGCAAGAATAGATTTTTTTTTCACTGGACCAGAAAAAGAAACCTTGCAAAACAAATTTAATTTGGGTAGAGGAGTGATAATTAACATGCAATCCAGCACTAAGCTTCCTGACAGCTTAGGACCAAAGGTCAGCTTGCAATTTTTTTTACACTTACAATTCAATATTTCTAATCGTTGTTATCCATGCCTGCTGACTGTTCTCAAAAGATGAAACCACTGTAGTAGTCCTCTGTTTCAGAAACTTACTGTTGCTCTGCTTCTTCCATAAATTACTAACATAATCAGAGATACTAAAACACAAAACTATAGCTGTTGAAAACCTGCAATGTGAAGACATTTCTGAAGAAAAAACAATGGACCTCTTCCTCTAGTAAAACCAAGGCAAACCCCAAATGCCGGACAATATTCGCATGCTGTCCCAATAACAGCAAACTTCTGCTTAAAATGAAGCTGTTCTTCACAAAAAAAGGTTGTAATGCCAGAGCAAACACTGTTTCAGGTTTGAGAGAACATAGAATAGAAACACCTGCACGAGTGTTAGGGCTGTGCTCCAGCAGTTTGCAATACACCGCTGACCACAGCGTGTCTGGGGACCTGGAAGGTGGAAGTGCGACATGTTTGCGCTTTTGAAAAGGCAAATGGGAAGCACCACGGATAATTCAACAGCACGTCAGCTTGCCAGGTTAGAAAGTCTTTTCCTCTAACAACACTTGCAGAAGTTACAAGTTTGCAACCAACTGCTCTAACCGGAGTGGTTCTCCAAGCACCTGGGACTGTTATTTCACTATTCAGGCTAAATAAATTAGATGTTATTTCAAGCTTCTTCCTTCACTGTTTTGGTTCTTTTCTTCCTATGCCTTCTGACAGTGACAGTAAAAGAAGTCCTTCACAAAATGACAGACCACTGAAATACTGAAACTTTTATCATTTATATGATCACCATCATCATCATAATCATGATGGTGATCCTCCCCCCGTACTCTGCCCTGGTGAGGCCGCATCTGGAGTACTGTGTCCAGTTCTGGGCTCCCCAGTTCAAGAGAGACAGGGAACTACTGGAGAGAGTCCAGCGGAGGGCCACAAAGTTGATGAGGGGAGTGGAGCATCTCTCGTATGAGGAAAGGTTGAGAGAGCTGGGTCTGTTCAGCCTGCAGAAGAGAAGGCTGAGAGGAGATCTGATCAATGCTCACAAATATCTAAAGGGTGGATGTCAAGAGGACGGGGTCAGACTCTTCTCAGTGGTGCCCAGCGACAGGACAAGGGGCAATGGGCACAAACTGGAGCACAGGCAGTTCCACCTGAACATGAGGAGGAACTTCTTTACTGTGAGGGTGACAGAGCACTGGAACAGGCTGCCCAGAGAGGTTGTGGAGTCTCCTTCTCTGGAGATATTCAAAACCCGCCTGGATGCATTCCTGTGCAACCTGCTCTAGGCTAACCTGCTTTAGCAGGGGGATTGGACTAGATGATCTCTAGAGGTCCCTTCCAACCCCTACCATTCTATGATTCTATGATTCTACGACCATTTATATAGTTACTTTCCAGGATTCTAAGAAATATCTGCTGGAATAGCTTCAAGTGTCTTCTTAATAAAGCATAAACAACACCTTCAATAAAGGAAATTAGCCAGCATGAATACAGAACAGAGATTCAAAATCAAATTCCCCACACAGCTACTTTAGCATAACAGCTAAAGACAACTCAATTTCTCCAGAAAAAGTGACAGGACGATTTGCTCCCTGAAGTGGTTGGATGTGCTTTCCATTTGTTAGCAGATGCAGTAGGTGATGGTCATTCCCTGTCCGCTGTTTAGGAAGGGGCTTCCTGGGTATTAAAAAGCCTCACACATTCCAACATAATCTTGATTTACAAACGTCTTCAGGTACAGTTCTTCTTCCCTGATTATTAGAGATTCACAGCCTGAGCTTGTGCAGGGGAATTAAGGCACAAAAACCAGACTGCCACAGCCTCTAGGTGCAGCAAGCAGAAAAGAAATTCAATTTCCAGTGTCAGCAATAATAGTTTACAACCCTATTTCTGAAGTTGTACGAAGGCTTTGTCACTTTTTTCCTTTTTTAACTTCATTAACATCATTTCCCTCTCCTGACACGCACCATGCCAGGAGTAAAAACTTCTCTTTCATGGCTGCTAACAGACTGCACATAACGATGTGTCCGGCACACAGCACCCCTTCCTCTTTTGCCCTCCTTTCGCTAATTCAATCCATGTATTTCATACTTAGATTACCGTGAACAGAAGCACTAAGCATATACGTATATATCCACCTGGACCTGGAAGCAAGAGCTTGCCGGCTCCCGTACAGTTTGTGTTCTGCTCCCTCTGCCCCAGCGAGGGAAGGTACCGGCAACCCCACAGATACTTAAAACGCTGGCACTGCCAAGCCGTATCTAAGCTCACAACGTGACGACCAACGTTTCTGTACATATACCTTGCCGTTTTCAAGAACTGTTGCTTAGTCAGAAAAGTAGCCACAGAAGGTGGGCAACCGCGGACAAGCAACACGAGGCGGCCAACTCAGCGCAGGTCCCCCCGGCCAGGGCCCACGTCCCATCCACTGCGCCAGGGGCGAGGCGACTGGCCTGCCCCCCACACCCGCCGGACACCCGCAGCCCCGTCTTCAGCCCAGCTCCCCTGCCTGCTCTGCGCCTGCTCTGCCCCGGGCAGGGCTGGGGAGTCCCCGCACCCCCGGGGGGGGGGCAAATGCCCGCACTCGCCGTGGGGCGGAGGGTCCCCACAGCACCAGAGGGAGAATCCCTCCCGCTTCCAGGGCAGCGGGGCGAGTGCTCCGTGCTCCGTGCCCCGCGGGCCGTCGGCAGGAGGG